>LPNX010475618.1:0-318030 GCA_001517045.1 Pseudotsuga menziesii
TTATATGCATGTTATCTTGAATCTCTTTGTATGTACTAATTGGATCTCACAAGTTTCTTGGCAAGTTCGTTGATTTCAGCTGAGTTGCAGGTTCATACTTTGGAGAGGATGTTGATCTAGTTTGTTTCTTCATTCTCTTCAAAACCTTCCAAAACGCATAGTCCCTCGACATTCCACCTGAAAGCTCCACTGTGGATCTTCAAGGAAAACAACACTTTTCTCCTCTTCTTCCTCCCTCAAAATCAACACTTTACCCGATTACTTTTTCAGTTCATAGCTGTGATTTCATTTGGATCTGTTTCATCAAAGTAAAATATACATATATCTGATATTTTATAGCTCATATCCTAGATCTTGCACTTAAAAAAGTTTCATAAGCATCCTAGATCTAGCTGTAGGGAAATCGTCTTTTTTGCATGAAAATTTAAAGGAAACTTGTAGATCGCATGCATTAGATTTCCTTTCGCTGTTATAAAATTCAATATTCTGCAATATCAGTGCATATTTGTTGGCTGCACAAACAGCAAGCCAATATCCCAAGGAAAGCTTGCTTTCCTTGGTTCCTTTTCTGCTTGTTTAGCTAGTTTTAACTTCATTTGTGTGAGATAAGGTAGGATGATCCAAAGGTACTATTAAAGTGCTTTTGGGCATTTTTTCTTCTAACATGCTCGTTGTATTTTATAAGGTCTGACAGAAAAGAAAGGAAGCCGCTGTCCGAAGTGGCTTTTGGAGCGTTCAAATCCCCCCAGGGGTCTCCCCTTTTTCACAAAATTCTTAAATTTTTTGTATAATTGTAAGATCTTGGTTTCAGCCTGTATAAGGACCAAGAAGCTTCTAATATATCAGTTCTCTGATATTGTAACCGCTGTTAATAAAATTATTCTTCGAATAGGCTCTTTCGAGCCCATTCCCCATCCCCCCTGGGGGGATTCGCGTCGGTGTCCTTTTTGTTATTTTTGCTCATTTTTTTTAAACTAGTATTGATCTAATCTGCAGGGTAGTATAATATATTTCATTATTAATTCCATACTCCATATCTTACATTTCAAAGTAATCGTAATACTGATCCCATGATTTTTCGATTGACCCGAAAGGGGAAAGAGATTCGTGGTAGGATTAATTAAGAAACTAGGATTGCGTATCTGTTTGCTTTTTTCTATCATTTGTTTATCAGCAATTATAAAATTAACCCCTCCTCGATTCCCCGATTGAGATCCACTTGGATCGAAAGAGGTTCTTGGAGGCTTTTTCTTTTAAACAAGAACATCCAGTTTAAAACTTATTAAAATTTACAAGACTCCAGTGTGTATGCTCTACACTTGGCTGCAGTTCGTCCGATCAGTCAAGCTGTATCAAAAGCACTTGGGTGACTAGCATAATTAGGACTCACTCTCCCAATTGACAAACCATCAGGTGAAAATCCAACACCTAGATCAAACCTCTACGGTGGCAAAATACCCAAAGGAAGCGGGAACTTCTGAAAAGTGACCTCGAGGCGCCGATCTCTGTCACACCCTAACGGGTGCGTTACGAACAATAGCCCCAGAGACTCCATTTCAGCCCACATATTCCTTGCGGGTAGCCATGAAGGTTTAGTTTTGGACATACTCCAAGTACTCTCGGGTATATCTGGAGTCCCCCATTTGCCTAATTTAATCAACTCATACTTCACATTTAACTTAAAACATACCAAGATGCAATCGCAAAACATTCACTCCAAGCACATGCAAGCATATTGATTATATTTTTGACTCCATTCTAAGGCACTGGTTAATTTCTTGCTTTATATGTATATTGTGTCTCAGTATTATGCTTTCGTGTGTTCATCTTTTACATCTTGCCATCTTTGATTATCCATAGTTAAATTGTAAACTCCTAAATAACTCAGTCAATTTAAACATCACAACACTAAGTAATTCTCCTTAGTAACTTAATAGGGTCTACCCCCCTTGGCTTCGTTAGGAGTTGAGCCTAAAGGGAGGAGTCAAGAATAAGGTGACAGCCTTGACTCGAGACTTGCCCCCAAGGACACATCGAGTGGCTTGAATATTTCTGCCACGTGACCCAGGTGTGTGAAAGGAGGCAACACTTTCCATGTGGCATCTTCACTTGGTAGATCCTTCCATTGCACCAAGTATTCTTTGATTGTTCTGCTCCTTAATCTTCTCTCCCTTGTCTTCAAAACCTTTTCCGAAATAAGTGTGAGTTGTCCTTCATCGTCCAAAGGAGGGAGTGTATCTGAAATGACAATTTGCTGACCAATAGCTTTCTTGAGACAAGAAACATGAAATACATTATGAATTTTACTCCCTTCCGGAAGTTCCAACTCATATGCTACTTCTCCAATATTCCAGATTACCTTGTAGGGCCCATAGTATCTTGGATTTATATTTTTTGCTCCATTCCTTTTCAGAGATGTTTGTTTGTATGGCTGAAACCTCAAATACACTAAATCATCAACCTAAAAGGTCCTTTCCTCTCTATGTTTATCTGCATATTGTTTTTGTTGATTTTGGGCAACCTGTAAATTGTCTTTTAAAAGCTTTAAAATTTCTTGGCTTTCTTCCACCCAATCTTTAGCTTTTGGAGCTCTATTATCACCAAATATCATATCAACAAATGTAAGTGCATCATAACCATATAACGCTCTGAAAGGAGACATCCCAATTGACATGTGAAAGGTGGTGTTGTAGGAAAACTCACCCCAAGTGTAGCCATTTTGTCCAAGCTTTTTGTTGTTCTCCCACATAGTTTCAGAGGTACCCTTCCAACCATTTATTCACCCTCTCTGTTTGTCCATCAGTTTGGGGATGGTAGCTTGTACTTGGAGTCAACTGAGTTCCCACCAATCTGAAAAGTTCTTGCCAAAAAGCACTCATGAATCTACCATCTCTATCACTCACAATGTTCTTGGGGAGCCCATGCAATCTGAAGATTTCTTCGAAAAAACATTCAGCCACTTATGCAGCACTAAAAGAGGATGTAACAAAAAAGAAATGAGCAAACTTAGTCAATATATCCACTACCACATATATGCAATCCTTCTTAGTCAAATCAGTGAGTGGAGAAGTCAACTTGGAGAACCCTTTCACAAACTTCCTGTAGTATGTACATATTCCAATGAAGCATCTTAATTCTGTGATGTTTTTGGTGATGGCCATTCTAAGATAGCCCTAATCTTTTTAATGTGCACTTTCACTCCATCTTGACCAATATATAATAGTTCTTTCCTCCCAAATTCACATTTAGACATCTTAGCATACAAAGACTGTTCTTGCAAAGTTTTCAACACAATCTCTAGGTGTTGCAAGTGCTCTTCCCAAGTTTTACTATAAATGAGAATATCATCAAAGAAGACTAAAACAAACCTTCTAAGCTGCTTGCAAAATATTATATTCATACATGCTTGAAATGTAGTTGGAGCATTAGTCAACCCAAATGGCATAACAAGAAACTCAAAGTGACCATAATGACATCGAAAAGCAGTCTTTTACACATCTTCCTCCTTCATCTGAATTTGGTGATAACCAGATCTAAGGTCAATTTTGGAAAAGTAATTAGCTCCAAATAGCTCATCCATGAGCTCATCAATACTAGGAATAGGATATCTATTCTTGATGATCTTCTTGTTCAAAGCTCTAAAGTCTATACACATCCTCAAAGTTCCATCTTTTTTCTTTACCAACACTACTGAAGAAGCATAAGGGCTAGAGCTTGGTCTAATGAGTCCCGTCTCTAAGAGTTCTTGAATGGCCTTCTCAATCTCATCTCTGAACTTCTTGGGATGTATATAAGGTGGTATCTGAATGGGTGAAGTACCCTCCTCCAAACCAATTTTATGATCAACCCCCCTATCAGGTGGTCTAAGATGTGGAAAATCTCTGAAAACTTTTTTCATATTTGTGAAAAAGTGTCTCTAACTCCATTGGGTGTTTAAAAACTCTGATTTTTTGCTTGGGAGAGGTGATATAACATTCAGCAGCCCATTCTATATCACCATGCCTCAATATAGATCTCATACTATTGCAATTTACTACCTGTTTTGGGTAAGTGTGTTGCCCTCTCACAACCCTTCATACACCTGTTGAATCTTGAAATTTAATTTTAGGAATTTGATAATTTACTGAATTCTCTCCTATAGAATACATCCATTGCACTCCCAATATTACATTAGTATCAACAACATCAACCACATAAAAACTATCAACACAAGTATAGTTACCTATGGTGACTTGCAGCTTTGGAACCCATGTGTTGCATTGCATTGTGTTGTGACCTGGAATGACAACCGTGAAGCCATCGAATGGTTCAATTGGTATCTTTCTTTTCTCCACCATCTTTGCATCAATGAGATTATGTGTAGCTCCTCCATCTACCAAAACTGAAGCTTTTTGTCCCAATACCACACCCTTGCATCGAATAGTGTGATAGAGAAGCACTGTTGAAAGTACTGCCATTCTTGCTTTGTCCGATGAATGCTGATTTTCTTCTTTAGTTGTTGTCGTATATGCCTCCTCTTGACATGAAATGTACCCTTCTTCATCCATACCCCCTTCATACTCATCATTATCAGAAAATACTTCTATGTATTGAGCTTTTCCTTTGGCACATTTATGCCCTGGTGTCCATGTTTGGAAGCATGTGAAGCACAAATTTTTCCTTCGAAGTTCATCCCTGTTTTGTCCTTCTTTCTTATTCTTTTTTAGATGTATCTCTTTGCCAAAACTTCTTATCAGGTGCATCCTTATGCCAAGGCTTTCTTTCAAATCTAAAGTTAGGCTTGGGAGGAAATCTTGTTCTAGGAAGCACATTTTGAAGATCTCTAGTCAAGCTCATTGCATCATTTAAGTTAGTAGGCTTGTGGGCTTTGACCAAACCTTTTAAGGGATCTGCCAAACCTTCAGTGAAGAACAATACTAACCTTCCCATAGATACATTAGCCACCTTAACTGATAATCTTTGGAATTCCAACATATACTCAATAAGAGTCCCTACCTGCTTCAATTGTGCTAGTTATTTGAAAGACAATTTTGGATCTTTTTGCTCAAACCTTTCTAATACCCTATCAACAAATTCCCCATATGTTTTAACCTGGTCATAACCCAAGGTTTTCAGGCCATGGAACCACCATTCATTGGCATCTCCATCCAAGTGCAAAATAGCCATTCAATTCAATTGGCAAAATGACACAATTCAATTCTTTGTTTTGGAGTAGAGACTTATTGTCCTCCTTCTTTTTTAGTTTGTTTTCCATGGTGAAGTACTGCTCAAATGTTATACTTCTCGTACACTCTTCATCCAATTTAGCCCATTCTTTTGTTATTGTATCAATTTCAAATTGAATGTTAGTCTCTTCTTTGGTAATAAGAAATTTAGGTGCAGTAGGCCTTGGTGTGCTCTGGAATTCATAGGGTCTATTATGAGGTCCTGTTCGTGAGAAAATGTGCTCACCCATTGTCTTCTTTTCTACTGATTGTGAACTACCACTATCTCCTATTATCCCTTTGCTTCCCATTTGTCTGGCCATCAATTCGAATCCTTTTTCTATATGTTGGGTCATGTCCTTGGATATTTCTTCAAACAGGGGTTTTATAAATTTGAGATACTCCATTTTCTCCTTAGTGTAGTCTTCTCTCTCGTGAGCCATAACTTTAGTCAAAGGTACATTTTTCTGTTCTAGTTCTTCTTCTACAAGCCGAGCACCTTCCAATTCATATTCTAAGGGTGGTGGTTTATTTCTTTGAGTCCTTGTTAACACCATCAGGTTCCAATACCATGATCTGATACCACTTGTAATGTCCCTTTTTTTAATTTTTACCAAAATGCTCAATTTTCCAATTTTTTCACAATTTTGGCTCTTGACTAGTTTTAGTGTCTTGGTCTCCAAATCAGCCCAATTGCTCCCAAATATTCAGAGAAGGTGTATGAATGATATAATAAATTAATTATTATGTTCAAGGATGTATTATGGCCCTCCAATCACTTCTTCAAGTCTGTACTAAATTCTGAACAAGATAGATGATTTTACTAGCAATTTTGGGCTCAAATCCCCCCCGGGGTAAGTGGTAGAAATGGCTTCCCAAATGTGCAGAAATCCACTCGAATTCTTAAATTGATGCAGGGGATGTGTAGAATAAATTATCATAGACTCATATGCATAACCAATTGACCTCCCATGGCTATTATCACTTCTTTCAATCAAATATAAAAAAACTAGTTTTGGACCCTTGGGGAAATGAGGTGTAGTTTGCTCCAATTGCTATGAAATTAGACCCAATGGCCACAAATTCTTAGTTACTGAACATGAAACCCATAATATAATTTAATGACATTCCATTCATTCATAAATCATCAATATTTTATACATCCATTCGAATCCATCAAGATTACAAGAGTTTACAACAAGGTAGTGGGGAAATGGCATTGTTTCTTCATTATTGAGCAATAATACATGAGATTTCTTAGCTTTTCGACCTGAGAGCTTTCTGAACTTAAAGAGCAGAGAATTTACATCAGAATACAAAATATTGGAGTAAGAGAATCTCCCTCAAAGAGATGAATAGCTCACCAAGTGCGCCTCACTCCATAGAACTGAAATATGGTGAGAAAACTTGAGATGAAAGGAAGAACAAGATGAACTTGATATGTCCACGAGTTGCTATAGTTTTCACCTGTAAATTATGACTCCGTTGAATCTCCTTGAAAGACCTGAGTAGCCTCTCCAAACACCAACTAGGATGGGAATATTTCACCCTTGACATTGGCTAAGGCATGAACTAGTCATCCACTAGCTCTCTTTCTTCACAATAACAATTTTCACAAATGATCAAAAAGGGCCTTCTCATGGCTGATCCCTACATTTTATAAACATTATTGGTCTTCTAAGGCTCCAAATCCATCCATAAACCAAAGCCAAGTCAAATTGGTGTGGCTGCTCATGATATGCCATGTGGCCTCTCTCTTCACCTCCCCTCTTCTCCCAAATTCGACTAGGAGCCTCTTGGCCTTCTCCAACTCCTATGAGCACCCTTTAAGATGCTCTATTTAGTTCTGACATGTCAGATATGTCAGATATGTCAGATGTCAGCCTTCAGATCTGACTTGTGTCATAACTGTCATAGAATCTCCATCATTGGTGTCATAGATGTCATAAATGTAAGGGGAATCTAGCCAAGTGTCCATGAAACTTCTATCTGGCTCTTTCTCTCCCCATGTAAGTTACAATTCATCCCAAATTCGACCTATGAAGTACATGAACAAGTATATTAACCTTATAATCCATCCAAAAACATTAGGCTTCCCATAAATTTGAGATTGCAAGAGGAGGATGCCATTTAACATAGGAATTCTAGCTTGAGTGGGCCACATAGTCTCCATGTGTCTTCTTTCTCCATAGCCATTTCATTTTTCACTTGCATTCATTTAATTAACTCCATTAAATAAATATTTATTCCTTCTAATGTCTAAACACCATTTATTAGCTCGCTTATTAACTTCCCAATGTTTCTACCCAACCTAGAGAACTAGTAGGATTGATGGAGTTTTCCTGCTATGCAATTATTTGAATGGGGACATTACAACATGAAGTCATAGCTCTATATGTACCTTGAGTTTTGGTGATCTACTCCACTCTTAACCAATAAAATTGTTTGGTTTATCCTTTTAAGGGCTATCTTACACACCGTAATAAATTAAAGACTGGATTATTTTCATTTCGTGGACAAATTTATTAGTCACCCCTGTTAAGCTAAAATCTATTAAATTTTAACAACTAAAAAAAAGTAAAACAATCTATAATCTCTTAAATAAAAGATATTCTAGATAACAACTTACTCTAAAATCTTCAAAATCTATGTCACATTACTAATCTCTTCCAATTATCAAAGATATTATGTTAAATCTTTATTGATTTTTTTTTAATACATGAATCTCTGGTACATTATTAATCTATGGTAAATGCCAGTTATTAGCACATGTTGATCCGTTTGGCTAAAATCCCAAAACTTTTACAAAACAAAACAATTTAGTAATTTTTGAGCATGCATACACCTATAACTTGGTTTGGGTGACGACTTAGAGCTTGGAGATGAGATTCGACATGGAAAGAAGACAATAGATCCAGTTTTTTAGTATGATAACACTTTGTCCCTTTTAAAAGAACTAACACGTAACATGTTAGAGGAATAATGGGCAGGTAAAAGCAATATGTTTGATAAAATGATAATTTTTATTTTTAATAAAATTATTAAATAATGATTTTACTTTTAATATAAAACGATTATTTAATAATTTTATTATTAAGAAAAAAATATTATTTTAGGAAGAAGAAGTAAATAGGTTAATAACTCATGGATCAAATCTTAATAGCCAAAAATTTAGTAAATTTGATGGAATTTTGGAAAATAAGACAAACTTGATCTAAGATGGTGAAAAGAGTGAAGACTTCAGGTAATTACTTTGGCGAAAATACTAGTGGATTTTGTCGCAATGAAAATCATGTCCCTTTTTACATACTTGTTGCCAAAAACTAAAAAATTTGATAGGGTATATTTTGGTACCAACATAATATAATGATTATTTTGATGTTGCAAGTACACTTTTATGAATAAAAAAAATAGACTGGATAAAATAAATCAATTTGCTAAATACGGCTTGAAACATACAAAGCATGCTCACTCACTCTAATTCCTTTGTTTTTACTAAAGTTATAACTCAACATCCATGTGTTTAAATGCTTATAAAGAACACATAGTCAAAAAAATATTGGTCATATAAACATATTCTTCATCCGTTGCAACACTAAAGATCAAGGAATTTATTTTTCCTATTATAAACCATCATTAACAATGATCCTTGTCAACATGACATAATTAAGGTAGTTGTCATTCTTTGTAATCACTAAAATATATAATTAATAAACATTAATAACTAAATAAACTAATACTTAATGAAGGAACAAAATATATAATAAATAAACATTATTATTAAATAAACTAATACTTAATGAAGAGACACCTTTATGAAGGTTAGGTCACCCAACATGGTTATTTATACAAGCATCATTCTCATTGTAATATTATCACTTATCTTATCAATCATATATTTTATTCATTCATGGATTATTGTAATTTGGCTTATTTGAGCTGATTATTTTTTAAAGAAATGATTTTGTTGTTTCATTGGTATCAGAGCCTCGGCTATTGGTGAGATTTTCAGAGTTCTCTACATTTTGGTCCTTGACCATAACCCGACTTTAAAAAAAAAAAGTTGAACAAAACCGCTACCAATAATAGTAAATTACGTGGAGTAAATTATGGTGCCCATTTTTAATAGTTTTTAGGAAAATTGTAGTTTGTAATTTCAAGCTAAGTAATAAACAATGTTTTTTTTTTAATATTTAAATCACACTATGTATACGACAAAGTGAACTGATTCAAAGTATCATTATACTTTGAATTTACCATGAAGATTAGGGGAGAAATTATTTGGAGCTCAAGCAATGCATATGCAAAATAAAATATTTTATTTGTAGGAGAGAATAGGAGTGCACAATTTAAATAAAACTAAAAGTTTAAAACATTTTATTCTAAATTGCTTAATTATGAAAACAGAAGAGACTTCAACTCATCAACATTTTTCACACACATCAAATGCCAAAACATTATTGATTTAGATGCTCATAATATAAATCACAAAGATGAAGCCTACAATCCTCCATCATTTAACATTTAACAATAAATTTAAATCACCCCTCAAGATGACGCCCGGATCTGCAAATAGTTCATCATTAAAGCACCAATACTATAACTCCTTCCCGAATAAGTTTGGACTATAACATTTAAAAAGCCTTAAAGAGATATCTACACCATGGACAACCCCAAAAAGAACAATACCTTCATCAAAGAAAAATACCTCAAATTTCGCCTTCAATGTATTCTAAGCAGATACCATACCCCCCCCAAAGACCATTTGTGTATATCGAACAAAAATTCCACCCCAACAATATGGATGGAATCACCTTCCTCACCCCAGTGACTAGTGGTTAGTTTTGGTCAAATTGTAGGACGTAGTTGGCCTTTAAATATTTATTCAAAGGCAATTTCACTAAACACCAAAGGGATATATACCTTGTGGATAGTTATCCCTCAAATGAAAACCTAAAACATGACTTTACCTATGAAGATAAGAATAATATATGTAAAATAGATTGGGGACCAGAGGTAGCCTTCTTTAGTGTGCCAGAGGATAAAGGACCTGATGAAATCGATCCTGATGTTATAATTCTTGTAGCCAGAAGCAAATTATTAGAGTTTGTCTTGACAATCGGAGGAGCAGAGGATTAAGGTCCAAAATTCTTCGTGTTGCCACTTAAAGGTGCATCTTTTGGATTTGGACCAGACGCCATGCCTATGCTACGATTCAAGGTCCTAGACTGGAAAAGTTTCCTACTCAGATTACTGAAAATAGGTTTGGACTTCGATCCCTAATTGTTACATGAGCTCGTGCTCTGTCATGAAATCCCCCAGGGTTTATAGGCCTAGAGGATGAAAAGGCCAAGTGAGGAGCTCCACCCGATGTTAGAGGACCTGAATTGGAAGCTTCATTCCCTTGGCCTAGAGTTTTCTGAAAAGACCCCATTTTCTTCATCTTATTCGTACTTTCAACCGGAATGTCAAACATCTTATCGAGATCGCCAGACTTCTTGATGTTCCCTCTCATGTACCACACAGCGGTGGATCTCATCATTGGTTGTGTGTCTTTGTATTGTTTCGATCGTAAATTTATGTATGTAGTGGAGTACGTGAAATTGAGATGAAATAAAAGATGATTAGTAGGCAATCACTTTTGACTCTTGTTTTTAGGCTGCTTATACATGCCTTTTTCATGTGCCTTCTAAACTTGCTTTCTATCCTTTAATCAAATATAATTACATGTTCACATTTAATTGTACATCTGAAAAACAGTTAAATAAAAGTAGTTATGCTTTTTTTTGTATTTTTTTGGCATACATTTACTAGAACATGTAGTAATGACATTTAATTTTGTGTTTAACTATCCATTTTAAAATTCTGCATTACCTTAAATTAAGTAAACTTTTTGAAAACAGTTTTTCATTTATGACAGAAAATATTTAACTCTTGGTATGAGCCATAACTATGCTGCTTTCTGCCCCTTACTGAGCCATAACATTACCTTGAACTGATAAATGTTGGATGTAGTCTTTTTTGGGTTTTTTTTGGGCTTTTACACATAAAATGCAATTCCTTACGTATCTTTGTTTTCTTGGAAGTGGGTCATTTGAATGTCTCTTAAACATTTAGTTTAATCATGCTTTACGAAAGACTTATGATTAAATTAAAAATAACTACATGTACAAATTTATTTGTACATATGAAAAATAGTTGAATTAAAGTACTTATGTTTTTTTGTATTTTGCTAGCATACATTTACTAGAAAATGTAGTGCCGCCATTAAATTTAGGGTTTTAGTATCCATTTTTAAATTCCGCATTAACTTAAATTAATTACAGTTTACAAAACACAATTAGTCTTAGAAGGTTCTTGTGATTAGTTGTCATGTAATACTAATATGAAATCCCTTTATTTATCTAATTTACATATTTCAAGTAAATAATTAAAACATAAGTATGAAGTAGATCAATTAAAGCATAGGTTAATACATGTTGGAAATAACTTTTACTTATGCAAGTATACTTTCATAATGCACATACAGGTTAATCTTGCAAAAATAGTTTATGTATTTATCTTGTACTTCTATTATGCAAGTCCTTTGTATTTAGTTACATGCACCTAACCCTTATGCGCATTAGCAATGACCAATGGATCACATCATCAGTTTGGATCTTCTCCTTATACCGTGATGGAGCGAAATGGGAAGCTAGATATGGAGGCTTAGAGGAAGAATAGAGTGTGTTGGAGGATAAATGCATAAGGAGGGGTAAATTGAAGAGAGGAGAATGACACTCAATAAAACAAAGAATGAGGGTCGTAATGAGGCAGGGGGTTGAGGAGAAGGGATATGCCGAGAAGATCTGAAGGATCCAATAACTTCCTTATCAAATCATAGATCTAATACACTTTAATCGTTCACTACCTACCTTTAAAGAGTTCCATGATATGTTTTTTTTATCACATTGCATAAAAGAAACAGATTTAAATTTACCCTCTTTTCGTGACTTATTACATTCTACTCTTTTTCTTGCTACAATTTCAATGTACTTATGCCATGGTTGTATGTAACTCATGCAATAGTATATATATATATATATAACAACATTGGTCGTATACTTACACTTTTTTCCCTCTTGCTCTTAGTGTTTCCCTCCCATAACGGAGCAACCCTTGACAAAAAATGCGATATATTCTCTATTGGTTGGTTCTGTACATCTTCGACCATTTTTTGCAAGTTTTTTCACTCCATCCAGACAGACCAACAAAGGAAGCTACTCCACACTTTCGAATGACTCTCTCTGATGGTAACAACACACATCAGACTTTTCTCCCAACTACCTTCAACTCCCCCCATATCAAATGGAGAACTCCAAGAAAGCTCTATCATCGAGCTCTCTAAGTGCACATGCATCATCATTCATAATAACACATGCATTTTTCTTGCCATTCTTTCAATCCCTATTCTTATCTAACTTAGGCTATGAATTTTTACCCACCACCCCAATCACAAATTAAACACCTTTACTAATTGTTTCTTTTTTTCTCTTATAGGACTATTACAGTACTCGATCTTGACCCGATCCACCACAGACTTGACGTTATTGGGAGCCCTCTTCCTCTTGTACTACCAATTAGCTTTGGCCTTCCAATTGGTTCATCAACTAGCCAACCCATTCGGCCCACATAAGAAAGCGACGTTCACTCATCCCAAACATCAACTCCACCAATATCCATACCAACTACTGTAATTCCATTGAAGCACTCAATCCCAACTACAAAAAATGGTCCATCCAAGGTCGCGTAATTGCGAAGACAGCTATTCATGAATACACCAACCAACAATCCCAAGGGAAACTCTTTGTCTTTGACCTTGTTGATTGTTCTGGAGAAGAGATCCATGCCTCTTCCTTTAACAACTTTGTTGACTCCTTCTGTTCCCTTGTTGAAATAGGGATAGGGTACACTGTCTCCAATGGCACAATCAAAACAGGCAACCCTTCATATAACCATTTGAACAACCATCTTCAGATTATCCTTTTGTCAGCGTCAACAATCCACCCTTATCTCGATGGATTTCCCTCCATTCCTTTACATTCCTTCCACTTTAAAACAATCAATGACTTTCAAATTTTACCTTCAAATTCCATGGTTGACCTTATTGGCCATGGTTAGCTCTGTCTCCCCTACATCTACGATTCAAAAAAAGGTTCTCAAACAATTAGGTGAACCATTTTCCTTAGAGACACATCTTGTTTTAGCATCGATGTCATGCTTTGGGGTCATCATTAACACAATGAGGGTTCCCATCTTGCTTCATTATACTCCTCTGATCCACCACCTATCCTTGCAATCAAGCGTGGTTGTCTTACTGATTACAATGGTAAAACAATTGAAAGTGTTCCCAGTAGTACCTTGCTTATCAGTCCCGATATTGAGGTAACCCATCTCCTTATGAAATGGTCCATTGATCATGGATTTCACGCTTCATCACCATCCTTGAGTCGCAAGTACATAGGCTCTATGACTCGAACACACCCAAATAAAATAATCTTTGACTTGCAAAGCATGCAACACTCTGATAAGGCCCTATGGTTCTCTATATGCGCTTCCATCATTGACATTAACATGGATGACTTCCACTTCCTTGCATGCCCTCTCTTTGTTGATGCCATTCAATGCATGAAAATAATTGCACATAGAGCTTACAACACTTGACATTGCAGCAAATGTGATGGTGAATTCACAGAATTTGACTACAGGTACATTTTAAAGCTTTCCTTGCAAGACTAGAACGATCAAATCGACAAGGCCACATCTTTTGATGATGCATCCAACCAACTACTTGGTGTCTCTACAAAATATTTATACCTCCTCGCCACTGAACCTTCAACCATTAAGGATATCTCTCTACGATTAACTTAGAGAGAATACATTTTCACCTTGTCCATGAAGACAAAGACTTTCAAATCCACTACAAGATTGAAGACAACCATTCTCAATTCTGAAGATATTCCTTATGTCGCTACATCAGCCAAGCTCTTGGAGGAAATACATGCACTCACTACTCAAAGCCATCATATTGCACGCCATATCTAACCTCCCCTTCGTACACTCCACCCTCTGTTTATTCCAACCACCCCTTTAAGTCACCCTCCCACATATAACTCTTCCCTCACTCCTTTGTTCTACCTCCATATATTCAAGACATCATACCCCAAAATAGACGATCCTACGTCTCCAAATGAATTCCACCTCATCTCCACCCAATTATGTTTCTTCCACTTCAATCCGATCGCTATATTCCCCACCCCCCCCCACCATGCCTTCCTTCATTGCTTGTAAATAGAATTTTACCGTAATTTCCTGTCATTTTACAAATATCTACAATGTATTTAGACACTATTAATTTTTTTCTCACATGACTATATGTGTTATCCTAGACATTATGTGGTTTTTTTAACCACAACTTACATTGGTTCACGTACACTATATTTATCTATATATGTCCATCCAACATTTCACGTTATGTTACATGTATACAATGTTTAATATGCCATCTATGTGGTTTTTTTTATTCTACTATGCTACTTCTTGCTTACTTTTCACATACATATATGCTCCACATACATCCACAAATGATTTATACATTCTTTCTTGCAACACTTTCACAATGCCTTTATTTCTATATGCACACATACATTTTTATTTGTAGTTTGCATTTCTTGCTTTTAATATACATGGTTCAAATTTTTCTTACAAGCACACATTTATAACATTTGAAAATACCATCAATGTCTCTTCCAGGTTCAAGGAAAACTCCTTTTCTTCAACAACCTATGTCGTCTGATAGTGCATGTGAACAAAGAAATGCACAAAGAAGACTTTTTTATAGCCAAACAAAGGACCGCCAAAATGAACAGAGATGTCTTCTTTATCAATCCAGACGTGCAAAAATCAATGCTTCAATCAAACCTACCCCAATGTACACATCCACTACACCCCCCCCTTCCAAACAACCCCTTACCAGATGGTCACTTTTGTTTTCTTGACCGACGTACTCACCTCCACCCACTGCATGTTTGCTCGATATGCAGGGAATCGTATCCAAACATGAAAACAAAGTGTCCAGATGGCATCTATAGATGCTCTCGATGTACTAAAGAAAGACATGGCCATCGCTTCTCCATAGATAACAACATGGAGCCTGGAAACCAACCATGTGAACTTGCACGCCTGACTCGAATAGAAGAAATGCTAATTGCCTGTGTCAATCCAATACTTCAAGTTACACATGCACGTGGTGGGAAATACAAATAATCCATCCATACTATTAGTTTCCCATAAGACATCTCCACAATAGCCACCTCTGTTCCACTTCTATTTCTAGACTTGGACACCCTTGTTGTTCACAAGTTCAATGCTGCAAACAAGCCTTATAAATTCATTGCTACATGTTCAAATGTCCTAGCTGCATTGGAAGTCAAAATTTCCAAGGACCCATATTACAAGGATGTCCAACTTGACCTCCAAGCATTACATAATTTGCCACTTGAACCCACAGATGTGTCGTCCCTTCTTCTCCATGCCACAACCCCTGGGCCAAACCTCCAACTTCCCTCACCCACTATTGATGATGCAACACCTTCAATGCCAATTCCAACAAACACACAAACCTCCTCCTATGTTTTTTCACTCCCATATTCTCGCAATGAAACTGAAGAAATTAGGCACTTTGCGCCTACAAGCCCTACCATCCGTGCAACTTCAATTGATTGGCCCCCCATTATCCTTTCTCCAATAAATGAATACAATACATAAGGACTCCTCTCAATGGCATTCCCAACGTTATTTCACACAAGGGTTGACATGCTAAAACAACCTCGTCTTTACAAAATCAACATGCAAGAATATGCTTTGCACCTTATACGATTCCATGATAATAGGTTTAGCCAGCACCCTCGCTTCCACTACTAATTTTACAACCTTATGATGCGCCATCTTAGCCAAGCCACTGCAACTATATTTGTTAAACGTAACCTAGAAGACACCTCCCTGCAACCGTCTCATATCTGCACACACAACTCAACCAAATGTCAAATTCTCATATTGTTGATCATGCCATGCGTTTTGGATCTACTATTTGTGGAACTCGCTCGATTTGAAACAAAAGGAGAGGTGAACTATATGATATGATCACCCAACTGGGTAGCCCAAGATTTTTTTTTACCCTTAGTGCAGCTGACACCACATGGCATGACCTTCACATGCTCATGCCTTCCCATCCTCCCACTTCATTGCCTTGGGTATTAAGTAAACTTGCAGATACTATTCATGTAAATCCTACATTGGATTGGGCGTTTCCTACTTTCCAAACTATATAAATTTTGCATAGAAGTTTGTTTTATTTTGATATGTATTACATGAAGGACATAATTGAAGGACAAAAGGCCTTGGATTTTGGTCGAGAAACAAACCAAAAAGGAATGATGCTTGATTGGGTAAGTACATTTGAGTTCTGCATGCAATGATGAATACCGATATGTTGGGCGCAATTTATTCTTAAGGTTCATAACTTTCCCAGATACTTGCTAGCTACGACCAACTTTCTCATACTATTAGTATGCCCGATTTACAAAAAGACAAGGGTGCTTGAAGAAAAATGTCAAATCTAAAATTGCACCCTTGGGGGAATGGCTAAGGGAGACTATAAATTAGCTAAGTACTTCATATAGCTAAGTACAAACAACCATGCAATATAGGAAATGAATAATGCAAGTTGTTTTGGCAAGTAGGAGGCACTAAAAAATTATAGACTCATAATTTAAGAAAGACATCCTAAAATTTCTGCATATGAATACACATGATAGACAACTAAAGGGCATAGAAAATATTAGGAAACCAATGCCTAATTATGAGTTAGTGTTTGGAGAAGATACCAAAATATAGGGTAGTAACCAAAACATTGAATATGTGTCTGTAATAACCCTCTAAATGGCTGAAATCATTACTTAAAAGACAGACCTATTATATGATGCATTTAATAGATTAAATAATGCATTAATTCTAAAGTTCATTGTACTTTGGCATTATAGGTTTTATTTGAATGCGTGTTCATGGTTTAATTGTTTTGTTTTACCCATAGGTAATGTTGGATTCTCCAAGCAGTGTATGTGTGGATAACTACGTTTAATAACTAATATAAAGACCTTAAACCATCTAATATACTTCTTGGAAATGATTTTTAGGCCAAGGTTTCAAATTTTGGAGTGGTGAAATTGGAACCATAGGAAAAAAATGTATGGAGACCAGATTAACTGGCACTTTTGGATATCTAGCACCCGAATATAGAGGTAATTAAGCAACTTTTCCTTCTACCCCAAAATATCTATCTATGAAATTGTGTAAATTCTTAGTTGAGTTCATCTATTGTATATGGGAGATCTTGTTAATTGAGAAAGTTTTTTAGTTTTCACGGAAGTAACATCAGTTGAGAAACTGACTTGGGAAATATTTGATTTTAGGATTGATGAAACTCATAACTTGACAAAAGGATTTGGACTTTGGCCAGGCAAAAAACCAGAAAGGAGTGATGCTTGATTGGATAATTTCAACTGAGTTTTGAATCCTATGATGAATATCGATATGTTGGGCACAGTTTATTCTTAAGGTTCATAACTTGAGAATTCGGAACTACAACCAACTTTCTCATATTATTAGTATGCCCAATTTTCAAAAAGACAAGGGTGCTTGAAGAAAACTCTGAAATCTGAAATTGCACCCCTGGGGGAATGACTTAGGGAGACTATAAATTAGCTAAGTATTTCCTATAGCTAAGCACAACCAAGCATGGAAGATAGGAAATGATTAAAGCAAGTTGTTTGGGAAAGTAGGAGGCACTAAGAAATGCTAGACTCATCATTTCAAGCTTTCCTAAAATTTCTCAAAATGGATACACAAAACAACCAACTAAAGGGCTTATAAAATATTAGGAAAACCATGCCTAATTATGAGGTAGTGTTTGCATAAGATACTACCACTTAGAAATGAGTTAGATTGAAGGTTTATAGCAATTTAACACTTGAAAATGATATTAGGGGTGAAAAACAAAGTGTTGGGTTGGAGTTTAGGTTAATCCCAACACTAACATGCTTGTTGATTTAAAAAATTTAGATATGGAAAATACAGGGTAGTAAGCAAAATAGTGCATATATGTCTGTAATAACTCCCTAAATGGATGAAATCATTACTTAAAAGACAGACCTATTATATGATGCATTTAATAGAATAAATAATGCATATATTCTTAAGCTCATTGTACTTTGGCATTATAGGTTTCATTTGAATGCTTGTTCATGTTTTTATTGTTTCGTTTTACCCACGGGTAATGCTGGCTGCTCAAGGCAGTGTATTTGTGCAACCCGTTCATAATTGTTGTTTCCACTCGAATTCTCTCCAGTAATTTAAACTCGAACATGTCATTAACATGCCAAACATATACAAACATCCCTCTACATGGATTCATGCTGAACAATCCTCTGTATCAGCAATCGTACTATGTCCAATTTTGGAATTCAAAGAATTGATGCACAACATAACAGGTATGGGTGGTGATATGGCATACTTTACTTTACTTCTTGGACAGGCTTTTCAACCAAAGGTTTCATATTTTCGATTGGTGAAGTTGACACCATAGGAAAAGAACTTTGTGGAGACCAGATTAGCTGGCACTTTTGGATATCTAGCACCCGAATATGCGAGTAATTAAGCAACTTTTTCTTTTACCCCAAAATATTTATCTCTCTAATTGTGTACATTCTTATTTGAGTATTTAGAGAGACTAGAATTCAACATCTATGAGGATGTCACATGGATTACATTCATAACATTCTTACAGAGTATTTAGTACATTAAATAGAAATGAATTCCTTTCATGTTAGTTTATTTAGGAGATCTTGTTAATTAAGAACGTTTTTTAGTTTTCACAGAAGGAACATCAGTTGAGAAATTGACTTGGGAAATACTTTATTTTATAAATTGAACATGTGATTGCACTGTACTATCGCTGAACTGCCATGTCATCGCACTTGAACCATGCTGTCAATGTTTTGGCACCTTTATCTCAGAAATGGAAGCGCAAAGATATAGATAATGATGATTTTGGGGGAACCATCATTATCTACAGCCCCAAAATTTCAAATCTAGGAGACGTGTCTCACCATAACTAAGAAGGTATCCGCTTGAAGCCACAACTGTGGAAGGTCATGGCAAAGTACATGGAAAAATATTGGATCTAAAGATTCTAAACAATTGGGAAATCTGTAGAAATACATGTATTATGTCTGCTATGTCTTCATTGTCTATTATTTTCTCGAACTGCTACTTCTATATTAGAAGCAGATATGCATGGATCCTTTGACTGATACTTATATTTCCAACCTAAACGGTTTGAATTCTATCGTATTCCATGCATTGTTTTAAAAAAAATGTTGTTAGATGTTGTTCAAGGCTAGAGATTTTAGTAGACTAGGACTGTTCAGTACTTGAATCTACTTGAAAAGGAAATTTGCTATAGATGACATTGCAAATAGAAATATGGTTCAATTTTATGGACTTTGTTCTATTGTATTCTGTCAAACTAATAGATATGTGTTTATCATGGTTTCATTGTGTTTTGTCAAACTAATAACTATATGCTTATGATGGTTGCATTGCATTTACTTGCTACTCTCATTTGCTTACCTTGAAGTGTTTGCATATTTTCTATCACTCATGCATATCAATGAATTTATATCAATATTGTGAAGCGATCTACCTTGTTCGATTCCGAACTTCATAAGCTTCATTTCTATGATTTTCAAAAGTATATTTGATGAGATTATGTGGAATTTGGCCTATTTCATGCTATCTCATACAACTACTCATAACTGTTACAACCCATCATAGTTGTTATTAAATTTAATAAATATCATACCATGCTTTGTTAATTAAGGTGAAGCAATTTTTTTGAGTCAATATATATGCTATAATGTTGAAGGTATGGACATTATAGAGAAAAAATTAACAACCATCGTTTCACATAGTTGTTATAATGTTGAAGGTATTTATTAAAAAATCTGAGATGATTATTGAAATGTTTTTCTTCTCATTATAAATTGATCATTGATGTTTATAATCATTTGCATAACTCATTTACCAATCAAGACTTGTTGAAATGTTTCAAATCATGTTTCTATTACATCCTAGGTGAATGCCTAGCTCTATTGCATCCATTTTGAAATGATTTTCATCTCATTATAAATTGATCATTCATGCCTATAATTATCTCAAGAAGTCAGGTAACGATTGAAGAGGTTGTTAGTTATTTTCCAGGATCTTTGAGCTATTAGAATACTTCTAGAATCCCCCTTTCACATCGGATATTTGCTAAGAGGAAAGCGTCTTTGTTGAGAGGAAAGTGGTTGTGATGGAGAGGGCCATTTGAATGGGTTAGATGTTATTGGAATTCATCCAAGATTGCAGCTGTCACAATATGTTTGCAACACCATGTTTGAATACACGCGTTCTTATCAAACATTTTTTTCTTTCTTTATAGTTATAACAATACATTGGCGTCTTTTCTTCATCAGATAAATTTCTCCCAAGCAATCACATGTTCATTGTATAATGTGATGTTGAGTGGAAAGCCCTATTTGATATTGTGTAAAACTGTTAAGTTCACTAAAATTGTTATTTATTCCTAGTTGGACTATTCTCTAACTTTTGATAAATTAAAGTGTTCCATTTTTTTGTGGTATTAATTGCAATCTTGCACTACCTCATTTTAATGTTAAATTTTATGTCTTCTTTTACCCTCTAACAACCACCTTATCGATGTATTATTGAACCTCCTTAAAGCAATTGCTAGTAATACTTGCAACAACACCAATTTACAGTCGTAGCAAGTGCAAAATCCTTAATTGTTCATGCATTGCAGAAAGTTGCAGCCAACGAGCATTGAGTCATTGTACCAGTCACCTTTTGAAAATGATATAGTCGACGGTTCACACAGAGTTAGAGTTAACGGCTCAACCGAGGCAAACATATTTGTCACCATCCATAAGCCGTGACCCTTACAAAATATCAATCACGTGATCTTGATTTAGGACAAACAAAAATTAAGGCTTTAAAGGACTTTTAAATATTGAAAAGACATTTATAAAGTAAGATTTATAGCGAGGTATTATATTTAATAAAGAGATATAAGGTGCAACATTATATGAGATAAAGTTTAAAATGATAGAAGGAATTTTAAAGGATATTTAAATACTAAAAGTGAAAGTTTTACTTTAGAGGTGTAAAAGAAAAGTGATATAAGGAAAATAGAAATGTTCAAGGTATATAAAGGAGTATAAGTGTATATAATAAAAAAGAAGAACAAGTCGAAACTAAAGTATTGAAATATATAAGATAAAGGTTGTAATCAAGGTATTTTAGAAGGAAGATTAGCTAAAATTATGACGACAAAAGAAATGGAGTCTCTGGTTGAAAAACAAGGAAGATTTCCAAGCACTTCAAAAACTTATGCTTCAGTGTTATTTCAAACAAAAGGAACAATTAGAGGGAAAGACATTACTATTTCTATTGTTCTCGTTAAACGCAATAATTATATCGGTGTTGAATTTGCTAACGAGTTAGCGATTCAAGAGTCAAATATATGTGAAAGGTTAGAGTTTCGGGATACAAAAGAACATGAAATAAGCAATTTACAATAGAACATTGGAGATTATACTAGCGTCTCCCAATTCATAGTTAAATCCTTGTGGAGCAGTGATGATGACCTAATTTTGGGATTACCATGAATAAAAACAATGGGGACTTTTATCTTAAATACGGAAAATAAGTTTATGGCATTTCCCTACAAAAAGAAGAAAATCACATTGCAAGACATTAACATGAAGTCAAAATCAAAAGTCGCGTCGTCTAAAGACTTCAAAGAAATATCAAAGGTGATGTCGCAGGGAAATGAGAAATCAACACAAATGATACAGAAAGAATTCGACAAGGTTATTGCAAATAAAGAAGAAGATATATCTCGTTTAAGAGATCATAATCAGAATATATGTTCATAATATACCAGTTACCACCAATGGTAATTTTATCGACTGATCGGGAGTATTCATAGAGATTTTTGAGCCTGCGCGAGTAGCCGGTAGGCTTGGCTATTCAGGGATGGTTCCATCTAGAGGGGGATAAACCCCCTTCCTTCCTTGGTCCCGGCTTGTAGGCACTTAGGGCCAAGCCAAAAAGCAATTGGATCAAGAGAAGATGAAGGAAACATATAGAAAGAAGACGAGGGGGGGTTGCTTACCCCAATCTGTAGAAAACCCCTCCCTGCAAATCACTTCTGAGAAGCTCAGGGATTGGGTGGAGCAATGGAAGGAAACATCCCACATATGAAAATTCATTGGCATTTTTCCAAAGGAGAAGGATATGCTACGATGGATTAAGGGAACATGGAACCCGAAAGTGCATTATGATCTACATCTGGGAGTGAAGCGTTTCTTTACCATCATTTTCTTTAATCAAGAGGATCGAGATCGGATCTTGATGAGGGACCATACTTCTTTTATTTAGTTGGTTTATTCCTTAGTCCTTGGAAGGAGAGGTTTAACCCTGGATCAGAAGATCTGAGTATTTCCCCCGTCTAGATCAGGCTCTATTCACTCCCTTGTGAGTGTTGGGAGCCAAAAATTCTAGAGGCTATGAGGAATACCCTAGGGAAGTTTGTAAAGGTATATGGACATACAAAGCTCCAAAGATATATTACTTATGCTAGGATATGTGTCTATATGAACCTTTCACAAGAACTCCCAAAGGTAATCAAGTTAATGTGGAAAGATGAAGACTGGGTCCAACCCCTGGATTACGAATAACTCCCATTCTGGTGTAGGAAATGCCACGAGTATGGACACCTGAGTAGGGACTTCCCAACCCTTAAACCCGCAGTTATTCCTACTCAAGAGAGGAAGGAAAAAAGAGAAGGATAGTGAAGGGTTTACTTAGGTACATAATCGTAAAAGACAAGGTAAAAGGACAACCAACCTGTCTCAACCAAAGCAGGCCATCGAGAAAAAGAAGCAATATGGGAATAGGTTTGAAACCCTGAGCACGATGGACTCCAAGGAGGAAGAAATCAATAAGGATAATCAGACACCTTAGATTGAGGAAGGGATAAAATCCCCACCTAAGTCAGAGATAATGCAGACGAAAGAGCTAATGAAGGATATGGAGGAAGATATGCTGGAGGAAATGAAGGATATGGACTTAGGAGAACTAGATATGGATGAAATCGAGAAAGAATGTAGTAAGAAGGGAAAAGGGTATGTCTCCAGGAGGTATTTAGAACTTATGTAGCAGGAAACCCTGAAAACCAAGGCCTCCCCTCAGCTGGCCATTAGTAAGGATCCATTGAAGGGAAGTAAACAAAAACAACCCGAGGATGGGGAAAAGCGTGGGAGAAAGACTAACAGACAGAGAATAGCAGATATTGGCACAAGGTTGATTGAGTCGGTTCAGTATCCGATGATAAAAGCGACCTTCACAGAATTTAATAGAAATTCCCAAGGAAGATAATAACGTAGAATATCAGAGGGGTCAACAATCCCAGGAAAGTTAAGACTGTTTGAAATAAGTTAAGAAAGGAGAAACTTGTTGTGCTATTTATGCAGGAAACAAAATGCAGCTTAGATAGTATGCAGGCAATTAGGAGTAAATTATGGCGTGGAAGTCTGGGGATGGAAATTGATGCAAGAGGGGCGGCTGGAGGACTAGTTATACTATGGAAACCTAAGGTCCTTCACCTCAAAATTTTTAGGAAAATCTGGTTCTCTATCAATGTGAACTTCCAGGTTTTCAATTCTGAGGTAAAAGGGACACTCACCAATGTCTATGGGCCAAGTATTATAGCTCATAAACCAAATTTCTTATAACTCTTGGATAAGGAAGCGTAAGAAATGGAAAACCAATTTTGGATCTTGGGAGGTAATTTCAAATTGATTACATCCCTGGAGGAGAAGAAGGGAGGAAGAAGAACTTTGGAAGTGACCAATATTTCTTTTAAATACTTCATACAGGAGAGACAGTTGGTTGACATAGAAATTGGGAACGGATGGTATACATGGAATAACAGACGAGGAGGGGAGCATCACATGGATTCTCGGTTAGGCCAATTCATTCTATCTGAGGCATTGATTACTGGAGACAGGGAAGTGACCACCCAGGTCCTCTATTCTGAAGGCTCTAATCATTGGCTCATTAGTTTGGTTTGGGAGGATGGGGACCCACCCATTAGATTCCCTTTTCGATTTGAGCACTTTTGTCTTGAACACAAAAAATTTAAGGAACTTGTCGGTAAATGGTGGGAGGAGATGGAACCTATCAGGGGAACCTTGATCTACCAATTCCAAAAACAACTGAGAAAGTTAAAGGCAAAACTCCATACTTGGAATAAGGGGGAATTTGGGGACACTTTCCAAGAAAAGAAGCTTCTCAAGTACAAACTAGAAGAGATTCAATGGGCAGACATGGATAATGGGTACATTGATGACCTGAAGCATAGAGAACAGGCCCTCCTAGACCATCTTAATGCTTGAGAACGACGGGAGGAAATCTACCGGAAACAAAAATCTAGGAACCAATGGTTGTAGGAGGGGGGGGGTGGTGAATACAAAATTATTTCATCACATAGTGGTCCAGAACCGTCAAAGGGAAAAACTAATGAAGTTAAAAAAAAGATAATGGGTAGTATGTTGAGACTAGGGAAGACATGGAAACAAAACTAGTTCAGTACTTTGGAACCATCATTAGGGAAGATCTGTTAGACAGGTCTAAAGACATCAGAGATATTACCAGACGTATCCCAAGGCAAGTTATGACAGACCAAAATGAAGTCTCGTTGAAACCTATGGAACTCCAGGAATTGGAGGAGGATGTTATCCAAATGTTGGATGGGAAATCCCCGGGACCTGATGATTTCACAACCAATTTCTTTCACCATTTCTGGGACTTGATCAAATACTAAGTTTGGAAAATCATGGAGGACTCTATAAGGGATAAAGGAGTTCTAAGAGATTTCAAATCCACCTTTCTATCTCTCATTCCCAAGGAGGATGAGGATGACTCTCCTAGTAAGTTCAGACCTATAGCTCTATTCAATGTTATTTACAAATTTATAACAAAGGTGTTGGATAACAGATTAAATCCTATCCTCCCGGATCTGGTAGCCCAAGAAAAATCAGGGTTTGTGGAAGGATGCCATATTCTGGATGGAATTATTTTAGTTCATGAGGTCATCCACTCTCTGAAAGTTTTAAAAAAAACAAGGCATGCTGCTGAAGCTTGATATCGCAAAGGCCTATGACAAATTAAGCTGGCAATTTATGAAAGCAATGCTTGAGGCTTATGGTTTCCACCAGGAGTGGGTTCGCTGGATAATGAATATCAATTCTACTACTTTCTTTTCTATTTTATTAAATGGAGCCCCCACCAGAACTATTAAAGCTTCAAGAGGCATCAGACAAGGGGATCCTCTATCCCCCTTTCTGTTTATCCTCATGGCAAAAGGGATGAGCAGGGTCCTCAAAGATAAGATTGCAAATAGGGAGATGAGGGGACTGAAACTCCACACTGGTTATGAAACCATATTCCATACACAATTTGTGGATGATACAATTCTCATGGGACACTCATCGGTTCAAGAAGCACGGGTTCTGAAGAAATTCTTGAGCTCATTTTCAAGGGCTTCTGGACTTGAGGTAAATAACACAAAGTCCCACGTATTCTTTTTTAACACCCTGAAGATCCATTAATGGAATATTCTATGTATCTTGGGTTTCCAAGGAAGCTCCCTTCCATCCAAATAAATTGGTGCTCTGCTTACTAAAGGAGTGCTCAGGAAAGTATCCAGGGAAGATTTACTGGAATGAATGAGAATGAAATTGGACAATTGGGCGTTTAGACCTCTCAACTTGGCTAGCAGAGTCGCTTTAGTGAAATCAGTGCTTCAACCCATGCCAATGTACCTCTTTTCTACCCTAGCCACCCCAACGTCAGTTCTAAAACAGATTAGGGCAATTCAACAAAAAATCTTGTGGGGAAGCTCTTAGGGAAATCATAGATGGGCCCTGGTGAGTTGGGACACAATTTGTAAACCAAAAGATCAAGGTGGTTGGTGACTGGGAGATCTAGAGAAAAATAGTCAAGTTCTAGGAGCGAAAATTTGGTGGCACTAGGTGTCACATAAAGAAGAACCATGGGAAAAATTATGGCATATCAAGTATGCTCAAGGAAGACCAAAACAATATCTGATAACGTTTAATGAAGGCAAACAAGGATCCCATATATGGAATTATGCTCATATGAATAGAGGGATAATCCAAGATCACAAATTTTGGGAAATAAGGGAAGGGCATGGCACAAATTTTTGGAATGACTCTTGGCAACAGATGCCAAAGATCATTTCATAGATTGATATCCAAGCTAGTTGGACCAGATCCTAGGAATTAGGGATAATTAAACTCCTTCAATTATGGAGATAAGTGCAGAACGATGAATAATTTTTTGAATGGCATCCACTGGAATGGTGGAATCAAAGATTCCCAGCTGAAGACACCCACAAGATTATGGAGGCCCTCCAGGAATGGTCATTCGTATCCAAAGGGATCGAGATAAATTGATATGGGGATATGAATCTAAAGGAGATTATAAAACAAGAGAGGATTATAATCTTATGTTCAACTAGGGAAAAATTCAGCACGGGGATATCTGGACCAAGATTTGGCACTTTAATCCTTAGCCCAGAATTCTTACCTTTATTCGGCTGGTTGTTCACAGACGAACCCTGACAGGGGAAATTTAATGAAAAGAGGCATGAATGGCCCGTTTTGGTGCTCCCTATGTGAAAAGGAGGAGGAAACTATGAATCATCTCTTGGACTTGTGCTCTATGGCTTCCTCTTTATGGGACTCAGCTGTTTCAGTTTTCTGGATGACTGGCCATGTGAGAGGCCAACCTCTTCAAATGATAAAAGCTTGGGATAAGGAGTCCTATAAAAACTCGGTTACTTGTAAAATATGGATCATGTTCCCTAGAACCTTGATGTGGGAAACTTGGAAGGAAATAAATGGATGTGTTTTTGAAGGAAAGAAAAATCAACTTCAAATAGTCTGGAACCAAGTTGTTAAACATATCCAAGAGACCATCAAAGTCTCCCAATGGAACGAGAAAGATTGGGAGATTAATGAAACTGAAAAAAAGGATCTTGAGGGGATGGGGTATGGATTGCTCCCAACAGGGATGGAAAAAATTTAAAGGAAAGAAATTGCTCCCAGCAAGTTCAAGCACATGGTTACCTCCCCCAAGCGGTCACTTCAAGTTAAATTTCGATGGTGCCTCCAAAGGAAATCTGGGTTCGGCTAGATAAAGAAGAGTTATCCGAAACAGTGATGGCAATATTATCCAGCACTTTCATGGAAATTTAGGGTAGGACGCCAACAATGCAGGGAAGGCTTACTGTATGACATCAAGCTCTCCCTAAGCAATCAATGAGAAACTCTGATAATTGAAGGCAACTCCCATATCATCATCCAGATGGCCAAAAGGCTCCAAGGTGGACAAACTGTTGTCAAGTAGTGGAAAACTAGTGTATGACATATCGGGTGGGATGACTAGCTGATCTCATCAAAGGAATCCACGCTTGGTCCTTCACCCACATCAAACGGGAAGGGAATAAGGTGGCATATTTGATGGCAAACATCGGTGAAAGGAATGGAGAGTGGATTGTGGAAACCCAACTGCCTGAGGAGGGGAGTAACGAGTGGCATTTTCATTGCTCACACTTGGCGACACGGGACCTTAAGCTTTCCCAAGAAATGATGCACTGCACGCGGAAAGTGTCGGGTCACCCACTTGAGATACAAGTGTCTCCCTCATCCATTTACGTGAATCATCATCCCCTTCCATCATGTTTCGTCACTAATACTTCCACATCACGTCGGGACATGAACACCCAGGAATTCCCATTCAGTGCCATTAATGTGGAAATATTGCAGTCAGGTATGACCTTCCCTAGGTAAGGTATAATGATCTACGGACGAGAGAAGATTGATCTGGTGGTGTACCATGTCAATTAATAGCAAGTACAGAGGAATTAGTAAGGTTATCTGAATTAGGATGAGTATCGTGGTTATATATTTGGCTTATGCTTACCCTCCTCGCATTCTGCGTCTTCTCTTCTTGAGGTGGTTTGCTATGAGGAAACGAGAGTGGGTAGGATATCAGTTGATGCACAAATCCCCTTTCTTGATCGCTCCCAAGAGGCAAGTGCGGGGGGTAGGAAGGGCGACAACGGTGGAAGAAAGAAGCCTTCTCGTGAAATGTTGAGAGCCAGACAAGCTGTATGTTTCTTCTATGAGCATATACCTCCAATAATCTAGGAGGAAATTGAGAGGGTTAAACGAGACCTATGGAACTTGGTGCAGGCCATGGATATAAAAACTGTCAAATCCGAAGTGGAACAATGGGTCAGTGATCCAAGGACCATGGCTGGGAGACTCTCTGCATATGACCGGATGTTCACTACCCATTGGGTTGCGAAGGAACTGGTAGCCCATGTCCTAATGGACAGGGAAAACAAAGCATTGGGCGATGAGGAACCTGTCAAATCCTGGAAGAAGCACTACCACGACAACCGCTTGATGCATAGAAAGATTGATAGGATTGTCCTGAAGCTCAGAATTTCGCTAGAGAATGTTGTTGTGGAGGAAGGTTTGTTTGGGGCGCGTGTCCAAGTTCCTTTCCCTATTCATGGTCTAAAGGTCTATCATGTTGCTACGGAGGACTCCAAGATTGATGGTCTTCGCTCAGGAACCTCGATGCATCGAAACATCTACTAGGTGTCAAAATGATGGATTATGGGATTGCTTCAAGGATTAGGTGTTTTCTGTCGATTGTGTCTTTTCTAGCCCAACATGAAGTGAGTATTAGCTATGTTATGTTTTTTGTTTCTATTTATGGTTGTGTTTGTAGTAAGAAATATCGAAGTTATGTAGCCTCTTTTTGTGAAAGATACTGATGTATTCAGCTATAATGGGGAAGAAGGAAGGATAAGCTAGTGACAGGGATAGATAAGGGAAAATATTTTTTGAGATGATCATGTTTAAACAGTCATGCTGATATCTGGGGTAAACCAGGCCTTGAAAGTCTTGACTTTTATGTATCGAAGGCTTCATTATAATATAATCTTCTTGCTTACAAAAACAAAAGAGATCATAATCAGAAACTACTTCTGCAAATCAAGAAGGCAAAGGATAAAGTTCAATGCAATCAAAAGTTAGAAGAGGAGAATCAAGATATTCAAAAAGAATTATCAGGAAAGGAGGAAGAAAGCTCTTCCTTAAAAGGGGTTAATCAAGAATTGCCAGAGAAATTAAGAAGCTTAACAGAAAGAGAGCACAAAAATCAAGACAAATAAAATGATTTCATTAAGTCAAACTATAAGGAAGAACTCTTAGGGCATGCTTATACAAGTTAGGAAGCTAATGTAGGAGAATAAATCTTTACAAGAAAATCTAAATTGCAAGGGATCAATTTTCGACAAAGAAATGATGACTAGAACAATAAAGAAGTCATCAAAGGCTCAAATTCAAACATCGAAAAATGGAAGCAATACAAAACTCGTCAATGCTCAAATTCATAAGAATAATCATATTGTCACATCACTACAAGTATCAATAGAAAATGGTTCCGAAAAAAAATCACAAAATCGTTAAAAGCACCAAAAGTTGAAGTTCCTATAAACACTTCACAAACGACTCGAGTACCATATCGTTATCCAAATCAAGAGAGTCATTATGATTGATGACAAGGACAAGAGGAAATTACTAGTATTTTCATACAAAGACAAAAGAGCAAATCGAAAACTCTAAACAATGGATCAACAAACAATTCCAATAAAGGTAAATCTTGGATGAACAACTTCATAAAGGGTGCAACATTTCCACACAATGATTAAAAGAACATATCGTCTCATTTCATCAAGTGTCGTAACTACCCACACACAGTGTCACGAGAAAGCGTTACAAGCAAGAATGAGGGATGAAGTCTTCTGTAATTATGCTTAGAGGACAAAGAAATTCTAAGGGAGAGGCAATGTAATGAACACAATATATAATAAATAAACATTAATAATTAAATAAACTAATACTTAATGAAGAGACACCTTGATGAAAGGTTATGCCTCTTTACGAAAGGGCACCCGACATGGTTATTTATACAAGCCTCATTCTCATTGTAATATCATCACTTATCTTAATCATATATTTTATTTATTCATGGATTGTTGTAATCTGGATTATTTGTGCTGCTTATTTTCTTAAGAAACAATTTTGTCGTTTCATTCTTGCTGCAAAAAAATTTAAATGAAAAATGTACAAAACTATCCTTGTCTCGAATGTCTAATCCAAATTGAAAAAGATGAGTACTTGCATAAAATCAACAAATTTTAACATCTTACATGGTAGCCTACAAGCCCTTTCAGTATTTGAAATGGAAATTGAACCATGAATTTGACAAATTACAAACAAGAAAATTTATAAACAACATCATCCATTGGAATCTAAGAAATAAAACAAATTAAGGACAAGTACTTCTAACAAGTCAACAAAAGTGTATATTTCACAAAGTACAAGTTAGATGTTATTTGCACGGTGTCGAGGGCCTTTGGGTAATGACATAAGAAAGTGATGAAAAGTAAATCTTAAGATAATACTACCCACCAAGATTAAAATCAACTGCTTTCCTGACGTTGGGAAAAGTTCAAATCTTGTAGGGTGAAATAACACTCTACTTGCATGGTGAAGATTCAACAAATGGTCAATGGAAAGCCCCTTTAAAAAAACAAAGGTTGATGGCATTAGTAAATACATTCTATATTCTTGGTAGATAATGCAATAATTCATGATGATATTGTTTTTTATTGTTTGACACAACTGCATGTAGTTGCATCGTAGGGGAAGGGGTAGAGGAGGGTCCATTAAAATGAATTGTGACAAAAATGAGCTTGATTTCAACTTCCATATACTAGTTAAATGGCTAATAATGGAACTTTGGATGTAAATATATAAAAGTACCTAACTAATTGTAATTCAAACAAGATATTCTTCTTTTATAACCTTCCTTAAGATCATAGAAAAACAAAGAAACCATCAAATACAAAATAAAGAAAATAATTTTCCATTTACCATTTTTTCATGAATTTTGTATGAGAACAAAAAAAAATGGTTTTTTTGCTGGCCTCATGAGCTCTGTACGCAGCATGACCAACAAATTAGCTTCCTCGTGAGCTCTGTATGCAGTGTGACCAACAAATCAGCTTCCTCGTGAGCGACAACGTGACAGGGCAGGTTTGCATGCATGTGCTAAGGTGTGCCCTGGTTCACCATGGCTCTAGGAGGGGGTCTCAATGTCCTTACTCATCCACCATCTGAGGTTTTGGATTTTTGGAAGCTGGTGGCAACCAGTAGTAAAAGACATGCTTCTGATTCCCAATAGAAATTCGTCAAGAAACTAGATAGTATACCTACGATAGCTCTCCCTGTAGAGGAATCTTGTCGATCTACGCTAAATCTAGAAGAAAGGGGGCTTATTGGGAATGTCACCAGCTTATGGCCCTCCCCCAAAGCCGTGGAAGAGTGGGTCCAAAGGAACTGACGTCCTCTAGTTTCTTAAGGCATCAAAAGCCATCTTGTTGGCAAAGGGTTCTTTGTTTTCGTCTTCGATAATGTTGAAGATATAAGTCTTATATTCAGGAATGGTCCATATTTTATGGACCCCTAGGGTATGTATTTAAATAAATGGACACCTGATTTTGACCCGACAGAAGATGTGTCGGTGGTTGTACCAGTTTGGGTGCACCTTCCCCATCTACCCTTGCATTGATGGAATCTGAAGTCATTAGAATCCATCGGCAACGCCCTCGGGAAATATATCGATCAAGCTGAGAGAAAGGATCAATACTCATGTACAAGAATATGCATCGAAGTCGATCTGGAAGTTGGGTTACCGAAAGCTATAAAACTCATGGCCGCAAATTGGTGTCACATCCAAGAATTGGATTACGAATAACTCTGGTTTAAATGCAAACAATTCCATGGCTATGGGCATTTTGCAAGGCATTGCGAAAAGAAAGCTAAGGAAAACATGGAGAAATCAAAAGGAGAACAATGGACACAGGTACAGAAATCAGCTCTATCAAAACAAACCAACAGATCCAAAGGAAAAGGGACAACAATGGGGAACAACACTCCCTCATTAAGGCCAATCCAAGAGGAAGAGAGCTCAGCCCCTCTTTTGGCAGATGTTTCTAAAAACCCATTTGAAATTCTTAGCACACCTCCAGAAATATCCAAGAAAACAAATGAGGGGATCGAGTAGCAAAACCTTCCCCCATAGAGGCAGACCATCCTGGTTCTTCTATAGGAAACTGCTTTCCTCCTTCCTACGTGAATATGACAAGAAAGAAGCCACCAGAAAACTCTGGCTCCTCTGAGGATGATACTTTTGAGAGGCCTTCAAAAAGAATAGGGAGGAAATCCAGAAAAGAAACTAGAGAAGAGGAAGCAGAGAGGCAAAAAATGCAAGGAAGTCAAGCCACTATTGAGATGTCTATCGGGATAAATACCAGAACCAGGCCCCTCAAGGGCGGTTCTCACTCCATCCCCAGTAAATAATGTGTTTAGTTTCTTGGAATTGCAGAGGATTAGGGAATCCATTGAAATCCAAATCAGTCAAAGATCTATTGAAAGTTGAATCCCCCGAGATCCTCATGCTCCAATAAACAAAAATTGAAGGGGACGCCCTTGTTGAAATCAACAAACTGAAATGGAAGAAGAATGCACGGAATGCCATCAACACAAGGGGATCCTCTAGCGGACTGGAAACTCTGTGGTCGGAGGATAAGTTTCATTTAGAAGGCTCCTTTGAGACACAACAGTGGATCTTCACCAAGCTCCAATTTTACTCAAGTAAACTCTCTTTCTCACTCTTTAATCTCTATGTTCCTGTCCTCTTCTCAGAGAAGAAAGATTGCTGGAAACATCTATCATATTTCCTAGAAATATACTCCCCCAGGAACATCATTTTAGTTGGATACTTTAACATAATTTTTCATCTAAAAGAAAAGAGAGGAGGAAACTATGGGAGGGACCAAATGCTCTCCTTTGTGGAGGAGCTAGTCCACCAATGGGATCTCCTTGATTTCAAACCATCGAAAGGCCTTTACGAGTGGACAAATAATAGAGTTGGGGTTGATCATATCTCAACACGCCTGGACAGTTTCCTGGTTCAAGGCTCTCTCCTGCTAGAAAAGACGCTAATTTCCTCCAAAATCCTTCCAAAGTTGACCTCTAATCATAAGCCCATTCTTTTACTCTTGGAAGAAGAAGAAAACTTGGGTCCTCTACTATTTCAATACAACCCTCTTTAGACAGAGGGAGACAGGTTCATGGAAGTTGTGCAAATGGTATGGTCCACTCATATTACATGATCACCTAGCTACGTGCGGGAGAAGAAACTCAAGTTAACAAAACTTGCTTTGAAAAGTTGGATTAAAAGCACAATAATACTCCCTCTAGTCAGCGAAGAGAGTCTGTTCAGCTATTAGCAGATTTGCAATCGAAAATGGAAAACAAAGAGCTCACCATTTTAGAAATAAAAAAGGAACAAACCGCCCAAATAAATTCCTTTCGATCCTTTCAACTTGAAGAAGAGCATTGGAGGCCCAAGTCTTGAAGCTTGTGGCTCAAAGCTTGTGATGGAATCACTCCATTTTTCCATCGGCAATACATAGCACGTCTATCTCGAAACCATATCGACGAATTAGCCTCTCTAGATGGAACAGTCTACAATGGTTTAGACCGGCACAAAACGATAGCATAAGCTCATTATCAGAACCTTTACAATGAAGATGGCGAGGGTAGTGAGAAGGTCACCTCTAATTTACTCTCTCATATACCCTACCTTGTAAGCTGGGAAGACAACTTAGCTCTTATTAAGAATTTTTCAGAAGAAGAAATATGCAATGTTATCTGGGGCATGGAGCTTGACAAAGCTATAGGGCCAGATGGTTTCTCAATCCATTTTTATAGAGCATGTTGGGAAATAATCAAAGTGGATCTCCTTAGAATGATTAAAGCATTCCAACAAAAAGGCAAAGTGGGAGGCAACACAGATTCCATGTTCTTAGCTTTAATCCCCAAAGAAGAAAACCCAGGCTCTTTCGACAGATTCAAGCCCATATCTCTGTGCAATGCTTCGTACAAAATTATTTCCAAGCAAATAGCTAACAGAATTAAGCCACTGCTAGGGAAACTCATTTATCCCGTTCAAAGTGGATTTGTCAAAGGGATACATATCTTGGACAATGTTATGATGAATATGATTATCATTGATGACAACATTAACGACAAAGATTAAGAATGGTGACTTGGAGACCACATGGCATGGCTTGAGGACTTGGAAAGCTTGATGACATAGACAAAGATGGACAAGCAAGTATGGCATGATGAAGAACAAACAATGATTGAAGACAAGCCTGGACATGATGACAAGGCTAAAGACAAAGGACAAAGTTAGACAACCAATGAAAACAAAAGCATTGACATATAAGACAATGGCAAGAAGGACCAAATGACCCATTCTATGGTCATTTGGATATGGACAAGGACAATGAATGACATCAAGAACAAACCAGCATGAGGACATGGCAAGTGACATGGAAAAAGCAATGCGAAAGATGACAAAGGTTGAAGACAAGTAAGGCATGCTTTGGGTATCCTTTGGAGTGTTGTGGGCATATCAACAAGCCCTAGATGCGGTCATTATTACATTCACTTTCGGGCATTTCTATGAAGCCTTGCGGCATTCTTTGAACCCCCATGCAAGAATCCTAACGTAGACATGCATGTATTGTTTGAAGGCCCTTGCGGGCATCACTCAATGGCACATGCTGGCATTTTTTCAAAGCACATTGTGGGCATAAAAGAAGTGAAGCTACGAGAATTCTTGTTGGCCCTTGCAAGCATAACAAATGAGACAACAAAATTACAATTTGAAGTCAGCTCACTTAAATCAAATGAAAAAAAAACATTTTAATGTTTGACAGGTCGACCCCTTTCTTTTTGCTATGGAAACTAATATAAATAGAGTTCATGCTCTTAGTTTAAGACAAGTGAAGAAGTAGAAGACGTGGATGTAAAGGTTTGGGGGCAGACTGAGGAGAGGAGTTGCGAGTTGGTAGAAGAAAGTAGCTGCGAATAGGAAGACTGAGAAGAAGAGCTGCAGATCGGTGGACAGGTGAAAGAAAATATGAAGTCTGGTGCAGACGTGAAGAAAATAATATATTGAGTTCAGGGGTTACAGCAGGAGGGTTGAGGAGAAAAAACATGGGTAGAGGAGAAGGTCGAAGAACCAAGAGAAGGAAGTCAGTTCGTGGAGCAGTTTGGGAGTCACGGCGTTTTGGGAAGATCTTCTTACCTTTTGTAAAAATCTATGTGAAAATCGGATTGGTTGAGATCAGTCCTTGAAGGGTGGAGCACGAGAACAATCCTTGTTTGTGTTTAGGTTGCATTTTGATTCTATCATCTCAATTGAAGCTGAAGGTGAATTTTTAAAGGTTGAATCCTATAAATGACCAGTTGTTGTTGGTGTCTGTATTCTGTGTTGTAGCACAGATCTTCAATGAAATGTTTATATCCATATGAAATTGAAGAATTCATTGTTGATATTATTTTATGGTTTTATTGTTGAATTGAGTTTACAAGATTAATTACAGAAGTGAATAGAAGAAGACAATAACTGCAACACTAATTCACCCCCCCCCCTCCCTTAGTGTGGTGTGTGTTTCTCAATTGGTATCAGAGTCGGCCCTTCTTTAAGGTTTGAACATCTGAAGGGGTTATTTGAACACACTTGGAAATGGGTGGACACAATTTTAAGGATGTTTCGTGATTCAATGGAAATAACTATGTATATCGGATCAAGTGGATGAATGCTTATCTAATGTCCATGGGATTCAACATTTGGGCTATTGTAACTGATGGGTACAAACCACCCAAAACTTGGCCTTCAACATCTGAGGAAATTGAAGAATGTCAAAATAATGCTACATCTATGAATGCCATACTGGAAGGACTCAGTGAAACCAAGTTATTCAAAGTTATGAACTACTCAACATCAAAAGAGATATGGGACAAGTTGGCCACCATCTATCTAGGGGATTCCAAAGTTCAACAAGCTAAATTGAAAACATACATGACTTAATTCGAAAGTCTAAAGATGGCAGAAGAAGAAAATATTGTAGCATATCTTCAAAGGGTTGAAGAGATCGTTAATACTATGAAAGGCTTGGGTGAAACAATAACCCAATCTACCGTAGTACAAAAAGTTCGAAAGACTCTCCCTTTAAGATTTAACCCAAAAGTTTCAACCTTAGAGGACAGAGAGAAGCTAGATGATCTAATGCTTGAAGAACTACATTGCATTTTGGTTGCTTACAAAATGAGAATTCAAGGCCCAAGCCAAAAAGAGGCTGCATTCAAGGTGACTAAGGAGAACAATCACAACAATGAATTATGTTCTTCAGACAATAGGGTTTCAGATGAAGAGTTAGCCAACTTCGTTAATAGACTTCCAAGAGGAACTGGAAAATACAAGGGCAAGCTTCCACTGAAGTGTTTCAACTGTGGAAAAATTGGACATTTTGCAACCAAGTGTCCTTTAAATAACAGACAGAAGCAAATAAATCCTAGAAGAAACTTTGGAGATAGAAGATTTGTGAATAAACAAACACTGTTCACCAAGGTAGAAGAGGAAAGAGTCTCAGATGATGAAGAAGAATAAGACGAAATTATCCTTGAAGGTAGAAATGAAATTATGTTTCTAGCATAGGAAAAAGAGGAGGAGGGTATGGTGGATCTCGAGTCAGAACTCATATCAGCAGTGGAAGAAATTGAAAATCTAAAGAGTTTGAATGAGAAGCAAGAGCAAAATCATCAGATTGCAAGGAATTAGTTGGAAAAAAGACTAAGTTTGGCATTGGAAAGAAAAGAAGAGGAAGTCAACTCTCTCAAGGAGAAACTCAACAAATCAAGCTTAAGTCAAAAATTCCAACAGAGCTCACTGGATTTAAATAACCTACTATTGCTGCAGAAACATGTTGGTGACAAAAGTGGAATAGGATACACCTCAGTAGAAAAGGAGCATAAGGAAGAATGCTCACTGAATCAGGAAGTCTTGACAATCAATAAGGATGTCTCTCAACTTAAGGTTAATCTTCAAAAGATTCAATAACCATTGACTGAGGCACAAAGACAGTTGGTTTTGAGGGAAAAGGAATGTGAAAAGTTACAAAAGGAAGTTACCTGTCTAAACAAACCAAATGACCATCAAATCAGCATGGGTCAAGAAGATAAGCCAAAGGTAGATGCAACCAGTCTCTCCTTTCAGGCTTCAAGAAGACCAGTTTGTTCTAGGTATCAGAATTCCTTTCTTGGTCATTGCTATAACTATTAAAAATTCGGACACAAAGTTATTGATTGTAGATTACCTAAAATATGTTTTACAAATCCTACCAGAAGATAGTATACTGAAAGGACTGTCTCGCAAAACAACAACTCCTTTTATTTATTGTTCGAAGAGTTAGAATGCACCAAGTGCAGAAATTTTGGTCACACAACTGATAAGTGTAGAGTTGAAATTGTTAATAAAGAAAATATGACAAATGATACTTGTGGGATAGCTCTCTATGCTCATAAAAATGAGAATAAATGGTGTATTGATAGTGGTTGCACTAAGCATATGACTACGGATAGAGGCAAGTTCCTCACATTAAAAAAGGATAGAAGTGGTGATGTAGCATTTGGAGATAATGGAACTACAAAAATTCTCAGAAAAGGAATTGTGGCATTCACAGAAAATGCCAAGGCACAAAATGTTCTCTATGTTGAGGGAATAAAACATGATCTATTAAGTGTTGGACAATTATGTGATGTTGATTACAATGTTACCTTTTTTGCTTGTCATTGTGAGATAAGAAGAAATGGTTCTAAACAAATTATAGGAAGAGGAATCAGATCAGCAGGAATTGTTTATGTTTTAGAAGAAATAGAAGGAGAAAGGTGCCTAGTTAGTCAACATGACAACAATTGGCTCTGGCACAAGATATTAGCACATCTAAACTTTGATAACATTGTAAAGATCAGTCAGTTAGAAGTTGTCAGAGAGTTGCCAAAAATTACGAACCTGCAAACAAATTATGTGGGTCATGCCAACATGGAAAACATGCAAGAACAAACTTCAAAGCAAAAGCATATCAATCAACATCGTGTCCTTTGGAGTTAGTCCATACATACCTATGTGGACCTGTGAGAGTTCAAACACTTGAAGGTGAGTTATATTTCACGTTGTTTATTAATGATTATTCCAGAATGACTTGGGTCACCTTCTTGAAAAACAAATCAGAAGCTTTTGAAAAATTCAAGTTGTTTAAAGCCGAGGTTGAAAATGAAAGTGGACATAGAATTAAATGTCTTAGATCGGACAACGATGGAGAATTCACATCTGTTGAATTCATAAATTATTGCTAAGGACTTGGAATAAAAAGGCAATACTGCACAATACGTACCCCTCAACAAAACGGTGTTTCTGAAAGAAAGAATAGAACCATTCAAGAAGCAGCCCGAACCATGCTGCTTAAGACAAATCTAACATAAATTTTTGTTGGAAAGAAGTTGTAGGAACAAATGTATATGTCATCAACAGGGAACAGTTAAAAGTTAACTATGACAAAACCCCTTATGAGTCGTGGATGGGAAGAAAAGACACAGTGAGTTACTTTAAAATCTTTGGAAGTAAATGTTATATTAAAATCATTGATGACAATCTTGGAAAATTCAATTCCAGGACTGATGAAGGTATATTTTTGGGATATACAATTGAAAAGAAAGCCTACAAATGCTACAATAAAAGACTAAAGAGGATTATTGAAAGTATATATGTGGTAGTAGATGAAGATCTAGCACAAAAAATACCAAAATATGAACCAGAGGACACAGATGATGACTGGTCTGATGAAGAAGAAATCCAAACAACAACAGAGAAACAGTCTGATCAACATGAACAAGCTAAGGATGAACAACTCTCCTCGAAAGGTACAAAAACCTCACTAATATCTGTTAGAAGGGATAATCCAGAAGACCTTATTATCGAAAATATTGAAGAAGGAATGCAACTGAGACATGCACCGCAGAGAAGAAATCTGGCATTACTTTCAACAAGTGAACCTAGAAGTTTTGGAGAAGCCCTAAATTATGAACACTGGAGCAATGCCATGAGAGAAGAATTAAGTCAAATTGAAAAAGGTGGAACCTAGGAACTAGTTCCATGACCAAAGAACAAAAATATAATCGATACTAAATGGGTGTATAGGAATAAGCTAGATGAAGATGGAAAAGTCATTAGAAATAAAGCAAGACTAGTCTGCAAATGATATGCTCAAATGGGAGGAATTGATTTTGATGAAACTTTTGTGCCTGTAGCTCGACTAGAACTCATCAGGATGTTCTTAGCATACTCATGTTACAAAAGGTTCAAGGTCTATCAAATGCATGTAAAATCGGCCTTTCTGAATGGCACCATAAAGGAAGAAGTATACACTAAACATCCCGAGGGTTTTAAAGACCTTGGTAAAGAAGATCATGTATGGAGATTAAAAAGGGCACTCTATGGTATTAAACAAGTACCTAGAGCCTGGTATGAAAGACTGGACACGTATCTTATTCAACAAGGTTTTAAGAGAGGAAGCACTAACAACAACCTCTACTACGCAATAGAAGAAGATCATCTTTTAATCATAATTGTCTATGTTGATGATCTCATTTTTGGGAGCAACTTGGACAAGCTAAGTCAGAAGTTTGCTGCTGATATGGCTAGAGAATTCGAGATGTCCATGATAGGAGAAATGTCCTTCTTTCTTGGCTTACGGATTACTCAACATCCAAATTACATATTTATATCTCATAATAAATAGCTGAAGGAAATACTGAGTAAGTTTGGGATGGTTGAATGTTCTCCAGTAAGCACCCCGATGATAACAGGCTGTAAGCTCAGCCAGAATGGCGAATCTCCCTCAGTTGATACCACACTCTACAGGTCTATGATAGGCAGTCTTCTTTATCTTACTGCATCAAGACCTGACATCATGCAAGCTGCTGAGATGGTGGCAAGATACCAAGCTAATCCAAAAGAATCACATGTAGTAACAGTTAAGTGAATGTTCAGATATATCAAAGGTACACTGGAATTTGGATTATGGTATCCCAAGAATTCACATATTGAACTCACAACATTCTCTGATGCTGAATGGGAAGGCTATCTAGATGATAGAAAAAGTACTAGTGGAAATGCTTTCTTTTTGGGAGATTGTCTTGTCTCTTGGATGAGTACGAAATAGTCTTCAATTTCATTATCCACTACAGAAGCTGAGTACATTGCAGCTGTTGAATGTTGCACTCAGATAATTTGGATGAAACAGACTTTGACAGATATGAAAATTCATCTTGATCAACCAGTCACTATCAATTGTGATAATACAAGTGCAATAAGTCTGTCAAAGAATCCAGTGGTGTATTCCAAGTCCAAACATATCCCTATTAAATATCACTTTCTGTGAGCACGGGTCAATGAACAACAAGTCACACTCAAGTATGTGAATACAAAGGAACAGGTGGCTGACATTTTCACCAAAGCCCTGTCTAAGGATATATTTGTCTATCTTCAATAGAGGTTGGGAGTTATCTCTCTCGAACATTAATTTTAGTAGTATGTGAGGGTGTCATATGATAATGGCACCCATTGCGGGATCATCTTTTGATGAGGAAGGCAAAGTTTAGGGGGAGCAACCAACTAAGCAAGATGACAAGGTGGAGCAACAAAAGATCAAGCACTATTTTTTATGATTTTTTTTTTTTACAGTATTAAACTTTTGATGGCTTGAATGATTGGTCCTTTGTCATTAATGTCAAAGGGGAGAGACATCTTGAGAAGGTTGTCATCAATGACAAAGGGGGGTATTGATGAATATGATTGTCATTGATGACAACATTAATGACAAAGATTAAGAATGATGACTTGGAGACCACATGGCATGGCTTGAGGACTTGGCAATCTTGATGACATAGACAAATATGGACAAGCAAGCATGACATGATGAAGAACAAGCAATGATTAAAGACAATGTTGGACATGATGACAAGGCTAAAGACAAAGGAAAAAGTTAGACAACCAATGAATACCAAAGCATTGACATAGAAGATAATGGCAAGAAGGTCCAAATGACCCATTATGTGGTCATTTGGAGATGGACAAGGACAATGAATGACATCAAGAAAAAAGCAGTATGAGGACATGGCAAGTGACATGGCAAAAGCAATGGGAAAGATGACAAAGTTTGAAGACAAGTAAGGCATGCTTTGGGTATCCTTTGGAGTGTTGTGGGCATATCAAAAAGCCCTAGTTACGGGAATTTCTATGAAGCCTTGCAGGCATCCTTTGAACCCCCATGTTGGCATCCTAATGTAGACATGCATGTGTTATTTGAAGGCCCTTGTGGGCATCACTCAATGGCACATGCTGGCATTTTTGCAAAGCACATTGTGGACATAAAAGAAGTGGAGTTGCGGGCATTCTTGTTGGCCCTTGCAAGCATAACAAAGGAGAAAATAAAATTACAATTTGAAGTCGGCTCACTTAAATCAAATGGAAAAAAAAAATTTAATGTTTGGCAGGTCAACCCCTTTCTTTTTTCTATGGAAACTAGTATAAATAGAGTTCACACTCTTAGTTTAAGACAAGTGAAGAAGCAGAAGATGTGGATGCAAAGGTTCGTGGCAGACTGAGGAGAGGAGTTGCGGGTTGGTAGAAGAAAGGAGCTGCGAATAGGAAGACTGAGAAGAAGAGCTGGAGATTGATGGATAGGTGAAAGAAAATATGAAGTCTGGTGCAGACATGAAGAAAAGAATATATTGAGTTCAGGGGTTACAGTAGGAGGGTTGAGGAGTAGAAACGTGGGTAGAGGAGAAGGACAAAGAACCAAGAGAAGGAAGTCAGTTTCATGGAGTAGTTTGGCAGTCACAACATTTTTGGAAGATCTTAAATTTTTGTAAAAGTATCTGTGAAAATTGGATTGGTTGAGATCAATCCTTGAAGGGTGGAGCAAGGGAACAATTCTTATTTGTGTTCGGGTTGCATCTTGATTCTATCATCTCAGTTGAAGATGAAGGTGAATTTTTAAAGGTTGAAGTCTGTAAATGGCCAGTTGCTGGTGGTGTATGTATTCTATGTTGTAGCACAGATCTTCAATGAAATGTTTATATCCATATGAAATTAAAGAATTCATTGTTGATATTATTTTTTGGTTTTATTGTTGAATTGAGTTTACAAGATTAATTACAGAAGTGAATAGAAGAAGAAAATAACTGCAACACCAATTCACCCCCCCCCTTTTCTTAGTCTGGTGTGTGTTTCTCATGTTATACAGGTGCAAGAAGCTATGCACTCCAATCATCAACGGAAGGAGCAAGGGATGCTCATAAATCTAGACATGGCAAATGTATTCGATAGGGTAAAGCTCTCCTTTTTATAGTGTCCTTCTCTCCTTTGGATTCAACTTTGATTTTGTCAATTTGATTAAAGCTTGTACTGGATATCTGCACTTGTAAACGGAAGGCCAACTAATTATTTTCAAACCTCGAGGGGAATAAGGAAATGCTGCCCTCACTTCCCCTTCTTGTTCATCCTGATTGTTGATTCCTTGAGCAGAAAAATGACGGCAAAAAATATAGCAGGGTCAATACAAGGTATTCGGATAATGTAAGGCCTTGAACCAATCAACCACGCCTTATTTGCTGATGACACCCTTCTGCTGGGAGGATCCTCCATAACAATTTTGAAAGTGTTCTATGTAATTCTTCAAAATTTCTGCAAAATATTTAGAGCTCTCATCAATAAAAGGAAAAGCGTTGTGTATAGAGTGAATGTAGACCACCAAACTATTCAGAAAATAGCTCAATCCTTAGGATTCTTGGGATATGCTTGATGGGAAAAAATCAAATATCTCGGGTTGCCCCTAACTCTAGGTACTAACAAAGCTTAGCTATGGGTTGAAGTAATAAGCAAAATCAAGACAAAATTTGCAAGCTGCGGAGGTCAGTGGCTCAATAATGCTGGGAAACTCATCCTTATAAAATTAGTGCTCTCATCTTTACCAATCTTCCAAGCATCCTTCCTCCTGGCACCAAAGACGATAATAGAACAGGTTTCAAAATTAATAAGAGATTTTCTATGGCGTGGAGGAAAAGACAACCAAAATAAATTTCATATGGTAAATTGGGAAACTATGAAATGCTCAATTGTTGAAGGAGGTTTACAGGTCAGAGATCTAGGCCTCGCCAACATTGGTCTGGGTGGAAAAATTATGTGGAAATTGTACATAAACAACAACCATCCCATTAGTCATATCTTGAGGAAAAAATATCTCAAAGGAGTTCCATTGAGAAATATCCAGACTGTCAATGCAAAAAAAGGAACGATGACTTCAAATTTATGCAGGCGTGGATTAGAGTTCTTCCAAAAGGAACAATATCGCATTCCTGGGAATGGAAATAACACCCTGTTGTGGCAAGACAATATCATTGGACGTCCACCTCTTGCAAACTCTGAAGAGACAAAGGACGTGTGTGTTTGGCTCATCCAACACAAAATCCGCAAGCTCACGAACATCTCTGTTTGGGACTCTTCAGGGAATTAGTTGTTGTGGGACTTCCCTAGAGTTCCAAAAATCTAAACCTGCAAAGGAATCTCCTCATAAATGAGTTGACGGCTTCAACACCAGTCCATCAGTGTGTAAAGGACAAATGGGGATGGGGAAAGACCGAGATTTACACCGCTTCACAGGGATTCTCTTTTTAGCAAACTCATCATGCATCGATTCAGTCAACGTCTTTTTGGATGAAGGTTTGGGATCCTCTTGGAATACCCAAAGTAAATGTTTTCTTTTGGGTTTTAATGCACAAGAAAGTTCTTACTAGAGAAAACTTGATAAAAAGGCATAAACGGACCCCATATATGTGTAATGTGTTGCAATGAACTCGAAACAATGGAACATCTGTTTGTGGATTATCCATACGTACAAGAAGTCTGCAAACTTATCTTCCATGGCCTCAACGTAACAACTCCAACACAGATTATGGTGGTAACCTTATACTCCACATGGAAGGTGAGATATCCACTCATGATACCAATCAAGTCTATGTGAAATCAAATTTGGCAGGCTATCCCCAAATACGTCTACTGGAAACTTTGGTTGGCCATAAATGAGCAGATTTTCAACAACTCTTTGAGCTCCCTTTCGATGGTGCCTACCAAGGCTAAAGCTCTTCTTCTTGAAACTCTATCCCAACATTCTTTCAAGAGTGAAAACACTATCCTTCCTGAAGAAAAAAAATGGATGGGAACTTATATATTCAATTATAGAAATAAGAACATTGGTCGCCGCATCAAAACTCCATGATGCAGATTACAAGATACAGATGGAAATTTTCAGGATTGGTGGAAGAAGCAGGGCAAAGCCTTGATCTTTTTTTATGGCGCCTCCAAAGGGAATCTAGGGATCGCTAGAGCAGGTGGGGTCATATACTCCCAAGATGGTTCAAGAAGATATAGCTTCAGATGGGGGCTAGGACAAAGAACAAACAATCGGGGATAAATACTTGGGTTGCTAAAAGCTTGTCAAATAGCACATGAAATGGAATTAGAGAAATACAGGTATTCAGAGACTCTGAAATACTGATAAAAATTTTAAACACGGAGGATCATTTCAGCAATCCAACTCTCAATAAAACTTTGCAAAGGTTGCGATACTTGTTGCTTAATTTCACCTACACTTTATTTTTCCACATACTACGCGGATTGAACAAAGAAGCAGACTAGAAAGCAAATTTGGGATGCCTCCTGTCTCAAGGAGAATACAACAAAAATGATGAAGCTCCTGCATATTGGATCCCTATACCTTGAAATCCAGTGATGTAAAGAAAGGAAATTATATTTTTCATAAGCGGGCCCTTAAATACTTGTAACTACGGTTGCTTTGGCTCCGGCCCAACCAATTCCTAAATAAATACAATAATCGTTATAGTTAAAAAAAAATTAAAAAAAAACAAGAAAATATAAATTCTCAAAGGCTTATGTACATCACCGAGATAAAGAAATTGTTTTTTGCTAAAAGAATTAACGCAGTAAATAAATTTAGTTCCAATTTTTTTTAACCCCGATCCCAACAACTCTCATAAATTGTTAAAACATCACCATTCATTAAGTAAAGCAATGAAATTGCTTAAAACCTTCGAGGACGAATATTGTAATCGATTAATAGACCTTAATATCTCGAAGCTAAAGAATCTAGTGTCTTTAGACTTTGTTTGAAAAATGATTTTTGGACGCTCCAAGAAGATTTTTCGCTCTAAGGCATTTTTTTTAATTCCTCGACCTGGTTCTAGCTCTTGTGGAGTCTAGACTCCTTCCAGATCCACATGATCGGATTGATTGGTGTTTGTTGGTTATTTGATACCTGAAGATTTTCTTTGGCAGGATGTTTAGTGGATTCAGCTGAAGGTTTTCAAGAAAGCTTCATTTCCTGGTTCGATTTGGCTCTGGCCAGGAGCTTTATAGTGCTTCAACAGCACTTTGTGGGTTGTTGTCATTTTGATCTGTTCTGGCTGGAGTTCTTCAATTGCCACAAATTGAATTCATTTTTCTGCCATTGCTCATTGGTTCGTAACCTTGGGAGAATCAAGATTCACGCCTTTGTGGGCTTTTGGTTTGTATTTTCTCTCTTTTATAGGACAAATCTCGTCCTCGATTTGTCTTTTTTTAGCTTGCAAAAGTGGTGGTGGCCTGTTTTGGTTGTCCTAGTTTTGTCCTAGTCTCCTTAATTTGTGACCAAAGACTTTGCACTAATATGGGCCTGCTCTTTGCTTTTGGTTTGAATTTTGGGTGTCTTTGGATTGTGAACCGGACTCTGGTTGGTCTTCTTGATAGTGCCTCATGGATGCTGGTGGGGACCCTCCTCCTCCACTTCCTCTTGAATTGGATGCTTTTAAAAGATTGGTAGCATCGTGTGGGAAGAGGAAAGGTGGCCCTTCACAGAAATTTGTGAAGAACGTTGACATCCCCTCCATTGAGCTTCCTGCTGATAGGATTTGCTGATCGACCCTCAATCTTGTCGAACATGGGATTATTGGGATATTCATTGGCCTTTGGCCCTCTCCTAAGGCTTTAGATAGCTGGGTCCAGAGAAATTGGAGGCCCTTAGTCTCTGAAGGAATCCGAAGTCATTTTGTTGGCTGAGGTTATTTTGTCTTTGTGTTTGAGGAAGTAGCTGACCGTGACCTCATTTTTCGAAATGGCCCTTACCTCATGGGCCCATAGGGTCTATATCTGAACAAAATGGTCCCCTAATTTTGACCCTACCCAAGATGTCCCATATGCAGTCCCTGTCTGGGTAAGGCTCCCTCACTTTCTCTTACACTGTTGGAACTCAGATTCCCTGGTAGCCATTGGGAATAAACTTGGAAACTACATCAACAAGGCAGAACGGATAGACCGATATTCTTGTGCGATAATGTGTGGATGTTGATTTGTAGATCGATCTGCCAGAGGTGATTAGGATAACAATAGCTGATTGGTCTTATAATCAAGAATTGGACTATGAGCAAATTCCCTTTGAGTGCCGCTTCTGCCATGAATATGGCCATTTTGCCTGCAACTGCAAGAACAAATCTGAAGAAGAGCTTCAAAGCGAGAAGGAAGACCAGCCGACCCAAGCTAAAAAAGAAGGAAACTCCAATCAGAATCAAAGAAAGAAAGGAATAGATGGAAAGAAGATGAAAGGTGATGTTGCTGTTGGGAAGCTTCCACAACCCCATTTAGTTGAAAATGTATCTTCCAATTAGTTTGTTTCTTTAAGCATTCATGATGCTCCTATTCTTGAAGAAGGAGAGCTGTCTCATCTAGAGGGTCTTGTTGAAACCCCTGATCTTCGTTTGGAACAGGTTGTTGTCTCAACTCTGGATTCTAGGGATGTTGATCCATTGCACTCTCCAGGAAAAAGCAGGTTGTTTGTTCTGATTCCTCTGATGATGACTCAATAGAGCATTTCTCTAAAAATACTGGAAGGAAGACTAAGAAGGAGACCCGTGAAGAAGAGGTTGAGAGGCTCAAAATGCAAGGTTGCCAGCCCACTATTGAAATGTCTTATGGTAGGAGTAAGAGGTCAAGGCCTCCAAAGGGAGTAAGCACTCCCTCCCAAGTGGGTAAATAATGCAAGTAACATCTTGGAACTGTAGGGGACTGGGAAACCCAATCAAAGCTAAAGCTGTTAAAGATTTGATGAAAATGGCATATTCGAAAATCAATATGCTCCAACAAACCAAGATTGAGGAGGAATCTCTTCTTCTCCTTAGTAATTCTAATTGGAATTTGAATGCTGGTAAAGCCGTAAGTGCGAGAGGTTCCTCCGGGGGGTTAGCTACTCTTTGGAGTGACGATAAGTTTCAGTTAAATAGATGGTTTGCTACAAATCATTGGATCTTCACAGATCTCTACCACTACTCTAGCAAGATCTCTCTGGCACTTTTTAATCTTTATTTTCCTGTCAATTACAGTGAAAAAAGAGAATGCTGGAAATCATTATCCGAGTATACTGAGTTTATTTCTCCCTCAAATTTAGTACTCGCTGGTGATTTAAATATAACTTTAGCTCCCAGTGAAAAAAAAGGTGGGCTCTGCGGCAAAGACCATCTTCAAGACACGGTGGAGGCTATAATTCTTGCCTGCGATCTGATGGATATAAAGCCAAAGATAGGACGTTATACATGGTCCAATAATCGCGTTGGTTTAGCCAATATTTCTGCTAGGCTCGACAAGTTTCTCATTTAGAGGTCTCTGTTGGATGGACAATCCATCATCTCTTCAAAAATTCTGCCTAAACTATTATCTGATCATCACCCTATTTCATTGATTTTTGAAAAAGAAGATGAGCTCGGCCCAATACCATTTCGGTTCATCCCTCTCTGGGCTAAGCGAGATGGTTTCATGGATATTGGTGGTCAAGCTTGGTCTCAGTATGTTGACGGCTCACCTAGTTTCGTTTGGGAGTAGAAGTTAAAAAGAACAAAACTCGCTTTGAAAACTTGGATCAAAATTCCAATTAAAACTCCTACTAGCTCTAGGCAAGAGAGAGTTGTTGAGTTATCAAAGATTCAAATTGGAATGGAGTGCAGAGATATCACAAAAACTCAACTAGACATTGAACAGATTGCTCAATTTAAAACCTCCTAATCCTTTAAATAGGAAGAAGAACATCCTAGGCTCAAGTCCTGTAGCCTCTGGTTGCAAGCACGCGATAAGAATTTAGCCTTTTTTCATCGTCAATGTAGGGTGAGATTGTTTCGGAATCACATTTCAAAAATCTCTATTGGTGATGGTGGTTGTCATCAAAGGCCAAGATCCTTTAAAACAGGCTGCTTGGATGCACTTACAGCTCTTGTATCATGAAGGTGGTCTTGCTGCTAGTGATGTGTCTGTTGATTTCTTGGATAAGATTCCTGCTCTTGTCAACCCAGAAGATAATCAAGCTTTGTTTAAACCCTTTTCCGAACAGGAAATATTGGATGTCATTTGGGCGATGGAGCTCGACAAAGCTCCTGGGCCGGATGGTTTTTCTTTTCATTTTTATAGGGTTTGTTGGAACATAATCAAATATGATCTGATTCGAATGGTGCTAGCCTTCCAAGAAAGCTAAAGTTGGCGGTTGTACAAATTCTACTTTCCTTGCTCTTATCCCTAAAGATGTAAATCCATCTTCTTTTGAGAGCTTCCGCCCCATTTCTTTGTGCAATGCCTCATACAAGATTTTAGCCAAACTCCTTGCCAATAGAATCAAGCCTCTGTTAGGTAAGCTTATCTCTCCTCTTCAAGGGGGTTTTGTAAAAGGCGGGCATTTGATTGATAATTTCATCCAAGTTCAGGAAGTCATTCATTCAAGTTCCCAATGGAAGGAAAAAGGCATGTTAATTAAGTTGGACATGCAAAACGCCTTTGATCGTGTCAAGCTCCGCTTCCTATATGATGTGCTTCTTACTTTTGGATTCAATGCAGAGTTTGTGAATTTGATTGATTAAAGTATTTACTGACAAGCCATGGATTGCTCCTCTAGTTAATGGAAGAGCTTCTGATTTTTTCCAAGCCACTCGTGGTCTCCGGAAAGGTTGCCCTATGTCACCATTTCTATATATCTTGATGGCAGAAACTCTTAGCAGGAAACTTTCATCATATATGGAGGAAGGTTATATCCTGGGCATTCAGATCGCAGGGGGAGTTGACCCTATTAATCATGCTCTATTCGCGGATGATTCCCTGCTGCTAGGTGGGGCCTCATTGAAGATTGCCAGGGCCTTCAATGACATACTACAAAAGTATTGTCAAATCTCAGGGGCCATGATCAATAACAAAAAAAGTGCAGTTTGTCGTTGGAATGTTGAGCTTCCTATCATTCTCCGAATATCAAATTTCCTTGGTTTTCCTGGTTATGACAAGTGGGAGAAGATAACGTATTTGGGACTGCCTTTAACTCTTGACCCAGCCCCTCCTTCTCTCTTGCTTGAAGTGATTGCCAAGATGAAATCTAAAATTGTCTCTTGGGGCGGTCTCTGGCTAAATAAGGCTGGAAAACTGATCTTGATCAAGTCAGTTCTTTCTACTCTTCCGTTATTTCAATCTTCATTATTGCTGGCTCCCAAATCTATCTTGGCTTAGATCTCCAAATTGTTACGTGATTTTCTCTGGAACGGAGGAAAAGGTAATCAGAATAAGATTCATTTTGCAAGTTGGGAAATCATTAAAAGACCTTTCTCAGAAGGTGGTTTACAAATTCGGGACCCCTGTCAGGCTAATCTAGCGTCGAGCAACAAACTTATTTGGCAGCTTCATGTGAATAAACACCATCCTTTTAGCAGGATTTTCGGGATGAAATATCTCAAAGGTGGATCTTTCAAAAATATAACCTCTGCCAATACTCCCTCAGGTACAACAATTTGGAACTCCTGTAGAAGAGGAATTGATAAATTTAAACAACAACTATATCGAATTCCATGCAATGGAATGAAGATACTTCTCTGGGATGACAAAATATCAGGAAACCTCGATCTTTCTTCTGTCAATCAATTATCTGAGATTCTGGATTGGTTAACCAACAAAGGCCTCCTCAGATTGCTTGATATTTGCGTTTGGGATTGTGCTGGTAATTGGGTGAGATGGAATTTTCCTGATCTTCTGGATTGTCTAGTGTCACAAAAAAGTTTGTTGATTTCCCTTTTGTCTAGCCTCACTCTAGTGCACAACTCATCTAAAGATAGCTGGGGTTGGGGCAATTCTGGTTGTTACTCAGTTACCAAGGGATTTTTAGATCTTCAATCTGGTCATATCTCCTATTTTTCCCTGGAAATCTAGAAAGCTGTATGGTCAACGCATTGCTTGCCCAAGGTTAATTTCTTTTCATGGTTGATTATGCTCAACAAAGCATTGACTGGTGAAAATTTACTCAAGCATGGGTTTTATGGCCCCTTCTGGTGTTGTTTTTGCAAAATGGATTTCGAATATGCAGATCATATATTTGTTGGCTGCCAATTTGCAAAGTCAGTATGGAAATTGGTGCTCAAAGGCACCTGATTTTTTGCTCCAGATAAGCCAACGGTCAAAGAGTTCTACCTTTCCCGGCATGAGCTGCGTCCTTCTAAATCTGGTCATGAAGTTGCCTGGTTTAACATCTGGCATTCAATTCCTAAGATTCTTTGGTGGAAATTGTGGCTTTCCCAAAATAATTATGTATTCAATAACTAGTTGCCAAATCACCAAATCGTGGCCTTCAAAACTAAATTGCTAATTGTCGATTCAGTAGGTAAGGCATCTTTCTCTCCTTCTCTGGATGTTGCATTTTCAAAGTGGTTGGGTTCCAGCTTTTGTGAAACTAGTTCAGTGGCTTGCATCATTCCCTGGAGATTTCGGGGGTCAGTGGAAGAATTAAGAACATTTTGGATGAAATCTTCTTCAGCTGCTATTTTTTCGACGGGGCTTCCAAGGGGAATCATGGAACTTCTGGTGCTGGGGGCCTTGTCTCCTCTTTTGATGGGCTGGTAGAATTTAGCTTCTGTTGGGGTCTCGAAATTATGTCAAATAATCAGGCTGAATGTTACAGCCTACTTATGGCGATTCAGGTTGCTAAAAAAATGGATTCAAGTCAATCCAAGTATTCGGTGACTCTAAAATGTTGATTAAAGCCTTAAACTTAGGTGAATGCCTCAATAATTATGCCTTGAACAATTCCTTGCAGAGAATTCGAAATCTGTTGAAAGAATTTGATCTGGTGGCCTCTTTCCATATCCTTAGGAAGTTGAACAATCTTGCTGATGCTTTGGCTAATAAAGCGTGTCTGCTTCCTTAGGGGTTCCTCGGTATAAATGGAGAAGCCAGCTATCTTCATCCAATTCCATAAATTATTTTCTTCAATTTGTAATTTGATCTTTTGAGAGGATTTCCATAGTCTCAGGGCCTCTTGAAGTGATTCTCTTTGATGTGTAGTTGTGTAATCTGGTCGATTGACATTTGTCTCTTTTGATCGTGGATTTTTCCACACACACAAAAATATATATATATATCCGTTTGTGTTAAAATATCCTATAAACTAAAATTGGGTGATTAAGAGGAGTGTTATCCTATCTACTAGGGGTCAATTTCTACAAGTGACATGTTGAGATCTTAAATGAGTATATTGTTGACAAAGCTTCATGCTTCTACAAATTCTAGTTTACCTTGGGTATCATCCTTGTAATGAGGGGAAGTGCTTGATGGGTTTGCCCCGAAAGTGCATTACATGGGAAAAAAGAAGCAAAAAACACAATGGTGCTTGGAACTCTCAAAATCCAATTTCATTTCCATTTCAGTGATTAAGAAAGCTATATCAAACTATGCATTTGGGGAAAATTTTGGGAATTGTGCAAAAGCGTTACCCACTAGGTCAAGACAAGGATAAAAAAAATTAAAGTCAAACATGTAAAATAAGTTGTTCAATTCCCATATAAGTTACTTACAAATTGCATTGAGTGGGTATTGAGCATGACCATTGTCATGGTTATTGCCACTCAAATTGCTCCTAATAAATAAATTCATTAAATTTACCGATGAAACAAATTGTGCATTTTGAGAAAAATTAAGGAATGGTCTAAAAAATGTTATTACCAATACAAGTTAAGGAGGAAAAAATAGTCAAATATGTTCAATAAGTCATTTAAATCCCACATAAACTACATAAAGATGACATCAATTGGGTGTTCAACATAGTCATTGCCATAATGAGTTCCATTTGAACCAACTCTATGAGTAAATGCACTAACTTATTGATCATGTCATACATCTATAAGTAAATACACTAACTCAATGATCATGGTAAACATCTATGAGTAAATGCACTAACTCATTGATCCTGACAAACACCTCTTCCATTGGACACCCACAATATATTTTGTCATAATTTGTTTGAAAATAACTTGTGAAAAATAAAGCAATCACATGTTTATGTGTAGGTTTCTCATGAATGTTTAGTGTCATGAAGGAAACATACCATGTACCATTGTAATGAGGTAGGCACTATGTGGGTGGTTGTGCATTGAGCTAAGCAAGTGGATACATAGTTGCAAGTGGAAACATAGTTAATACGAGGCAAGGTGTAACACGATAACTAAAGGAAGACCACATGTGGAACAAGAAGTATAGATCGATCATTGAGACAATGGCATCCAATAGCCAAGGGTGACATAAGACTAAGATCGAAACATATAATCTACGATGAAACACCTTATAATGTAAGTAATGAAAATTTACCACAACCAATATAAATTTGATTCTTATTACAACCTCTTCTAAATGAAGATTTTAAATAAAAATTCAAATAACATGCTTCATAAAATTATTTTACTTTAAAACTAACTAAATAAAATAAATAATTATTTGTTGATATTCATAAATCAAAGTTTGAAGTTTACAATGTTGTCTTAGTAACATGGACACACAACAACAATTAACACACCGAACAAATTACATTGCGTAAGTTCCATTGTTGATTCAATAAAACTGAAACATGGACACACAACGACAATTAACACACCCAATAAATTACATCGTGTAAGTTCCATTGTTGATTCAATAAATCTGAATTGAAGAATTATACCATATTATATCAAATAAATCTTAAATGGTTGTGCTAGAACTACAAATAAAATACATCTTATATGGTTATATGGTTGTGCTAGAGCTATAAGTAAAATATTTTATAGAACATCTTAAATGGTTGTGCTAGAGCTATGAGTAAAATATTTTATAGAACATCTTATATAGTTGTGCTAGAGCTATAATTAAAATATTTTATAGAATCAACATGTTGATAGTGATTGGAATTCACTCAAACAACAAGACTTAATGCAATTTGCTTTCTTTTCAATGGTGCATAACATGAAATTTTTTATTTATGGAAGTAACATTGCATGAAAAATTTCTGGTGTTGCTTTACAATAATGCTTGGATTTTGTGATTATAATGATCAATTCCATTTTTATCATAATAAGTTTGAGCTTTACAATTATTCACAACAATGCTTTATGGATATTGATTTAATATCATGATAATAATTAATGTACTAATCATTGACTGATTAAATCAAATTAAATTGAGGAATAATTCAGGTATATTAACTACTTTTCATGTGAGTGTGTTATAGCACTATAAATTAGATACTACTTAATTCAATATGTAGAGAGTCATTATACTTTGTTCTAACAACCAGTCTTATTACTATTTCATTTGTTTTCAGTGATGTAGAATTTGAAATTCTTCACATCCATGTTTATGAAAGCAATATTGTAAGCTTAGTGGGTTAGTTCAAGTGGACGAATGTTGTAACAACAAGCAAAAGGTCTCGGGGTCAAATTCATGGGTGGCTATGTTAGGGCCTCACTTGATGTCCCCAATAGGTTAGGGTGCAATTAACTACTCCCGAACGTTTTAGCTTGGGTTCCATCCTCAAAATGATGGGAGGTGCCTAAGGGTTTCCCGTGATGTGTTCCATTTAAAAAAAGAAGAAACAATATTGTACAGAGACTCTATGATGTAACCTCACAATAATGCTTGAACCATGTGATTGTAATTCTCAATTACATCTTATCATACAATAATCACGTATTTTAGGATCCCCACCAATGTTGCCTACGCGAGCATGACACACAACATCACAGCAATAATTAATGTACTTGAAAAAAAATCAATGCTTATAAAGATCAACAACCAATTCAATCATATTAAATTGAGGAATATAATTGTTGTATATCAAACCATTTGATGTCATTATGCTATACTACAAATCATAGCATTTCTTGAATTTGCAAGTTAGAAATTAGTAGACTTCGCTCCCACAATAAACCTCAATGTTTTTTTCTCTCTCTCCAATAATTCATAACTTGAAATTCTTCCTATTTATGTTTGTGGAATCAATATTGCATGTATAGTTACAATAACCCCTACACTTTGTGATTGGAATTCTCAATTCCATCATTATCATACATTAAGTATGCAAATTACTATCCTCAACAATTTCGGCCTCTTGATGCTAGCATAGCCTCATGACATCAATTAGCTCACTCAACAACATCATTGTTGCTACAACTCAATGGCTAACTCAATTAAATTAAATTGAGGAATTCAATAGGGGCTTGGATTATAGACTTGAATATGCACTTTGCAATGCTTAGTGCTCGATATAAAAAGGTTGGAGATAAATTATGGTGTTATAGAGAGATGGTCAAGAATAAAAAAAAATGAGATGGAAATTGAAAGCGTGACACCATGACTGAAAAAATACTTGGATGCAAGAGAAAAATAACACATGATAATGGGAATTTAGAAATTCATGCTAATGAAATAGGGGTAGCAGGTGCGAGAGGGGTCCTTATTAATATAGGAGGAAAATAAGTAATCATATTTTCATGGGATCATGGCTATATTACAAATAAACAATTTCATCGAGACGTATGCTTTTTATAGTGGATATGAGCTTGTATCGCCTCTTTCGATCGTTAGATTAATGGTATTTGGCGATTCTCTTATGGTTATAAAAGATGTGAAAAGCCTCACTCAAATTCAAGGAATCCAACACACAATCATTTACAGGGTGAGCACAATTTTAAAAATATAAATAAATTGTCCTTTCGGCATATTCGTCGTTACAATAACTAGCAGGCACATAAATTGGCTAATGAAGCAGTTCACATGGGCAAAGGAATAATTCAAATCAACAACACGACACCAAATGTAGGTGGATCCTGTGATGACATTGTTAATCATGATTAAGGGACTCATTAGTCAAAGTATGATTATGGTAGTGGGGTGGCATATAAGTTTTTGGGTGACATATGTTTGCATGAATGGGGAAAGGTGGAGGAAAACACTTGTTTGAAGGGGAGGGACATGTTAAACCCTAAATGTTTGGCACATTCCCCCTGATAGTGGGGTGCATTACCCCCTATAATGTGGTGTATTACATATTATTGATGTCGAATTGGGTCTATTAGTTTTTATTGTACACCTTTGTCTCCTATATATAGAAAGGAGATATTTTTGTTCGAATCATCATTATATCTTGTCTTGCCTTATGTACTCATTACATTATGTAAGGAGGTTCCTCCATCGAAGAGGATTGCTATTCATCTCTATTCTTCATTATTAAGTCGTAGATTACTTTCTTCTGGTCTACTTTTTCTATTTTTATGCTATTTTTGGGACTTGGTTGCATAATGTTTGGGATCCGAGCTCTTTCCTCGGGAATGGTTTCTTCAAAACAAGTGATCTTGGGATTTAAATATAATTTTTTTTCTACAACGATTCAGATAGTGTAACTCGTAACCTGCTTCCAAAACAGGCCAAAGAATTTGTGGTAAAATTTCCAAATCTTGATTCATTACAAGCTCATAATTATACCTTTAAGAAGTTAGGGTTTCTGACTATCCCAAAAGCTAGTCTCAAACAAGTGTTATAGGAAAAATTGTTATATATGGAGCATCCGAGATTCAAATTGAGTGACACATGTTGCAACAGAAAGAAGACAGAGCAAAGTAATTGTGGTAGAGTTTTCAGCCTCATATACAAAATATTGGACACGTGCCATACTGTACAAGTTCACCCTTTTGAAAGGACATAAAATGAGAAGTTTTGGAGATTTACAATAACTTTTTATTGGCACATCCAAATTAGGTCAGACCTATTGCATCAGAAAGAAGATAGACCAGGGTACCTATGGTAGGGTTTTCATCCTTAGATACAAAACATTGGACATGTGGCATATCGTACAAGTTCATTCTCTTGAAAGGATAAAAGATAAGGAGTGTTGGGAGATTTGCAATAACTTTCCACTGGAGAATCTGAATTAGGTGAGACCTGTGGCATCGAAAAGAGGACATATAAGTATACAATACGACCAAAGTTTTAGAACCATAGGAGCCAAAATTTCAATTTTACCTTAGTTCCAAGTAGTCCCTAAAACAGTCCTCCAATCAGGGTTTGAAAAAAGTGTTTTGGGGTAACCTGTCATATATAGGGCATGCAAAATCCAAATTGAGTGAGACCTTTTGCATCAGAAGGAGGAAGAAACAAGGCATATGTGGTATATTTTTTGGACTCGTATTAGGAATATCGGACACTTGACATATCATACAAGTTCTTTCTTTTGGATAGACAAAAAATAAGAAGTGTTGGGAGATTTGCAATAGCTTCTTGCTGGAGCATTTGAATTAGGTCAGACCTATGACATCAAAAAGAGGACACATCACGCTACAACATGCTGAAGTTTCAAACCTAGAGGATACGAAATTTTAAATTCATCTCTGTCTAATTCGACCATAAAACAATATTCCAATCAAGGTTTGAAGAAATAAAATCTATAGTTTAAGCAATGGTAGATCGCATAGAGCATCGACATGTAGTTCTCCAAATACTAAAGATGTCAAAAAACAAGATGAAACAACAGACAATTCAACATTAGAGTCAAAGGAGTTTTGAAGAAGGAAAAATCATATGGGAACTTGAACAAATCATTGAAACAAGGACCAAACAACTACAAAATCAAGCTATTATTGAGTACCTCATCAAGTGGTGGAACTTATCAGCTGCATATTTGACATGGGAAGACGATTCCTTCATACATATGCATCCACAACTACCCAAGCATTGAGGACAACACTTGTATGAAGGGGAGGGCATGCTAAACCCTAAATGTTGGGCACATTGTCCCTATAGTGTGGCACACTACCCCCTATATTGTGGTGTATTACATATTAGTGATGTCGGATTGAGTCTATTAGTTGTTATTGCACACCTTTGTCTCCTTTATATAGGAAGGATATATTTTCATTAAGCCATCATTGTAAATTGTCTTGTCTTATGTACTTAGTACATTTTCCAAGGAGGTTCTTACCTCGAAGAGGATTGCTATTCATCTCTGTTCTTCATTATTAAGGCGTGGAATACTCTCTTTTGGTCTATTTTTGCTATTTTTCTGTTATTTATGGGACTTGGTTGCATAACAAATTTCCAATTCAAACACAATGGAGATCAACACAATCCAACAAACGACTCTTGTTCGGTTTGAGGAACACTATGACTTTGCTTAGCCCATGGAATTTTATGATTCTCATACTTAAGTTCTCTTGGTCTAATCAATATAGGTTTGGTTTATGTTACGGTTTTACAAGCTGCTCTCAGGACAATATATCAAATGTTTCCATAGCAATTTTAGTAGGAAGACAAGAAGAATACTCTGGATATATAAGGTTGAGATAATTTTGCAGTCCTTACCCTTAAGCAAGGCATTTTGGAAATTCTATGTACTCTGTTTTTTTGCCGTTTAGGTCTAACCTTGACCTTTTAATACAAATCCTTATAACTGCTATATTTTAAAAAAATCATGCTAATTAAACCACAACAATGATCTCTCATTAAATGCCTAATCCCAAACCCCTCGATTAAGGGTGAGGGGCAACGGATTCACTACTAATCTCGCTTGTTGATTTATATTGACCACAAAGGTATATTATCGAGGAAGAGGATAAATATTGTTAGGTGCGAGTGCCAATGCAACCTTAATAAGGGTATGTCAGAAGATGGAAGGGAGCATACAACAAGAATTACCACACAGAGTAAGGCACATGCACACCGTTATTCCATGTGGAAAGTTGACACGATGTGACATGGAAGTCACAAGATGGTGCTACCTTCCATCATTTGTGGTATGTATGGCCATTACACTCCTTGTAGGTTCAATGACACTCACAACTCTACCCAATGAACTTTCTAGTATTGAAACACCAATCTCAGCCCTTACTTTCAAATATGTGATAAGAAGATGGGTTAGCTTTGCAATCAAAGAGATATAGGCTATCCCTATACTCGATTTTTTGTACACTTGATATGACTAGAGGATGCAAGCTAAAGTTTAACCAAACTGTATCATTTTTTTATGCGTTCTGGATTGCTATTCAATGTTTGAAATGCAATCTACTCATAATGTCCAATTTCTTCAACTTCTAGGGCTTTTGGTATTTCATAATTACCATATAACCTCAAAAGAGTGCATCCCATGTCATTAGATGGATTAAAATTAATATCAACTCATAACTTATCAAAATGAAAAGAAAAAAAAAAAAATCATATCGTTCATAAAATAAAAACATTAAAATCAACTCAAATCCACCTAATCTATTAAAAACATTAAAATCAACTCAAATCCACCTAATCTATTAAGTATTGAAAAATTCATTTTTTTTAATCAAATAAAAATAATTACACCTTAAAAAATTGAATTCCTAAATTTACAAAATTCCCAATACTTCCAATATGTTTGCTTTTTAATTAGTACCATAGACGAGTCTCAGTCTCCATCCATAGTAGAACAACTTGTCACCCATGAGACTTTTGTTCTAAGAGGAGGATATTCACACTCGATTCGGTTAAAATTAACAGGAGGATGATATTCACACTCACTTCGATTAAAATCATCAGAAGAAACGAGTCCATTTGAAGTCCATTTCGTGGGAAATATAGTTCCCTTACAACACAGACCATAATTTCATTTGCAAGCGCAATGGGGATCGAATCCAAAAGAATAAAGCTTCTGCTTATCCTCACAATCGCAGCCATCTTTCATTGCACTTCAGTCCGCTGCATGCAGACAGAGGAAGAATTTACGGAGGAATTGCTTTTGAAACCCCTGCCAGACCGCAAAGTTCTGGCCCACTTCCACTTCACTAACAGCTTGCCTCCCACGGAAATCTATGGCCATCACCAGAGGCTTTTTCCCAAAGCCATTTACCAGCTGGTAAGTAATTTGTTCCAATTTTGAAAGATTTGTAAATGGAACACTCAAGGAAAATATCACGAGACCCCTTAAAGAACATGGTATTGTTCGAGCTGAATAATTATTCATGCAGTGATAAGACATTACAGAGAAAAAATACTAGTTATTTTGCTTTAAAACCTTTTATTCTTGGAGAGGATCTTGGTTCTTGCTCTAGGTAAATCTGTAAAGTATACGGAGGATTTACGTTTGGGTTACATTTTATTGTTTAATACCTAGCTGGCTATGGTCTGCTCTAGGCCGAGCACATCCTGTGATGACTGTCACGACCTGTGTTCAGAGGTCTCTGGGCTTGCTCCGCCGTGTTGACATTGGCCCGTGATAATTAGGGGCAAGTGGACCACGCCAGGTGCAAGTCCTGGGTGAATTTTGACAACTTAGAAGTTCCTCCGATGTGGCTGCTTTAATAGAATTGATTTTATAGTGTGCTATCTTGTGTTAGTGAGGGTAATGATTCCCCTGTTTACCGAGCAAAACGAAAAAAATAGGGCTCGATAGAAAAACTTAGAAACCTTGAAATGCTTGGGCAGATTTACAGGGATCTGACAAGATGGATCTTTAGTAATTGAAAAGTCTTCGAGAGTAGATCTGGGCCATTTTTAAAAAAGTCGTTGAACTTTGTGCAGGATTTTCCAGAAACATCAAGTTTCCATATTTTTTTTTTTCCAAAAATGATGTTAGATATTGGCCTTTGAACTTTGGGGAGCATTTTGCCATAAAAATAGTTTTGAATTTTGTTAGAACTTTTAGCCCATGAAAACCATTAAATTTATTGCAAAATGTGAGGGATGATTTTTCATGTGGCTGATGCTTGTCTTCAATTGGAATTTGCATACGAGCAGGTTCAGAAATTTAGCATTCGAGAGATGGAGTTGTCTTTCACTCAAGGAAGGTGGGATTATGAACGATGGGGAGGATTTGATCCTTTATCTAGTGCCAATGCCAAACCTCCCGGTGTTGAACTGTGGGCCTTATTTGATGTTCCCCTAGATCAAATTGACGCAACATGGCGGAATTTGACTCATGCCCTTTCTGGCCTGTTTTGTGCTTCTGTAAATTTTTTAGAGTCATCAGCAACTTATGCTTCTCCGTATTGGAGTTTTCGTCCCAATTTGGTTCACGATGATAATAAGATACACGATGCAGAACATATTATCACTGTAGACAAGACAAAAGCACCTTCCAGCAGGTTAAGATATGGTGCATTGCCACGAGAAGCAGTATGCACTGAAAATCTTACTCCCTGGCTTAAGCTGCTCCCTTGTCGAGATAAAGCTGGCCTTGCTGCACTTATGGACAGACCTTCAATTTATAGAGGGTTTTATCACTCCCAGCGGTTGTATGTTTTGTCTAGTGAGTTTAATTCTGAGAAAACAGACAAGCAACATGAGGGAACTATGTTGCGACAGACGTTAACTCTTGTTCTGCAACCTTCAAATGTGCACACTACGGCTAACAGTAATGGACAGGATCATCAGCCTAGTTGGTCTATTAGTTCTTTGTTTGGACGAGAACTGACTGGACAATGTCTTCTTGCAAAGTCCAGCAGTGTATTTCTGGAGCTAGAAAGAACGTTAATTGAAAATCTGGAGAGTTCAAGAAAAGATAATACAAACATATCCCTTTTTGCTGGCACGAATTACGAAAGTTTTCATCTGACTACTGTACCAGACAGGGTACTGAAAGAAACAATTCTTTCAGAAAGTAAGGTTGGCATGGCTGATGGTTCAATTATGTTTGAGTTTTTGGTCAATAAGTATAATGAATCCCATCCACTAAATGTGGGACTTACATGGAAGGTCCCTGTTCTTTGGTTGTCTCTCTCGGCACCTTTCCGTGCAAGCAGGTTCTTGATGGGCAGTGGAAATGCACGAGGCTCTATTGTGATTTCTCTGAAAGCTGACAAATCTCATAAAGAGATTTGGGGCGATATTGGTATATATTCTTCATCAGGTTTATCTGGTTGCCATACAAGTCTCCTTGTTTTTCAGGTTGTGCCTTGGTACGTTCGGTTATACTTTCACACATTTCAGGTTTTTATCGATGGACAACCAAGGCCAATATGGGATGTAGTTAAGAAGATGCAGATTTATCCTGCAGAGGATAGGAAATCACCTGGAGTGATGGAGATTGAACTTGACATTCCATGTAATACAAGCTCAGCTGCACTGATTGTAAATTTTGATAAGGTCAGCTTTTTGTACATATATTCAAAATTCTTCTTTATGTTGACATTTACTTGATTTTCTTGTGTCAGACGTCTAGACTCTAGAATATGCGCCAAAAGTCATGATATCCGTTCTACCTTCTGTCGTTGATGTGAAGTATTGTCAAAAACAAGGAAGTATTTATGCCATCTCAGTATCATGCAGAAAACCACCCCAATATAAAAAAGTGTTAAAATTCAATTGGTTTTGACACTGTTAACATGGAAACTAGAGATCTCTGAATATATTTAAAATCAATCACACAGTGCAGTCTTGTTTACTGAACAGAGTATTTGTCTTCTTATTATATAAAATAAAAGCAAAATACAAGGTGATATAAACATTTCACATGTTGAAATTTGGAAGCAATGCACTATCTTTATTATTTCTTTTTTATTTACATCTTGAAATTTTGTCTTCAGCATTACTTTTGATAGGAAAGTAGGTCGATTTATAATTTTATATGTAGGTCAGAGATAATGAAAGTTTATATCCAGCACAAAGAGAACTCTGCAACCTGAAATGTGGTACCCCAAGCAAAATGATATGCTTGGTTGTCCAAGAGAACATGTTTTTAGCTTGGAGGATGAGCACTTTGAGTTGAGGACACTTGGGTTGAGGGCACATTACTTGGGCCCATGCTTGGAGAGCACATCACTTGAGGATTGTTCTCTTGACATGTGTACACCGTGGAGAAAGAGCACTTTACTTGGAGACCTTATCTTGTGGATTAGATTACATTGCTTGTGGATTTAGTCCACTTTACTATTGTTGGCCTCCCTCACCTATTCTATATAAAGTGAAGAGAGTATCTTTGTATGTAATATACTCATTATTCTATCTTTGTAATTCTCTTGGAGAGGCCTTGGTGTTTGTGATTGTAATGGTCTTGGAAAGGTCTTAATGCAAGAGAGGAAGACCCGAGATTTGTGATCTAAATCTTAGAGGAGAGATGAAGATAAATGTTAGTGCTAGGGTTGTTCTCAAGTCTTAGCACTTGCGTGATGCAAGAGAAGAAGACCTAGAATTTGTGTGATGTAAATCCTAGAGCAAGAACATGAAGCACTAGAGGGATGGAGTAATCACAGCTCATTAGATCATTGTATGTTGCTGATTAACTTGTCTAGAAGCCTTTGTACTTGTGTTGATGCAAGGGAGGAAGGTGCTAGGGTTTGTGTCATGTGAGAGGCAAATCCTATAGAAGGCATGATGTGCTAGGGTTTGTTGTTGTGTGAGAGGGACCTAGGGTTTGTGGCAAAGAAAACCTAGAGAAGACTTGGAGTGCTTAATATGGAAAGCTTGTGTGGTGCAAGCATGGAAAATCTCTTAGAGGACTTGTCTGATGCAAGTGGGAGATCAAGAAGGGTGGACTTATTGGTGTTGCTGCTAGCTTGTCATTGAGCCTTTGGAGTGGCAAGGGGTAAGCTTGGTATGTTGCCTTGCTAGGTCATGTTTTCTGGTTAGGGTTTACTGTTGATGGTGGATACCCTAGCTGGGGTTTGGAAGCACGTGGAATGTCCTAGCTTGTTATAAGCTTGAAGGACATGTACCAACTTGTGATAAGCTTGAAGGACATGTTGTACGTGCTTGTAATAAGCTGATTGGTATGTACTTGACACTTCATTTGATGTGTAGAGGAAGAGTACCTTGCTGACCAAACATTGTGTACTTGCATATTTAATTTTCAGCTTATATTGTCATGGTGATTGAGTAGTTACTAGTTTACGTTATGTTTGCCGATTTAACATAACAACAAGTAGATTTTGTTGAGCAATTTGTCAAGTAAAAATAAGCTAAAAGGGCAGATTTGTAGTTGTAACAAATCTGCTGTTTGTGGTTGTAATAAATCTGGTTAGGTTTTTTGGTATTAGAGTAGGCTTTTCCTCCTTTATATAACATTAGTACGGACTTAGGGTTAGTTCCCCCCCCACCCATCACTTAACTTTTTATTTTTTTTAAAGAAAATTTGAAAAAAACAAGGAGGAAACGTTTTTTTTGCAAGGAAGCGAGATTTTTGGAAACGATCCCATATGGAAGCGTTTAGAAAGCGCGCTTCCCCAGCGCTTCTCGGACGCTTCCTTTAGAAGCAAGCTTTGGGAGCGGGAGTGCTTCCCTGCAACATAGCTCTGTTTGGAGGAAGAATTGGAAGAGGAGCTACAATGGGTAGTGTGTAAATGCCTGAGGAGGCAGCCTGCTGTTGTATCTTGGATGAGGTCGTCCAACAACTGGGATGGGGCTGAGATTGGCCCTGTTGTTGGTGTTGGGCAGAGGTGGAGGTGGACTGCCGTGTCCTATCTGAGTAGTCAAGTTTACTGCCACCATCTGTCTGTCTTTTGGTGTCCCTAGAGGAAGGAAGCACAAGAAAGAAGGAAGTGATACTTTAAGTGGATACTGGTCTCGACGTTCCTTGTTCATTATCAGTGCTCAGAAGTTCAAAAGACTTTTCAGGGGCAATTTTGACCCCTTTCTAAAAATCTACATGTTCATACCCTGCGGGGAAATTGTAATAAGTTGATGTAGCATGATTACTTTTTATAAAAGGCTTGGCCAACTTAGACTTAGCTATCAATGCGATACTCTAGAGTGTTTTTTCCCTTGTTAACTATCGGTTGTTGCATTAATGACTTATAATTTTTGAGTTTTTCACTCAACCTCTAAAGCTGGAGTATTCGCCCTAGTGGTTAGGCCTTAGGAGGTTAATAAAGTCTAGGTGTCTATGTATATTACCATGCTAGTCACATTTTTTGAGTCATATGAACATTGCATTAGGTCCCCCATAGGTTTATTTTAATTTCGGAGAAAAATATTTTTTCTTGTAAACTTAGGCTAGTTTTTATTAGTTTAATTGAGAAAATTCAAAGTGTCATAGAAGTGTGTCTAGGGAGGCAGATTTTCCTCTTAGAGTACCCACTATAACCCAAAACCCACTTTTTCTAAGTTTTAAGTGATGAATTTATCACTTAAGTGAAAAATCTCCAAAAATACAAAAAGGTGAATAAAAAATTAGAAAAAGGAAAAATATGGAGAAAAACACATCCCTGAATCAGTGGGAACTTGTCCCAGACATGTTCTAGTTCAACTAAGGATGATGTTGGGGCTATTGGAGACCAATTCAAGATCAATTCAAGCCAATTCCATTCAAATCCATGAGGGGGCGAATTTCTCTTTAGAGGGGCACATTTTTCCATGAAAAAACTCACCTCTTGTTGTATATGTGTCATAGAAAGAGGTGGGGGTGACCTACCTTGTGAGAGGTGGCGCCTACCACCTCTAGTTCACTTTAGTTCTCCCCCAATCATCTAAAAAAGCTCCAACATTTGGAAAATTCGCCCCATTGGGGTTTGCTCTCATTTTCCTATTTAAGCAAGCTCTTGCTCATTTTTCTCATGGTCAGAGAATCAAAGTAATGCCCAAGTGTTGTATTGTAGTTGTAATACTCTTTGGAATAATAGAAAGGCTTTGAAGGTCTCATGTGGTGTATGGCTCAAGTGTGTGAATGAACATTGCATAATTCATGAGGTAACTTGTATTGTTTATATTTGTTGTACCTGTTTGGTTTGCTGTGGGCCTACAAGGAGAAGTAATCTCAGTAGGGTAAGACATTTCTTGTTTGATTATTTGAATTTCTTATTGATTAGTTGCATTAGATCTCCTGGAGGTATATGCTATTTTAGTTTAAATGCACGTTTTTCAGGTTTCTTTTGTAGTTAGCACCCTTGCGTATAACCGTATCTTTGTGCAAGAATTTACGAATTGATACAGGTATTTAGGCTTCAACGTTTGGTTGATCTTGTTTGACGACTCCAATTTTCGAGCACTTCCAAGGGGCATAGTCCCTCCGCTATCCACCAACAAACTCCACGGCTCAAAGGCTTCCCAAGCTTGGAGCTATCTCCTTCTCCTCTCTTTCCTTCGCTTTTAAATTAAATCTTTCTTGGTTACAGTTACCAACATGCTTAAGTAGACTAGTATTTTTTTAAAAAGAATATCTAAAGAATAATCTATTTAAGCATGTATCTAGATCTCGAAGTATAAAGTAATATTTTTAAAGTAGATCTAGTTTTTATTAAGTACTTGTGCATCATTTCTATCTTTCAGTACTTAACTATTTTATGCTTTTAACATTATATTTAGCACATTTGATGTAGGATAGGTGGCTGGTTTTTGTCTTTTGTTGACAAGACAAGGAGAATTGCTGCCGGAAGATTGAAGATTTGGGCCATCTAGAGCTTTTTAGAGCAACATTCCTCTTTCTTGCTTCATTTCTAAAAACATTGTAAGCCTTTGGATCCAAAATTATAAGGACCAAAGCCATCCACCTCAAAGGCATTGTAAATACCATAATAAAAGAAAAACGAGTGGCCTTTCCAAGCACCCGCATACCATCCCCCCTGGAAGGATTCGTGTCGTCTCGTTGATGGTTTGCTATTTTGTATCATTATTGCTTTAGATTAGTTTCCTTTTTGCTTTGGCTAGTTTAGTTTTTTCCTTCAAGGGTTTATTTTTTGTAAAAATAACAAATACTAACCCAGCCTTGCTTTCCTGAGTACGGTTCACGGACAGGGCTTGCTCGAGTATTGGACTGGAAAGAGACTCTTGGTTGTAGTAATTAGTCTCACCATTTTATATTTTAGCTTTCACAATCTTAAACTGGAACAAACATTTTGTACCAACCTCTGCGTATGCTCTACCCATCACAGGCTTGCTCTAGCTTTAGGATACCCAGAAATGGGGTTTGTTGCATTCAAATAAGTTTCACATCTAATAAAAACTCACTATTAATAAAATCAATCCCTTGAAAATATACGGAAATCCGACGTACACAAATTTTGTCATTTGTGGGCAAATTCTTCGGAGTTGGCGGGAACAACTAGAAAGTGACCACGAGGCCCTGTCAGGCTACACCCTCGTTTGGTGTAGTGTTGGACACACTCTCGTGGCTCTATCTAGCCCAGACATCCTTGTGCAAAGCCACATTAGTCGAAATCCAGACATATTCCCAAGTACTTTTGGGTATATCGAGAATCCCCTTTCCCCCTTGTTACCAACTATTTTGTAAAATAGTTGAACTTCCTATTGAGCTGCCAGTTATCGAGCATGATGAATGCTCATCTCCAGAGTTCAGAAGTTTAGTGTGTTCCAGAGTTAGCCAGTTTTTGGCTGGGCTTTTTATTTTTGTAAGATACATGTTCATACCCCCTTGGGGAAAATGTAAAAAATGGCCTAGCATTTAATTTTTTATAAAAGGCTCGGCTTCTCGGACTTGGGCATCAAGCTGACAGCCCAAAGTGTTTTTTCCCTTGGTTATTATTGGCTGTTGAATAAACGATCAATAATTTCCGAGTTTTTCACTCGCTCCTTCAAAGCTGGGGTAATTGTCTTGGTGTTTCGGCCTTGGGAGGTTATTAGAGCCTTTGTGTCAGTATTTTTTGTCATGTTAGGCATTTTGATTGAGTCGTATGAACATGTACCGGGCCCCCCTGAAGTTTCGTTGGATTCTGTGAAAAATAATTTTTTTTTTCCGTTTTTTAAGTCATTTTTTAATGGTTTAAATGGAAAAATTCAAAATGTAATAAAAGAATGATCCGGAGTCCGTTTTCGACATGGTTGGGCTCATTTTCAAGCCCGGAGCAGCATCTTTACCCCAGGGTCCACTTTCACTAAGTTTCAGTGGGCCGAAGCATCCCGAAAGTCATCATTCGGCTAGCAGAGCATCAGAGTAGCATTTAAATGCTAAAAGTGAACATTTTGGCACTTGGTCAAAATATTCAAAAAAGTCAAAATTGAATATTTTAATGGTGTGGTGACTTGGCATATGGGTCCCCATTAACTTACGACCCTCTTCCACCACGATGGAGATTTTGGGCATGAACACTCTGCCAAAATTATTGTAATATTTGTTTGAAGTTGGAATAAAGTTGTGACTTTGGAGGTCCATGCATGAGTTATTGGAGTTGTGGATTCACATTGTCTTTGGTGATATCTCTCTTACCCTTTCTTTTCAATTATTAAATCATTATTCATTATATACTCTAGAAGGGCTAACAATCTAGTTTATGAGTATCTTGTTTGGATTTGATATTGTTTGTAAGGGTTTTGCAGGGATCATCAGGGGTGAAGAACAAGCTTGAGATCAAGCTCTTCTTCATGAACAAGTGGCTTTTTTCATCTAACTCCTTCATTTTGCAGGTTCTTCTAAGCACTTCCCAATCCAAGAAAGAGACACAACAGTCAGAGCTTCTCCTTCCTTCCATCAACAAAGATTAAAAAACACACTTGGTTACCTGGATCTACAAACTTCTTTCTTCTAGTTCTCTTATTTGCTCCTTGATTTTCTCGATTTCTTGCTTGCTAGGCTCTTCTTCCTTGCCTCTACCTTTTCTTCTTTGCTGCCCTCTTTTCACTTTAGTTTGCAGCCTCTTTTCTTCACTTTGGACAGCCCTCTTTTCCCTAGTTTTTGGCCCTTTTTTGCCTTAGTTTTTGGCCCTATCTTTCTCCTTCTTGGACAGCTATCTTCATCTTCTTTCGCTGCCTCGTTTTCACTACTTTTTGCATTTCTTTGGTCATCTAGTTCGCTGCCCTATTCTTCCCTTCTCTTGTTTTTTGATTGCCTTTTGTCTTCCTCCCTTTCTCCCATCCTTTCTCTTTTGTTTCAGCCTTCTTTTGCCTCATCCTTTTTGCTTTTTTATCTTCTCCTTTTCCCTTTTTGCAAGTTTGAAGAAAAGTTTTGAATAAAAAGTAAATCACTCTCATTTTTTACATAAAGTTCAATAATAATAAGTTGTATGCTTTCCTTCAAAAGTCCTTTCAAAGGTTGAATTCCTAAAGGCAAGTTGTATAATCTTAATAAAATATCTTTGTTTGAGTGGGGTTTTTAAGTCTCCACTCTCATCCTCCCCCATTTGGGGAGGTTTGTGTTGTTTTCATCTTCTTATGTGCTTAGATTAGATGTGCTTGTGCTCATAATATTTGCATCATTTCTCTTAGAATACTAATTGTTAGATTAACATATTTGATTCATTGAATAAGTTGATTACTTCATCTCTCAATTTTGTATCTTTCATAAGTAAATCAACTACCTAACATTCATAAATCTCTTGAATCTCACCATAAGGTGGATCAAGAGTGCTCTCTATCGGAGAATTTAATAAGCCATCTTCACTTTACTTTCGTGCATCTTATTGTTTAATCAAGTTAATGGATTAAGTAAGACTCTTGAACTTGCAGAAACACAAGTCAAGAGCACTCTCTATCGGAGAGCATCATTAGTCTTGCATAATCTTTGCATTAGGTATCTAGATTAGATAAGACTCTTGAACCTTTGTCATAAGACAAGGTCAAGAGCGCGCTCTCTGTCGGAGAGTTTAATTAATTGACTTAATAAAATCTTTCAACTCACACTCCCTCTAATTAATTTACTTCGTTGATCTCCTTCACCTAGTATGCTCTGCCCACTTTCGAGTTGGGCTCGTACTCAAAACGGTGAATGGACTTGCTAAGACCGCAATAACAATATAATTAAAACTTTTCCTCCATAACCAACGCACCGGCGTTGTCTCGATAAAATACTCAGGTAGTGGGCAAATTCCAAGTGTGGGCACCGGGCAACCCAATTTGGACACAGTTGGTTAAGTTATTGAACACCTAGCTGTGATTCCAGACAGGTCCGTCATGTCTTCGAACAGAGCCATTGAAGGTATTTCCTGTTAGGATTTCCAGACACCTTAAGCAAGATCACCATTAAAATCTTTAAAACTTACTAAGAACACACTCGCACAAGTTCCAGACTTGTGTTTATTGCTTTCAGCGCATTTCAGTTTCATCGACTCCATAAGGCACTGGTCCGTGTTTTGTTTTGCATAATTATATGATCAATTGTCTATGGCTTAATATAATTGTTATCATTGAATGCATACTTGATGTCTAGAACTTAAATTCATCTTTTAATCTCTCATTGCAACGTGGATTGCCTTTTTGATCTTGTTTCATATTCATAATAAGTAAAACACCTTCTAATCGCAATAACTCCTAAAAAACACCCATCTGCATCCGCAACCTTCAAATACATTTTAACAACTTAAGAGTCGTAGAAAACTCTTTTGTAGGGACTACCCCCATTGGCTTCATTAGGAGTTAGACTAAACGGAGGAGCTAGGAGTAGGTGATAGTACCTAGCTCTGTGCTTGCCCCTAAGGTCACACCTCTCCCACTTTCCTAAGTGAGGAGACAACTTTCAATTGATTTCTGCTGCTGATGTGCAGTCGGTGGACAACACCCCTTAATCCATTTCATCCATAATGATTAAAACTGACAAAGGAGCATTGTACAACGCTTCCCTTCAACAGACTCTATTTACCTTTTTTCTGCATTGGTCTAAATTAAACGATATTTTGTTTAAGTGAATCTAATGTGTCGTGGTTGATTTATCATTTATGTACTGCTGGTTGATTTCACATGCAATGCTCTTGTTTTAGTATTTCATTTCAAATTCCTAGACTAATTTCATCTTTTGTTTCTTAGCTTAAAAGCCGTAGATTCTTTTATAGGGACCACCCCTCTTGGCTTTGTTAGGAATTGGCCTAGACGGAGGAGTTGATTGTTGAGTGACAGTATCTCAACTCGAGACTTGCCCCCAAGGATGCACCTAGTGGCTTGAAGATTTCTGCCACGCTAATCCCCCCTAGGTGCGTGAAAGGCGGCAATAGGGCCTCTTGCATATGTAAGGCCAAACATCTCTAATTGGGGTATTTGAAGAATCTAGTCAAAGTCTAAAGCTTTTTGAGAAGAAGGTCCCTGAAAAGACAATGAAACCGCCCTTAGATCTCGTAGTAAATAGGACACTGAAAGATAAAGTATCCTCGATCTCAACCTCTCAAAAGTGACATACTTGGCAGATCCTGTCTGGCCAGTCGAGTTGGTGATCTGTCTCTACCTGGAGACGATGAGAGCCCACTTTGAATTGGACTAAAGGAATACGAAGAGCATGTGCCCATTGATGAAATGTGTGCGTAGTGTATGTTACCAACTAGGTTGCACTCAGTTGGACTTTCATGTGAGCCGCCAAAGATGAACAATTACTTGTTCAAATGTCGAGTTTAGAGGTCCATTCAGGCCTTCCTAGGCTTTTTTTTATAATTTTTAACATGTTCATACGCCATAGAGAATTGTAATAAAATGACTTAGCACGATGAATTTATGTAAAAAGTTTGGCTTCCTAAGACGTAGTCATTAATACATTATTCTAGGGTGTTTTTTCCTTGTTAATTATATATTGTTTGTTTACGATTTATAATTTTTGAGTTTTTCACTCAAGCCTCCAAAGCTAAAATAATTGTCTTGATGTTTAGGCCTTAGGAGGTTATTAAAACGTAAGTGTCAATATATATTACCATGCTAATCATTGTTTTTCAGTCATATGAACATGTACTAAGTCCCCCATAGGTTTTTTTAATTTCCAAAACAAATAAATTTTCCCATTTTTCTAGGTCTATTTTTAACAAGTTAATGGTAAAATTTCTCCAAGGCATAAAAGTGTGGTTTGTGGATTTTTGTACTTAGGAAGTTGTTCCCCTAGTGATTTTAGCCTAAGTCACAAAAGGGGAAAATATCATGACCCTTGCATTAAATGACTTGAGATAAGTATTTAATTTCACTTTAGCTTTGATAAATTTAAGTGAGGTGGGTGAAATTAATTTTTGAGAGAATTAAATTAGCTTTTATTCTCAACCATCCATTTAAATCAATGTGGGCCCTTACCTTAGATGTCTCTTCACATACCCCAGCATCCAAACAAAAAGGCAAGGGAAAGGCTTTTCATTATTTATTCTTTTTCATGAGATTTGAGAGAGCAAGAGAGCAAAGTTGACTTCTTGAGAGGAGAAGGAGAACACAGGGGAGAGAGGGAGCACAAAAACGAAACCCAAGAAACTGTACAGCGGTCTGTATTGCATTTATTGCGCACAAATCCTGAGGAGAAATTGTAACACACATTTTTAAGCAGTGACATGAATTTTGAGACACTGACAGAATCCATACAATGTTAAGTTGGCCACGAATTTCCAGGAAGCATTTATTGCAGGTTTGCTGTTGGCATGATTTTCGAGAAAAGGGAAAATTTGCTGGGCACGATTTTCGAGGTTCACACAACCTGTTTTGGGACTGTTCGTACAATGCTCTTTTGGCACACATTCCAAGACAAATTTCTAGGTTTGTTGGTTGAGATAAGTTGTAGTCTACAGTTGCATTTCGTTGAAGAAACAAAATTGACTCTCTCAAACAGGTTTTCTCCTTGTGGGTTTTTCATGGGCAATTTGCCAAAAATATGATGTCTGAAATTTCTGTGTGACTGCTATTGAAAATTTATGATCAGTGAATTTTTCCTGTGTTTCATGTTTAAATTGTTAATGTGAAGTCAAGTCATTAACAACTGAATGTTATGGGTTTGGGCACTAAACAATGACTATGTGGAGTGAAACTCGGTTGGGAAAGACACTTAAAAATAACTTGGTATCAGAGCCTAGATGAAGAAAGGGATAGAAATCAGATTTGTGAATTTTCAGACTGTCAGTGAGTTTCTTTTGTTTGTGGGAAACACCTTGTTGAAGTTTAATTTGCAGTGAAATGGCTACAGGACTTAGGTTGGAGGATAGGCTAGATGGGGCTAGGAATTTTGTTCCATGGAAAGCTAGGTTGGTGCTTATATTAGAGGAAAATGAACTTTGGGATGAAGTGGTTCATAGTACACAAGCAAATCCTATTCAAGTTTCCGCTTCCATCTATCCACAAGCACTTGCAACCTTCAACAGAAAGGATATAAAGGCTAGAAGGATCATTCTAGATGCAGTTAAATACCATGTTATCCCACATATCTCAAGCAAAGATCGTGTATATAAAATGTGGGATGCTTTGACCAACTTGTACCAAAGCTCAAATGAAATTGAAAAATGGTGTTGAGGGAAAAATTGAAAAGTATTAAGATGGCCAAAGTAGAGGGAGTGACTTCCTACCTTACTAGGATATCTTAGGTGAGAGATGAGCTTGCAACAATAGGGGAGGTTGTTTCTGTCATTGAACTAGTGCGGACAATTGTGAATAGGGTTGCAAAGCCTTGGGCTGTTTTTGTGGAGGCTTTAGTAGCCAGAGAGAACTTGCCTTCTTGGGATAGACTTTGTGATGATTTCATGTAGGAGGAGACCCAGAGAGGTCTTGTGCAGGGGAGCTATTCTACTAGTAGGGAGGATGAGGAGAATGTGGCATTGACAACCAGGGGAAAGAAGAAGTACAAGAAGGGCCCCAAGAAGGGTGGGGCTAAGCAACAGGGTGGCTAGAAGAAGGATATGAGCACTTTAAATTGCTTTGCTTGTCAGGGGTTTGGGCACTATGTTGGACAGTGCCCACAGAAGAAGAAGAAGAAGAAGAAGAAGAAGAAGTAGCAACAGACAACAACTTCGACGAAGATTGATGAGTTTACAGCTAGATTCGAGAGAGTTTTCTCTCAGTGTTGGTCATGTTGAGAGAGAGAGAGAGCATCCATCATCACCAGTACATACATTGAGATTGAGAGGGAGCATTCTTTGTTGACTAACCAACACTTGGTATATTGACAGTGGAGCTTTGAGCCACATGACAGGTGCTAGGGAAATGTTCTCCGAGCTTTCACAGGTAGGTATAGATGTGGAGGTAGTGTTAGGCCCTGGGGGATGGCACTGTTGTCAAAGTTGTTGGGCGTGGGACCATTACATTTCAGAGGGAGTCCATGAGTCCCATGGCCTTGAGGGACGTGTTGTTTGTACATGGGATGAAAAAGAAGTTGATATTTATTTCCATGATTGAGGACAGGGGACTTGGGGTGTTCTTCCTGGATGGACATGTGCGTTTTTTCCCCAAGATTGTAGGACCATCTGCCTCTTACACTATTGGAGTCAAATGTGGGAAGCTGTACTAACTCTTATTTCAGTCCCAACATGTTTTCACACATAGCAACAACAATGAGATTTGTGAGCTGTGGCATAGGAGGATGGCTCATCTGCATCATCCAACTCAAAGGATGTTGAGGGACATGGTTATAGGATTGCATGAGTTCAACACGGAGCACAGTGATGTGTGCAAAGGGTGTGCTTTGGGAAAGTACACCAAGACTACTTTTCCAAGTAGTGATAGTAGGTCAGCTAGAGTGCTTGAGTTGATACATTCTGATTTGTGTGGTCCCATGTCATCTGTTTCTTTGAGGGTTTTTGAGTGCTATGTGATATTCATTGATGATTATTCCAGGAAGACCTGGATCTACTTCCCGAGGAGTAAGAAATATGAGGAGGTCTTGCAGAGGTTCTAAGAGTTTAAAGCTCTTGTGGAGAACCAGACTGGCGAAGGATTCAGGCACTCAAATCAGATAATGGGGGTGAATATATCTCCAAGGAGTTTGATGAGTGTTGCAGACAGGAGGGCATACAGAGACAGTTGACTGTACCATACACTCTTGAGCAGAAAGAAAGAACATATATATAGTGGGAGCAGCGAGAGCCATGTTACATGATCAGAGTATTCCTTTCTTCCTTTGGGCCGAGGCTTGCAGTACAATTGTATACCTTCAGAATAGGAGTCCCCATCGTGCCTTGGGAAGGAAGACTCTGAGGAGATGTTCATAGGCAATAAGCTTGAGGTTGGTTGCTTTTGCATATTTGGTTGTCTGACTTTTTCACATGTCCCTTCTGAGAAGAGGACAAAGCTTGAGCCCACTGCAGAGAGAGGCATCTTTGTGGGCTATGATGAGACTTCGAAGGCTTTCGACATTTATCTTTCTTTCATGAGGAAGGTTGTTGTGAGGCGAGAAGTTAGATTTGAGGAGCGGGCCTTCAGGAAGTCCACAGAGTCAATGCAGGAGGAGCAGCAGGTTCCCACACCTCAGGTAGCTTCACAGGTACCTTCAGTGCAGAGTACAGGTTCACAGGTTTTCGGGGTGACTGGGCCATAGGTTACATGCACAAGATCCTCAGGTTCAGTGGTTCAACCAACAGGTACTTCAGGGACAAGTTCTGGTTCTCAGGTCACAGGTTCACCATTTATAGCGATTGGATCACAGGTTTCACCAGTGGTTGGTTCACTAGCTCCTGGTCCACAAGTTTCTGGGCCATCTACTTCTGGGAGTTCTTAAGATGATGATAGACCAGTTTGGGAGCAACCTTCAGGGAAGCGGAAGCCTAAATGGCTTTGTGACACCTTAAATGAAGCAGAGGCATTTGGATCGCCCAAGGAACTAGTGAGGACAGTAGTGATGCCAGGTAGGTTGGGTAATACAGATTTGGTTAATAGTCTTCGTGATTCATAGCCATCTCTACATTTGAGGAAGCCTCTAAGCATCATGTTTGGAGAGATGCCATGATGGAAGAGTACCATTCCATCATGAAGAAAGATGCATAGGATGTTGTACTGAGACCAGAGGGGAAGTCAATGGTGACTTCCAAGTGGATCTGCAAGGTGAAGCATGCTGCAGATGGCAGTGTGGAGAAGTTTAAGGCTCGGTTTGTGGCACGGGGGTTTTCATAGATTGAGGGAGTTGATTATGATTAGACCTTTGCGTTGGCTGCCCTATATTCCTCGATTAGAGCAGTGGTTTCCATCGCAGCAGAGATGGGTTAGAACATCCACCAGATGGATTTGAAGACCGCATTTCTCAATGGACATTTCCAGGAGTATTTGGAGCAGCCTCAGGGCTTTGAGATCCATGGGAGGGATTCCCATGTGTACAGGCTGAAAAAGACCTTGTATGGATTGAAGCAAGCTCCTCGAGCTTGGTATTCCAGGATTGATGCTTATTTATTATCGATGGGATTTCAGAAGAGTGAGGCTGATCCCAACCTTTACTACATTGTGGTTAGTAGAGATCCGCTCATTCTTCTGTTGTATGTCGATGACTTGTTTATCACAAGTGAGGAGTGCCTCATTGTAGTTTGCAGGAGGGATCTTGCTTCAGAGTATGAGATTGCAGATATTGGGCTGATGCATTATTATTTGGGGATGGAGGTATGGTAGGAGCATGGTCATATTTTCCTAGGATAAGGAAAATATGCAGTAGATGTATTGAGGAGATTCCGAATGGAGGGACTGCAGGCTAATGGCCACATTGATGATCACTAACTGGAGGAAGCTTCATGCTTATGAGGGAGAATTGGTGGATACTACTTTATATCGTCATCTCATTGGTTCACTGATTTATCTGGTCAACACCAGGCCAGACTCGTGTTTTGCGATGAACACTCTCAGTTAGTTCATGCATGCTGGAGCCTAGGAGAGTGCACTGGGTAGCCGCAAAACATGTGTTAAGATACCTTGCTGGGACTGTGGATTATGGTTTGGACTACAGGAGATTAGGTGGAGTTGGCTTAGTTGGCTTCATGGATTTAGATTGGGTGGGTAGTGTGACGGATCAGAAGAGCACTTCTGGTTGTTTCAGGTTGGGCTTGGCAGCAGTGTCGTGGTTTCGTCGGAAGCAAAAATCCGTTGCTTTGAGTGCTGCCGAGGCTGAGTACATAGCAATCGGTTAGGCTAGTTGCGAGGCACGGTGGCTTCTCAAGTTGTTGGTATATTTGTTTGATCAGGGGCTTAGGCCCACAGTGATCCATTGCGACAATCGAAGCTGCATTCAACTCTTTGAGACTCCAGTGTTCCATGACAAGTCTAAGCACATTGAGATCATATACCATTTCATCTGTGATTATGTTCGGAGAGGAGCTGTTGAGTTACGATACATATCCGTTGATGAGCAGGTGGTAGACATTCGGACAAAATCCTTGGAGCGGGGCAAGTTTGTCTTCTTTAGGGACAAGTTGGGAGTGATGCAAAACACCTTCCTTGGTAAGAGGGAGTGTTGATTTTTGTACCTAGGAAGTTGTTCCCTTAGTGATTTTAGCCTAAGTCACAAAAAGGGGAAAATAACATGACCCTTGTATTAAATGACTTGAGATAAGTTAATTTTACTTTAGAGATTAAAGTGACTTTTTGATAAATTTAAGTGAGGTGAGTGAAATAAATTTAGAGATAATTAAATTAGTTATTATTCTCATCTATCCATTTAAATCAATGTGGGCCCTTGGATTAGATGTCTCTTCGCTTGCCCCAGCATCCAAACAAAAAGGCAAGGGAAAGGTTCTTCATTATTCATTATTTTTCATGAGATTTGAGCGAGTAAGAGAGCAAAGTCGACTTCTTGAGAGAAGGAGAACGCAAGAGAGAGGGAGCAAAGGCACAAATCCCAAGAAACCGTACAACAATTCGTACTACATTTATTGCACACAAATCTTGAGGAGAAATTGTAGCACACATTTCCAGGCAACAACACGAATTTCAAGACACTGACAAAATCCATACAGCATCTGTACGATGTATGTACAACATTTTTTTTTAATTCAAATGGTTATATATATATATATATTTTTTGGGAATATGAAGAATTCCTGGAATGACGAAGCAATATCTAGATCAACCAATTACAATAAGGTCAGAAGATAACTTCTAAAGGCCCAAGAATTTAAAACAAAATTCAGGAAAGAAATTTCAGCCTTACAATATTTAGAAAGAAAATTCTTCGGCATCATCTCTCACACATATAACAATTACGTTAGTGGCTGCATAGTACAAGAATCGCCGTTAGAACTGAAGCTTCCAAGAGGCAAAAGACAAGCTTTATTAGCCATAGAATCCGCTTGCTTATTCAACTCTCTTAAAATGTGAAAAGAAGAGACTTTCTCAAAATCTTTCAAGAAGTTACGAATTTGCTGCAAGGTTTTATCCAATGAAGGTTTATTGAACTGTAAGTCAGAATTTAACAGCTTTATCAAGACCTCGGAATCCCCAAAAATTTGTAATTCCTTCAGACCAATCTTCTTGGCAATTTGGACAGCCATGAGAAGGCTGTAGCTCTCTGCCTGATTGTTAGAACAAATTCCTAAGCCCCAACAGAAACTAGAAATTTTCTTGCTGTCCGGAGAGAAGATTAAGCCACCAACACCCGCAACTCTAGGGTTCCCTTTAGATGCACCGTCAAAGAAAATTGTATAAACTCCCTTACTCATCCACCAAAGAGAAAAATTATCTGCTGATAGTCTCAAACGCCAAGGAGGAGGCAACATTGGTTTGGGAATTTTTTTTTAAACACTGGATTTCGAACTCAAACTGCATCCCAACCACTCTGACATCTCTGGTGGAATAGAGGGAATACGCTGTTTGACAGTTTCAAAAATTTGCAATTTAGCTTTATTAGCAACGTCCACAGGGGTCCACGTTTTATCATTGAACATCATGTCGTTCCTTGCTAACCAGACTTCCCACCAAACGCATTCGGGAATGGTGTGACAGGCAATCAATCCATTGCAATTTTGATTGGAAATTGGGATCCCATCCAGCCAGGTAATAAACAAAGCTGGAACTGTCATACCAGTTGGAACGACAATCTTGAGATCAGAAAGAGCTAGACGCCAAACCGATTGGGTAAAGTAGCATTCCACGAATAAGGGATTTGATGTTTCTGGAGTAGCTTTGCATAAGCAACAGCGAAAAGGCCCAAGGAAATCACGCTTGCTCAAATTCTCACATGTTAATACCTTTTGATGTATGAGGAGCCATGATTTTTTTTTTACCTTTGGCAGTCCAAATCAATTTCCACATCGCCGTTTTTAGCAAGGAGACATGAGAAGATTGGATTACTGAAAATCCATGTCCCACAGAATAAACACTAGTGGAATCCCAACCCCATTTGTCTTTCAAACAGTGGTGAACTGTAGCCAACCCGGACAATGCTTTAATCAAAGTTGCTTGTTTTGGTATTTTCGGGAAATTCCAGCCAATCCAGTTCCCTGCATCATCCCATAAGCAAATATTTGCTAAACGAAGGAGACCTTTATTAGACAACCATAATTTGATCTCAGAAATTGAGTTTATGAAGGAAAGAGGAGGATTCCCAAGGATCCAGTCTTCCAACAAAAAAATTCCTTTCCCATTACCTGGAATTCTATATAAATGCTGCTGAATTAGATTTAGACTTTTCCTGCACAAATTCCAAATAACAGTACCTGTAGGAAGCTTTTCTGGTTTTAAATTTCTCATGGATCCACCTTTAAGATATTTCAACAAAAAGAGCTTGCTGACCGGATGATTCTTATTAGCAAAAATCTGCTAGACAAGCTTGCCACCCAAGGCCAGATTAGCTAATTCTGGATCTCTTATTTGTAATCCGCCTTCACTTATAGGTCTTTTAATAGTCTCCCAATTGACCAAATGGATTTTATTTTGATTACCTTTTCCCCCGCTCCAAAGAAAATCCCTAAGAATCTTGGCTATCTGAACCGAAATGGACTTGGGGGCTAGTAGCAATGAGGATTGAAAAATGGGAAGGGAAGAAAGAACTGATTTTATCAAAACCAGCTTTCCTGCTTTCGTCAAACAATGTCCACCCAAAGAGACAATTTTAGCTTTTAATTTGCTCAAAACATCGAGCCAAAGCGAAGCTGTACTAGCACCCAAGGTCAGGGGGAGACCTAGACATTTGATCTTAACCCACTGAACAAAGCCAGGAAAGCCCAAAGTATTAGAAATTTGATGCATTTTCATAGGATCCACATTCCACCTGTAAACCACATTTTTTTCCTTGTTAATCAAGGCTCCAGAAATAGAATAGGATTGATGAAGAATACCATTAAAGGCACGAGCAATATTTAACGAAGCCCCACCGAGGAGAAGAGAATCATCAGGAAATAACGCATGATTGATGGGCTCCACACCTCTAGCAGCCCTGATTCCAGGAATTATACCGACAATCATTTCAGCAGACAACTTTCTGCTTAAAGCTTCAGCCATTAGACTGTAAATGAAGGGTGACAAAGGACACCCTTGACGCAATCCTCTAGATGCTTGAAAAAATTCCGCAGGTCTGCCGTTGACAAGGAGAGCTATCCAAGGTCTGTTTGTACATGCTTTTATTAAGCTTACAAACTCCACACTAAAACCAAAAGTGAGTAGAACTTGATACAGAAAGGAGAGATTGACTCGATCAAAAGCATTTTTCATATCTAGTTTAATGATCATACCTTTCTCTTTCCTTTGATAGTAGGAATGAATGGCCTCTTGCACTTGGATCACATTGTCTATTAAATGCCGCCCTTTGACAAAACCCCCATGTTGAGGAGAGATTAAAGAACCGAGCAAAGGCTTTAGTTTGTTAGCTATAAGTTTGTCAGGATTTTATAAGAGGCATTGCATAGAGAAATAGGCTGGAACCTTTCAAAGGATGCAGGATTAATTTCCTTGGGGATTAAGGCTAAGAAAGTAGAATTGGTGCAACCGCCAACTTTAGCTTTCCTGAGAAAGGAGGAGATCATGCGAAGGAAATCATATTTTATAATTGGCCAACAAATTATGTAGAAGTGTATTGAAAAACCATCTAGCCCTGGTGTTTTATCTGGTTCCATACCCCAGATTACCTCCACTACATCTTGTTCTGTACAAGGTTTTGTTAGACCTGAATTAATGTCTACAGAAACCAATGAAGGAATGAAAGATAAGAAATCAAGTTTGGCTGCATTGTCTGGAACGCCATCCTCGGTATAAAGCTGGTGAAAATGATTGTTAGCAGCCTGTAAAAGATCTAGTTGACCTTTGATTGCTGCTCCATCTCTAGAAAGAATTTTTGATATGTGATTACGGGAAGTTCTTAACCGGCATTGTCTATGAAAATAGGCTGTATTTTTATCACCAGCTTTTAACCATAGACTTCTTGATTTAAGCCGCAAGGTTTCCTCTTCATCTCGAAAGGACTGATACGACTTGACTTGTGCAAACTTCTCCATTGATAAAAGCGAATGAGAAATATAAGTTTTCTCCAAGATGAATTGAATCTCTGCTAGCTCTTTAACGCTTTCCTTTCTGCTGCTAGTTGGAGTTGAGAGGGGTTTTTTTATCCATGCTTTCAAAGCATACTTATTTCTTTTTAGTTTTTGCTCCCAAACGAAACTTGGAGAGCCATCCACGTACTGAGACCACACTTCATTTACTATATCCAGAAATCCATCACGCTCAGTCCATAATGGACTGAAACGAAACGGAATTGGTCCGTAATCTTCTTCTTCTTTCACAAGCAAGGATATGGGATGATGGTCGGAGGAAGTCTTTGGTAGAATTTTAGAAGAAATAAGAAAATTCTTATCAAGCAAAGTACTTTGCACCAGAAATCGATCTAGACGGGCTAAGATACTGTCTGACCCAACCCTGTTATTAGTCCAAGTAAACCGGCCTCTCTTAGGCTTATAATCAAGGAGATCCCACGAATGCAAAATGGACTCAACAAAATCCAACAGGGGATCTTTACACAACAAGCCTCCTTTTTTTCACTAGGGTCGAGGATGATATTTAAATCCCCTGCCACTATGATGTTTCTAAGAGACTTTGAATCCAGGAAATTAGAAAGGGAGAGCCAACACTCCTCCTTCTCGGCTGTGGTTTATAGGAACATACAAGTTAAAAAGGGCAATTGAAATCTTGCTAACAGAACACTGTAACTCTGAAAAAATCCAGTGTTGAGAAGAAAAAGAAGAGAGCAGGGTGAATTTGTCCATCGACCAAATGGTAGCTAGACCCCCACAGGTGCCCTGAGCATTGACAACAATACCATTATTTAAATTCCACTTAGTCTTGCTTAAGATTAATAACGTATCCTTATCAATTTTTGTTTCTTGCAATAAAAGGATTTCTATAGGTTCCATTCTCAAAAGATCTTTGACATCTTTTGAATTTTTGGGATTCCCTAATCCCCTACAATTCCATGAAGTAAGTTGCATTATTTACCTGTACCAGAAGGGGTTGCTCCACCCTTATTAGGTCTGTTCCTCTTGCCTCTGCCCAAAGTCATCTCAATGGTAGCTTGAGAACCTTGCATTTTCAAGCGCTCTGCTTCTTCTTCTCTAATCTCTTTGCGAGACTTTCTCCCAGTCTTTTTTGAACACTGTTCAAATGAGTCATCATCAAAGGAGCCAGATGAGTCTACCACTTTTTTCTTAAGGATTTCAGCGTAAGAAGGAGAAGAAGATAACCTTGAAGGGGAGTTGTGGATTTCCTGCAGAATTGGAACACCAGAAGGTTGACTAGCAGGGATCTCTATGTTCCCAACAATTTCTTCCATTTCGCTAATAAGCACTTCAAAAAGAAGTATCTCGCCTTCTTCAAGAGGATTAGTCTGACCTTCCAATGAGCCCAAGACAACAAACGGATTAGAGGATACTGAATTTCCTGTATCTTGTTTTGAAAAGTTCTTCTTCTCTCCGATATTGGCTCTATTCCCTGATGGTTCTCTCCCTTTTGAATTGATACCTTGCTTAGGAGGACCAACTTTTTGAATAAGAGTCCATTGCTCAGCTTTCTCAAGTACAGGGGTTTCTTCAGCATTCTTCTTACAGTTCCTAGCAAAATGTCCATAACCATGACAATGGCGACATTTAAAAGGAAGTTGCTCATAATCAAGTTCCTGGATATGAGACCAATCTGCCACAGTTAAATTGATCGCTTCAGGCAACCTTGTCTCTAAATCAACTTCTACGCAAATTCTTGCACACGAATATTGATCTCTACTTTATGCCCTGTCAATGTATTTTCCTAGTTTGTTTTCGATGGTTTCCAAGGATTCAGAGTTCCAACAATGGAGTGGCAGATGAGGAAGCCGAACCCACATCGGAACAGCAGAAGGAACATCCTGTGTGGGATCGAAATCACGGGTCCATTTATTCAAGTAAAGTCGCTGAGGGCCCATAAAGTAGGGGCCATTTCGAAAAATAAGGTCTCTATCTTTAGCAGACTCAAAGACAAAAACAAAAAACCCCCTGCCGACCAAGTGACTGCGAATTCCTTCCGAGACTAGAGGTCTCCAATTACGCTATACCCAGCCATCAATTGCCTTTGGAGAAGGCCAGAGCCCCGTGAATTGACCAATTAATCCACATTCAGAGAGATTCAAAGCCGTTCGACAAGGTCTCTCAACTGGCAATTAAACAGTTGGTATATTGACTTTCTTCACAAATTGCTGCACTAGAGTGTTGCCCTTCCTCTTACCACTGGAAGCAACCAATCTTTTGAAAGCAAGCAATTCCGGAGGAAGGGGGGAGGATCACTACCAGAATCCATGATTCCCAGATATGATCTCCAAAACCCCACTCAGGCTCCAAGAAAATTGCAAAAATACTCAAGGGCAAGTCTGCTGGATCGAAAAGACTCTAGGACAGAGCTTTTAAATGAAAAAATGCAACAAATTCAAATTAAAGGCAAAGCAAAGAACCCAAGCGCTGAGATTCAAGAGACTCCAATGAGCCAAGCAACAGGCAGAGATCTTGCAGCTCGATTGATTCCCACTCAGACCATCGATCCCTCAAATACAGCAAGGCACCAAGCTGTGAAGCAATTCTCCACACCCAAACCAATGAGCAGGCAAAGTTTTCGTGGCAGAAGTCCAACCCGATCAGACCGAGCCAGAGCCAAACCAACCAGGAAAAGCCAACCTGCAAAAAAATTTCAAATGCGTTCTTGGAGCGAATTTTCTCTCAGCAATGCCCTCATAATATTCAAGTTCGATGTATGTACAACATTAATTGGGCACGATTTTCGAGGTTAAGAAGGGCACAAATTTCGAGGAAGCATTTATTGCTGATTTGTTGTTGGCACGAATTTCAAGAAATGGAAAATTTGCTGGGAACGATTTCGAGGTTTGTACAACCTGTTCTGGGACTGTCCATACACTGTTGAGTTGGCACGCATCCCAAGAAAGATTTTTGGGTTTGCTGGTTGAGATAAGCTGTATTTTGCTGAAGAAATAAAAATAACTCTCTCTCTTGCCCGTCGATGTGCACACCGTCAACAAAAATCTTTCGAAATGCTGTTTCCTGGGGAGGGAGAGGTGCGGCTTTGGGGGCAAGCAAAGAGTCAAGTGCTGTCACATGATCCCGACTCCTTCGTTTAGGCAAACTCCTAACGAAGCCAAGGGGGGTAGTCCCTACAAAGAGTTTCTAAGGCTCAAAAAGTTTTTAAAGATATGAAGTGTGTGATGCAGATGGGTGTTTTTTAAGAGTTTTTAATAAAGACTTACAATAAACGGAACCAAGTGAGCACTTGCAAGTAAATTTAGTAATAAACAACCATTTGACAATTGCACAATTTAAACTATAAAGCATTCATGATATAATAAATAGATAACAACAATGCTTCAAATAGATAATAAGCAAATTAAAAGGACCAATGCCAGATGGAGTGCTCAAGAAAGTTTTGTGAGTGTACTTGGTAAATTTTACTGTAAATTTTAAGGGTGAGTTGATTATTAAAGGGAAGGGAATCTCCAAGATATACCTTTCGGTACTAGAGATATGTTCGGATAATAATCTAAGTGATTCCGTACGAGAACATGTGGGTTGTCGAGAGTCCCAGAAGCGATGTTCAACACTACACCAACAAGGATGAAGCCTAACTGTGCCCCCAAGATCTCGGTACAATGGTTCCCGCGTTCCCAGGTAGAATTTGCCCACTTTCGATTATTCAACGATCAACGCCGGATTTTTGTTGGTTTTATTGGGTTGTGAATTTTATTAAGGTGACTTGGATTAGGATGTGAGGATTAAATAGTCTACACTGCTTCTGGGTATCCCAACCGAGTAGAGCATACACGGTGCAGTAAAATTGGTTTATTCCGATTTTATTAAAGGTGAAAATGAGCCATTGTAACAACCCTCCGACCGAGAGCACTCTTGATCCGCCCAATGTCGAGATTCAAGAGATTTATGAAAAAAAAAGAAACTGCTAGTGTGAAGAAATAAACAAAGCAATGAACTCTCTGACAGAGAGCACTCTTGATCTGCCTTTCGGTGACATTCAAGAGATTTTGTGTTCCTTTTTTCTTAACAAATTAACAAAAAAAACAGTAAAACTAAGCTAAGACAAAATTAAAGCCTCTCCGACAGAGAGTGCTCTTGATCCACTTTTCAGTGAGATTCAAGAGACTTTGGATTCCTTCTTTTTCTTTTAGCAATTGAATAAAGGTAAAAAATGATGAAATAAAACTATACTAACAAAGTTTTCTGTTATGAAAGCAAAAAGACTAATCTACTCTAAACAATTATTATGCATGTAAAAAGCAAAAAACAGAAAACAAAGGACGATACAGGCTTCCCCCAAATGGGGGAAGTGGGGTTGTGGGATCCTTTATCCCACTTGCTCTTTATTAACTTGTTACAATGCTTATAAAAGAAAGAGTGCCCTTCGATCCTTGAAGAAAGGGTCAAAAAGGGCCTAAAAATTGCTTGGGAAAGAAGGGGAATGAAGGAGGGGGATGGTAGATGGATCGTGGATGGCTCTGGATGGCCCCAAGCTTGATTTTTTGGTAGCACCTCCCTCTCTTTTTCCTCCAATTTGCTAAAAACCAGGAAGTAAACAAGCTTAGAAGATGGTGGTATGCACAAAAATCAAATAAAAATTTTAAAGTTTCGGTACTTAGAAAAATTTGGAAAATTTACTAATTATAGATACCAAAAAATTAAGCCTAGATCTAGTTAAACGATAAAGCTTTGAATGTATTTCTAGATCTATCTAACATACTGAAACAAGGAGATTTGAATGAACAAAACTTGAAGGAACTAGATCTACTTGATTAGCACAAAAAATAAAGTAACCGGAAAGGAAAGAGAATTTGGGTTTGAAGAGATGGATGGAACAATTCAAGCCCTTGCTTGATTCTTTGCTAATGGCTTTGGAGCCCCTGCAACAAAGATTAGCTTCTAAAGAGGATGTCGAAGGGGGAGAAGAAACAACTTAGTTCAACGCTTCCTTTGGATCTCGTGACCTGCAAAATTGTAAAACCACTCCTGTAAAAATTGGATCAGATCTAGTATGTTTGAAGAAGAAAAAACTAAGAGAACCTCAATACAACTGAATATAGTCGGTTACTCCTATATCTTTCCAATACAAATCATAAACAAGCAACTAAACAACTGTAAATGCTTACTCTACGTATCATGAATGATCCTCTAAGCTAGATCCATCAACACACAATGAGCAATAGCAATTTTAAACAATACAATATCACCTCATTAGCATAGCATTCATCCAATGGCACAAGGTAGACCTCCAAAGTCTTCAACTTTATTATTCAAAATAACAACAACATTACAATAGGCAGAGGTTCCTTCCATCCATCAGAAGATGGAGCAGAGGCCCCTTATTTATACAAAAAGAAGAGAGAGCTTAAACCCTAGTGCAAGCCTCAAGGAAAGGGCGCAACTGCCAGCAGCTGAAGTCTAACTGCCTTCGAATTGAAGAGAACTGGACTCCGATAAAGTGTGATTGGGGTGAGGTGGCCTCCACCCAGGCAAGGCGCCCACCCCAATCATTGGTTTCATCATCCCACCAATAAAAACATGCCCAAAGAGGAAAAACGTCCAAGCTAGGTTAGGAAACGAAAATCCCAAGGCTGAGTTAACTGTCGTGCTCCGATGGAGCAACCGTATCCTGTTGGACTCTTTAATAATCGAATCCGACTATCATGTTTTATAATAAAATAGGAATAATATATTAGATGATGATGATAATTACAAAGGAGGCTCGTCTTTATAGGTTTTGAGCGTGTAGAATGAAGGGTTACACCCTTTCATATAATAATTAACTAATCTAATTAATATTTTATTTTATATTTGTTACATTGCCACTCCCTTTAAGGAAGCTTTGTTCTCAAAGCTTGAGTTTTTTCTAATGTCGTTTCTTCATTCTGACTCGGTGTTGGTATTAGAATCGGACGAGGTCTCTTGTGCAGAGACTTGCACTTCCTTTCCATCGATGATTTTGCACTGTATTGTCTGATTGTTCCTACATCTATGACCAGGGGTCCAGTCATCACTGCATCGACGACATATGTTTTTCTTCTTTTTTGTATCATCAGAGTAACTGTTAGATGACTTCGATCTATTTTCCATTTCATAGGCATATGATTGAGGTTTGTGGCATTGATGACTGGGTGACCAAGTATCTGCACAGTACCTACATTGTGTCTCTTTTTCTTGTCGATAATGGTTATCGCCTCTTGTTTTATTTCCTTCCAATTTGCGTTCTGTGGCTTTTGCTTTATGTCTTGCTACTTCTACATTAGGTATGCCATGCAACTTTAACTCTTTTTGGAGGTATGGTTTAAGACCTCCTAAATAGGTTTTGAGTCTTTGCTTGTCAGACAACCCAAATACTTGTGTTGATAAGGATTCCCACTGATGTGTGAATTCCTCAACGCTTCCAACCTGTTGTAATCTGGTAAGTTTACTGAAAAATTCATCTTCTTTGATTCCTTGAAACCTATTAAAAAAATCATTTTTGAACAAGTTTCAGGTGTAGGTAAAATTATCTCTCTTACACCATAAGTACCAATTATAGGCGTACCCTTCCATATGCATTGACGCATATTTCACCTTCTCCTTGTTAGATTGAATATTGTAAATGTCGAAGTATTCTTCCGCCTTGCTTATCCAAGCAACGCATTGGTCGTCACTTCCATTGTATTTCGACAACTCTATTTTTGCCTTAGATGGGTACACTTTGTAAGGACGATATTGATTGCCTTTTGCTTTATGATTTGATGGTGGCTCGGAACTACTGGACGATGCAAGTGACATATTTGAATTGCCTTGTTGCTGTTGGCGATTTTTAACCTTTTTATTCCCTACTATCTTACTGATAGCTTTTATTTTGTTGTTTAATCGTGCCTCCATATCTGGGAGTATTTTTGTTTCTATCTCTTGTTTAAGCGATCGCATTGTTAATCTTTATTTCTTTTTGCAATTCTTCTTGATTCTTTGCGAGTGTTTCCTGGGTGGCAACATGAAATGAGGCATCTAACATGTCTGGATCGCTGACTTGGTCCGGACTGGGTATGAGCCTTTGTAACACCTCGATTAATGTATTATGGTTTTGCGTCATGGTGCTCAAGTTCTATGTTAAGGTGTTTATGTTTTGAGTCATGGTACTCATTTTGTCATCCAAGTCTTTTTGTTTTTCGTTTAGGATGTCAAATTTTTCATCCATCCTTCTTTCTAGTACCAGCACAAGCTCGTCTTTGAGTACTATATTGTTATTTTGGATCTCTTTCCTCAAGCCTTTTTGGTTATCGACAAGGGACTTGATGTCCTTCTCCATTTTTTCGATTTTCTCTTTTAGTTCCACCATGGTCTTGGACCTTGTATGCGGAGGTGTGTATTTCAACGTTATTTTGGCTTTTGAGGTGAAATTGGATAATAATATATTAATTAATTAATACTATTATTATTAATATTTTTTTTTTCATAAACTATATAATATTTTGTATATAGTTTTGTTTTTTAAACAAATATTATAATTGATGTCAAGGGAGATGCGTTAGTAAATTGAAACTCTCGACGTTTCGATCCCTATTCTTTTTTTAAACAAATATTATAATATAGTCTTTATTTGTCTCCTGATGATGATCCCAGAGTAGGGATCGAAACGTCGAGAGTTTCAATTTACTAACGCAGCTCCCTTGACATCAATCTTCTACTGCGTAATGACTACATTGAAACAAATATTATAATATTATTTATATTATAATAAATATAATATTTGATTTAAAAAATATATTATTATAAATATATTATATTACAATATATTGGAATAATATATTATATTATAATTTATAATATACTATTTTGTCTTGTTTTTTTTGGTTGCAGGTCGTGGAGGTGGATGTGAGTGACGGCGTGTGAGATGACGGAATGGAAGCGCGGATGGGTGGTGGCAGGTGGAAGAGTGGAGGAGGTAGCCCCAGTGGGAATGACAAGGAGAGGATGTGAGGAAGGGAAGGTGAAGGCCGACGGGGAGCAGGACGCAGTGGAGGAGTGTAGCGGATGAAGGGGCTGACACGATGACGGGATGAGTGGGAGGATGCATCGGGAAGATTTGGGAGGAGTCTGTGTGAAGCGTGGGGCAGGGAGGCGACGGGTTGATGGAGTGGGGGCTGTGAAGGATGTCCATGGGACGAGCGTGGAGTGGAGAAGGAAGAGGGAAGTGGCAGCGCATGGGGGGAGAAGAGGATGCAGGTGTGTGGGTGGATGGTAGAAGCGGAGTGGATACGGTTGGATGGGCGCACGCAGAAGCAGGCTGGATGGAGCACGCGTGGGCAGTGAGGCGTTGTGGGAACGAGGAAAGCAACGACGTGTGGATGAAGAAGAGGTTGGAAGGTGGATGGTGAGGAGGGAGTGCGATAGAGTGTGGGAGATGCGGGAGGCAGGAGGGTGCAGTTGGGGAAGCGTGTAGGTGATGTGGAGGGAAGCGTTGGAGAGGGAGCAGTGTTGAGGAGAGGGGAGTGGAGCGGAGTGCAGGGCAGCGGAAACAATAATGCGGGGATGAGTGATGGAGGATGAGCCGAATCCGAGCTCAGGTTGAAGGAGCGAATCCGCTCTAATACCAAATGGAGCAACTGTATCCGGTTGGACTCTTTAATAATCGAATCCGACTATCATGTTTAATAATAAAATAGGAATAATATATTAGATGACGATGATAATTAAGTCACTTAGTGTGTCATTGGGGGCAAGTCTCGAGCTAAGGTTGTCACCTTGTTCTTGACTCCTCCGTTTAAGCCAACTCCTAATCGAAGCCAAGGGGGGTAGACCCTATTAGTTTCTAAGGCTCTTAAGGTTTAGTGTGATGATTTATGATTGAATAAGTTATTTAGGAGTTTGATGAAAAATACTGGAACAAGATATTGCAACAATATATGTAAGCACGACAACATATAAATTATCTCAACGCATGATATATAAATGATCTTTAAAGCAAATGTTTGTATGATAACAAATGTAATACCAATGCCAATAATGGAGTCGAAAAAAATATAATGTTGTTGTAGTGCTGAGAAGTGTGTTGCGAATGCTCTTGGTTAGTTTTAAATTATTGTGGAAGATGAGTGAATTAGGGGGAAGGGAACTCCAAATATACCCAAAGGTATGAGGAGTATGTCCAAAACCCTTATCCAATGCAGTTTCACGCGAAGAATATGTGGGCTAGATCGGAGTCTCTGAGATGTGTCCAAAACACTACACCAACAAGGGTGTAGCCTGACGGTATCCCGAGGTCACTACCCAGTTGTTCCCGCTTCCTCTGTGAACTTTCCCCGCAATGGATTAATTTGAGGCGTTGGATTTTCGCCTTAGGAGGTTAATTCAGATGTGAATCTATTTTAACTAACCACCCTTGTTGCTTTTGATGTAGCCAACTGTTCGGTCGAACCGAAGTCTTGTTGATTTTAAGGATTTTAAAAGTTGTGTTTGTTTGTTAAAAAGGAAAAATAAATCTCCAAGAATCTCTTTCGGTTCAACTGAACCTCAATTGGGAAAGCAAGGAGGGGTTAATTTTAAACGGGAAACACAAATTGGTTCAAAGGTTTTCTAATTAAGCCTACCACGCATCTCTTTCTTCTTCGGGGTAACTCGGGAAGTCTTGGGTATTTGTCTTACTTTTGATCAAATAAAAATATAACTAATGCAATGATCAATGTATAATATTTTGAAAGAAAGAAACTAATCTAAAAAAACAAAACATGAAAAAATGGCGTCGACACAGATCCCCCCTAGGGGGATGGGGAGTTGGGCTCTGAAGGGCCTACTCAAATTTTTATTATGCTTGGTTACAATGCCTGTTAGGAAATGCCACTTGGTTTTTATAGAAAATGAACCCAAGGGCTTACAAATTTTTGGAAAGAAGGCTACAGAAGTAGGGGGAACTCCTGGGAAGCTCCTGATGACCCAAAAGTCAATTTTTGGGTAGCGTTTCCTTCTCTTTTTTCATGGACTTGCTAAAAACCAGCAAACTTTATTAGTGAAATGTGCCCAAAAACACTTTGGAAGTGTCTTTCGACAACATAAAAAAAATTGTAAAAAAATTACTAAGTTAAAACTATTAAAAAAGATGCAAAAAATAACGAAGGAAAGCAAGCTTTCCTTGGGATCCTAGCTTGCTTTTTGGGCAGCCAATAAGACTATGCACTTAGATGGAAGATTTCATCTTTAGAATGATCCAAGAAAATGCCTTCTAAACAAGATTTAGATCTACCTTTAAACAAGCTTGTTCGGAAGTGAACTTTCTTAAAATAGATCTAGGATGCTTATGAAACTTTGAAAATTGAGATCTAGTTTTTTAAATCCTTATGGATGAGATCTAACAAATAATTTTTATTATAATAACTTAGATACTCATAAATAAGCATGATAGCCAAGGAGATTTTGATTTAAAGAAAAGAAGAAGAGGAGTGAAGTCTGGTTTGTTGCTGGAATGAATCAGCCAAGAGAGGCCCTTTTGTGGAGTGTCGAGCGATAGTGTCTTAAGTTTACTGGAAAAGGAATGACATCAATCTTGATCCACACCTCCTCCGTTCTTGGCAATCTGAAATTAGATTACAAATCTTGCACACACCTCGTGAGATTTGGATATATATGTATGAAAGAATGAAAATATCATGCAAAAAAAACTTATTTAAACATGTATACTTAAATTCTTGAACATACATAATATGAATAAAAAGAAGTAAGTAATCTTACTTGCCAATTTAAACTCCTATTGATTCAGCTGGATCTTTCACAGCTAGTACACAAGGGAAGCAAGAAGTGAGAAAAAGTAAGAGTCACCACATTTGCAGCATGACGCTGGTAATCCACACACAAAAGACACTACACGGTATAGCCTCCAAAACTTTTTTATTCTCAGAAAATGAATGAATATTACAGTATTACAATAGCCACTAGCTCTTCATCCAACTTGTTATCACATATATAGTAGCTAGGCTACCATATTCTATTTTTTAAATTTCAGTACACTGTTCAGCCAGTTCCCCTACATATGAGATGCTGAGATGAGCATCTATGATGGATCATGATTTGATTGATGGACTATAGTACTATCCCATGCCATGACTGAGTCTTAGTACACTCAGATTTGAGGACTGATGTAGCCATTTAGCCAATTGCAGAGCAGTTAGTAGTGCCCATAGTTGTATTAGTGTTTTCTCATTGGACAGATGTTGGTTCAGATGGATTATTTACATGTTTATGACTCGGCTTATATTATCTTGTGTTGTGGTTATCATTTCTCTTATACTCATTTTTTTGACATCTATTAGCATTTAGTGTCATGCGCTGTCGGTCATATAAATGTGGACTTGGATGTATTGATATTATGTATGTATGTATGTCCCTACTCAGACCTGGGAGTTCTTGATCTATACTCATTGGTTTTACCCTCCTTAGGGAGAATATGTAATGTCCCCCTCTAATTAAGCATCCAAAAACACCCGCTAACTTACTTAATTCCCATAGGTTTGAGTGGATAGTGCATGAGAGGGAATTGATTGAGGGCATTTGATACTTAGAGCAGAACAAGACATTCATTCAATGTCAAGTCATCAGTGGGATAAAAGAAGCCTTGTTTCTTTAGGCTTAAAACTCAACATCAAAATAGAATTGCATGCATGCAAAAGTGAAGTGGAAACCTTTAAAGTGACATGCAAACCATAAAAGTACATGAGACTCTATTTAAGAGGGTTATGAGACCAAAGAAGATATCTATTATTATTGTTGATTGATTTTGGAGTTTCGAGCAACAGCACAGCGTGCAGCCGCGGCAGTTGGGGTTGGAGATGGTGTCTTCAGCTAGCGAGGGTTCGACAGTGAGATATCTGTCATAGTCTCTTATTGGGATAGATCATCCAGGTTTATCCACTGCATCCATCATATACTTCAGTATTCGGAGATTTAGCACATTCCGAAGGGTTATTAGCAGATCCACGTTTTGCAGCTGGAAATAGCGAGGAAACCACAGAAGGATTCGCTGGGACCACAAAACCTAGTCTTTCCTCTGCATGTCAGCTTCCTCTTTTTCAGCAGGCCTATCCTACGACATACAATGATTATCAACCATGAGTTTGCTCACCTGGAGCAGCTATCAGCCAAACAGATCAGTTGGGGGCGTGAGCAGCAGAACTGCCAATCAATTCGCTAGGGCACTTAGGAGGCAGCCAGACCTTTGCATGTGCTAGTCCATTTCTTTGGCATCAACAGACGGACAAGCTCAGAAAGTTTCATCCCGATCGGACCTCTCCTACAAAAAAGTCACCTTCAGTCTGGAGGGTGCTTACTGTACTGCGGGGCAATAACATCGGAGGAAAAGAGCATTACTAGACCACCTATCCGGATCTTTATGCATGCAGCTATCTGTGGAGTCATTATCAACCAGAATATCAGTGGTAAGTGTTAATTTCTCTCTGCAAAACCCTAACCCTAATTCAGCTATATTTTAGGGCATTTTTGCATGGCAAGTTTGCATGCACAGTTATCTCGCAATTCTGTATAAGATTGAGTGTGTGAGTCAACACTAACATAGAACATTAGAGAATATCAGTGTTTGGGATATTACATAATAGAGGTAGTCATTCCCACCATACTTTGGCTTGCTAGTGTTGGTTTCATTATTCACTATCTCCACTCATCCATTACCTCCCAGTTGTGTTTCCAACCCGACTTACTACTTGACTTGTGGCATGGAGGACCTTTCCCCATTAGAGCCTCTTTGTAGGACAAGCTTCCTTGTTTATTTGTGTCTCGGCTTTGAGTTGCCTAGGTTGTGTTGGCTAAACCTGAAACAAGTAGCGCTGCCATCAATACAATGTATTTGGAAATGAATGAATATCTTATAAAAAAAAGCCCATTCATGAAAAGTAGTGTTTTTAAACATACAGGAATGAAAGGAAAGCCTAATGAAATTGGCTTTGAAGTACATTGAAATGAATATCTTAAAACATTCATGAAAAGTAGTGTTTTTAAATATACATGAATGCATGAAGCCTCAATAATAAAAATCCGTGTAATAAATACATGGATCAAGGCTATTGAAAATCAAAGGCCGAAAAAGCAATGGTTCTAAAAAGTTATATCCAAAGATTGTTGGCCTCACTTGTATTGATTTGGATTGTGAGCATTTGTCAAGGTGAATAAGCACCTCTGAACGTAACTTATCCATTTGTGAGACACTGCCATCCCCTGTGCTGTTGCTTGTCCTGCATATGCTAGAGTGAGTATCCCCTTTCCATATCCAAAGTGTCACAATGTTGAGTTAGTAGTCACCTTTTAGCCTACCCTTGTGAATTTTAGCCTTCACCCTCCACTAGCAAATTGATTACGACTATGAAGTGAGTATGGTCTTGAAAGTTTGGTCTGAGTTATAATAAATAAATGAAACCCTATATATTTGGTTGATAGATCGCCAGTTAAATGATTGCTACTTGTTATAAGTGTTATTTGAATGATTTGTAGAGCATGTCTCAACCTTTAAACACTTGCAACAGATGGATGTTAGCCTTGGTTATATGGTCATTTACAGATTATTATTTCGTCTATCTGGGTGTATTGGATGTTGTAGATGATCATGCAAAGACCTAGAGGGTGTATGAGTATGCACCTTAGATGGATTTGGACTCCCTGAGTTCAATGAGACAGCTTGTTTTCAGTTCTGGGCAGTTGCAGGGATGATTTGGCTCAGTGTACCATTCTGGTGCAATTTTGCCATGATGGATAGCTTGTTTGAGCAGGGAGATGATTTTCTTGGATCTCCTAGGGCGCTGCATGAGGGGGTGGTCCAACCACTTGATTTTACCATATAACCCCTGTCCCAGAGAGCCTGGTGGGCTTAGTTGGATAACACAGGCACCCTAGGAGGCAGTTTTTGGCATGTCACGTTTCCCGAGGCAAATAAAAAATAATTAAAATGGCTACTGAAAAATTCGATTTGGGTTACTGAGGCAAGGAAATGGCATGAGATGAGTGTGATGTCTTCCACTTCTTCTCCAATAGTTGCAGCACTTGGATGGGCCCACATCCATTTTTGGGGCATATTTTATTATTTTCTAGAGCTTTTGGAGGCTCACGATTTCCTCAGAGAGGCACTATTTTGCAGTTTTAAAATTATATTATTTTTATTGTGCCATGGGGACACCCTAGGGGAGTTAGTTAACACTCCCTGGACCCACCATGAGCTTCATTTATTTTTATTTAGCGGAATCCCCTCTCCTAGGGTGATTTGGTCCATTTTTATATTATATTATTGTATTGATCCATGTACTTTATGTTGAGCTCATCTCAACCATTGATTAGAACACTTGGATCTTTTAATCTTAGCCACCCATTTGAAAAGTGGTTATGATTTTGATTCTCTCATTCCTATTTAAAGGAGAGAGCTTCTCATTTGTAGGAGGTCTTTGGCTCTTGGATCTGGATAGTAGAAAAACTTTTCTTGTGGAAATTCTTGGATCTCCTTTGCATCTGGTGTTCTTAGATGGTGATTGGAAAATCTTTTGCTTCCTAGCATTTGGGTATTTGTTCTAAGATCTATATATTTTTTTGGGAAACATTGTCTTGTTTATAGGAGGGTGACTTCAACTTGAGCGTTTTTGCAGGGTTTCCTTAACTCGCTTGGCTTGGATGCGTTTTGTATCAGGGGGTTTTCATTAGTATCAATGCGATCTATGATTTCACCTTGCCATTTTTCTGTAGCATTTGTTTTTTTCTCATGATGCAGCAAATCTGATATGGTTGATGTTTGTTGTGCAGGAGAGAGGGCGTAGTGGCTTCTTGGGGCAAAACGTTAGGCATAGAACTCACTCAAATCTTCTCAAATTGATTGGGATAGCAGGGATCATCATTATCAAGGCATCTACAAGGTTTTCCAGGTAAGATCTACAGGTTAGTGCTTCTCTTCCAGATCTCAATCCATTGGCATCTGCATCTTCATTTTTATCTTAAAACCCTAAATATAAAAAAACAAAAAAATATTATAGGTCAAACCGCTTGATCTTGGGGCAAACCATTTCTGGGTTTTGTAGATCGGGTTCAACCCTAAGTGGGTCTTCCTCAACGTTGAGCTAAAAGTGACTCCATTGCCCTAGATTTGGAAAACACTGGTCTTTAGACCCTAGCGCTACCCCTCTTGTTGCCTCTTCCTCTTGCGTTTTGACTCTTTCTTTGTGGCTCGAGTGCTTTGACATTGTCATACCTTCTTTTGAGTCTATCCTTCGGCACTAGATAGCCCCAAACCTGTTCTTACCTTCTCTGCATTGGTTACGTTTCCCGAGGCAGTGGATATCTTCACCTTTTGCTAGTACCTTAACCCTCGATCTAGTATTTGCCTCATAGGTCACTTGTGTCTTCACTTGGATCAAATCTCATATCTCCTAAACCCTGATCCAAAGCCTTGGTTCATCTAGTGACGTCATCCATAGATTTAGGGTTTCCATCACCTTACACCTTACGTACCTCAAGTCCATTTGATCTGATCTGGTGTCTAGGTCTGATCTCTCCCATCGAGAGTAGATCTGGGTCTCCCCCATTGTCGTCTTGGGTTAAGACAACATAAAGTGAAGACTGCCTCGATTGGCGTGACAACCATCCATTTGGGAGTCGAGGCAGTCTTGGTTCCACCTCCTTAGTTGCTTGTCCCTCTACCATCCATCCTGGATCCATCTCACATAGGCAACTACAAGGTTGGTGATAACATTTTGGCGCCGTTGCCGGGGAGGTAGAGGCTTACTTTGGTTCATCATATTTACTTTTGGTGTCTGTGAGTGCATTTATATTCTTATCATTCAAATCACATCTGGTTTAACTTCAGTGATTACATTTTATTTGCCTAATTTTTATAATCACTGCATGTGTTGCACTCACCTCTCTTACGACATTATCCGTTGTTGAACACGACAATTCGTTCACTTGGCGACTCCACTGAGAAGGAAACCCATCCCATAAATCACAATGAACTCAAATTTATTCCTCCAATATTTCAAAGAAGTCAAGGAAAATCCAATCAAACTTAAAAAACAACTTTTATCCCGCCTTGACTTCTCCCAAGTCTATGAGGCACCTCATCCTATGCCAAAAAGATACATTGAAGGGTTGCCTCGTTTCTTTGCAAATTTAGACGAATCAATTGAAAGCCACTTGGATGCTTTTTGGTGGTATATGGAATCCCTAGGCACAAAGCATGAAGATGTATATATGCGAGCCCTAGGTGAATCCTTAGGAGGTAATGCCGATTTTTGGTTTTATACGTTAGCACCAGAATCCATCACCGGATAGGACATGTTCACTGATTTATTATGAAAAGAATGGGGTGAAAACATTGATGAGTCCATGTAGCCAAATAACAATTGTGTTGTTGTGGATCAATCTAATAAAGATGATCAGGATAACCATAATGAGATAACTGACGATTCTCCTTATCAAATTGATTCCTCCCCTCCCAATCCAACAGTGGACATGCCTTTGAATGACTCTTCAATGCGAGAGAATGATGATGATCAAATCTCAACCCTTTAGGATTATGACCATGATATTGATATAGAAGGGGAACTTATTAAAATCTTGTCATCATTAGCTTAGGAAGGCACAAATAACGAAGGAGAACAAAATGATCACTATCAGGAACCATCCAAAGTTGAATCTCTCATCTGCGAATCCATCAAAGATCCTCATTGCTTGGCTGATGATTATCTTGATTCAAATTTTGATCATATCTCGGAAGTAGATCAATCACATGATAATTATGATATGATTGTAAGTAAACATCTTTGTCCCAATAAAATTCCTTATCCAATCCTTAATCAGGATGTGTTGGTTACATCTATGGATACCAGCCTTGCTTCAAATCTTGCAATCATTCCTGGAATTCAATTGAAAACGTTTTACTCATCAAAGTACGAGATTAATTATTCCAAGTCATCTGGGAGAAAATTTTCAATCCACCTTCTCATCCCAACTTTTTGAGCCTTTTTGTATGGGCTTGTGTTCTAATCAAGCTATTACTTTTGAAATTTTCAGTCAGGAGTTTGAGCATGGCCACATAATTGGAGAAAGTACGCTTCATCTCCTTTCTTGGTCATCCGTAATGAGTAATATTTTTCAATTTATAAATCTTTCTTATGGGTGGGTTGAGAAGGTGTATAAAGATCAATTTCATCTTTTCTCCATTTTTAAGCAACAAATGGGCTTGATCTCATTCATAGTTTCATTACATTACAACTTGTCCCCATTTGATTCTTCCATTTCTTCTGGAGTGAAAAGAATTAAAGGTCCTAGTAAGGTAGAGGAGAAAACAAATAACTGTTTGGAGCAGTTGAATCATGAGTCATATTGTTTTCTTCCATCAAGAGCGAACTTGCATACTTTTTATGACCCTATTGGTATCTGATGGATGAGTTTCTAGAAAGTCAATTTCAGCCTTGGCATGATTTCATTCCATATTGTCTAGATCTGTCTTTGAATTTCAAACAACAAGTTAGAATGGTTTCAATTTTCATTTACATTACTCTTAAACCATCTCTGGCTTGTTGGATCATTTATTGTAAAGGAAGCTCAATAGATTCGTTCAGCAAGTGGTTGCATTGGATTCATGATTTTACTTAACACTTGTCTAAATTGGTTAGAGTAGGGTAGGTAGACCTGAATAAGCCTCTTTTGGGAAGTAGTGTAGCCTGTCAATCTTGCACCTTTTGTCTTTGCTTGAAGCTTGCTTTTCAAAGCTCTTAGTTTAGTTTTTAGTCTTAGCATTTTTTTTCCTGCACAATAAAAATCAAACTTTTTTTAAAAGTTATGGTTATAGATTAGATTTACTTTCTGCTTTTCAATTTCATGCATTTCAGTTTGAGTATTTTATTTTATCCACATAGTGTGTTGACGACCAGTTTGTGAGTTTGGTATAGCTCTGGACATTTTGCAGGTAGTTGGTGACATTTTGGCAACAGTTGCAGAGCTGGAAGGATGGATCGAGGATGCTAGTAGCAGAGTGCAAGGACTAGAGATTCTGATGTTCTCAAGCGCTCTATTCCGCAGAGCACTTGTCCCAGCTGGAGCCAGATGTTATCACATATATAGTAGCCAGGCTACCATATTCTATTTTTTAGATTTCAGTACACTGTTCAGCCAGTTCCCCTACATATGAGATGCTGAGATGAGCATCTATGATGGATCATGATTTGATTAATGGACTATAGTACTATCCCATGCCATGACTGAGTCTCAGGATACTCAAATTTGAGGACCGATGTAGACATTTAGCCAATTGCAGAGCAGTTAGTAGTGCCCAGAGTTGTATCAGTGTTTTCTCATTGGACAGATGTTGGTTTAGATGGATTATTTACATGTTTATGACTCGGCTTATATTATCTTGTGTTGTGGTTATCATTGCTATTATACTCATTTTTTTGACATGTATTAGCATTTAGTGTCATGATCTGGCGGTCATATAAATATGTGGACTTGGATGTGTTGTCTGCCGATTGCACACCAGCAATAGAAATCTTCCGAAAGCTGTCTCCTCACTTAGGAAAGTGGGAGAGGTGTGACTTTGGGGGCAAGCACAGAGCTAGGTACTGTCACCTACTCCTAGCTCCTCCGTTTAGGCTAACTTCTAACGAAGCCAAGGGGGGTAGTCCCTAACAAAGAGTTTTCTAAGGCTCAATGTGGTTAAAGTGTTTTAATTGATTACGGATGCGGATGGGTGTTGTTTAGGAGTTATTGTGATTAGAGGTGTTTATTTATTATGATTATGACACATAAATCAAAAGCAATCCATGTTGCTAGCAAGAGATCAAAAGATAAGAATGATTCCAGACTTCGTTAATTATGCATTCAGAGATAGAAATTATAACAGACCACAGACAATTGATCAAAATAAAATAATTATGCAGATTAAAAAAGGACCAGTGCCTTATGGAGTCAAAATACTGAAATGCGCAAAGAATTAAATAACAAGTCTAGAAATCAAACTAGTGAATATTAGGTTGTGCAAGTGCTCTTGGTAGATTTTAAGAATTTTAAGTGCTCTTGATTAGGGTGTCAACGAAGGTTTGTCAAAAAGCCGGGAGAATATTCCAAGTTCAATCTGTTGAAGACATGTTGGGTTCGCCCAGTATCCCAGGTTGGTATCGCAGAGATTGACCAGCTAGCTGAGAAGCTTAGATAGCGGGGGTTCCGACGCCTCTACTAAGAAGTACTTTAGAAAATTCCCTACAAATTGAATTTTTCCATTTAAATTACAAATTATGGAAAAATTTAATTAAAAACTTTGAAAAAATTAAAAAATAAAAATTTTGACGCGTCTGGTAAAATTTTTTCGGAATTTTTTCCAAGGGTCCTAGTGATTTAGGACATGACCATAGTCTATTCTAACAATGTCTAGTAGGTTTATATATACTCAGTTGGGCTCTAATAACCCCCCAAGGCCTAGAATTCAAAATCGGGCATTCTAACTTTGGAGGAAGCGGGAGAAAACCTCCTCAATTATACTCGGCTATAGGCAAAGCATAATTGTCAAGGGCAAAAAGCTCCCTGGAATACCTTAGTTGAAATTCTACGTCTTAGGAGACCGAACCACTCAAAACACCCTACTAGCACATTTTATTACAAACCCAGTGGAGCCATGGTCATAATTATTCAAAACAAAAACTGACTAGCCAAAATCGGCTAGACACAAAGGCGGATCATCTGATACACTGGAATCAAACATTTATCATGTTTGTCAACTAGCGGCTCCTCAGGTAATCCAACTATGGTACAAATAAGTGGATAACAGGATGTATTGATATTATGTATGTATGTATGTCCCTACTCAGACCTGGAAGTTCTTGATCTATACTCATTGGTTTTACCCTCCTTAGGGAGAATAGAGGTAGTCATTTCCACCATATTTTGGCTTGCTAGTGTTGGTTTCATTATTCACTATCTCCACTTATCCATTACTAGTCAATTGTGTTTCCAACTCGACTTACTACTTGACTTGTGGCATGGAGGACCTTTCCCCACTAGAGCCTCTTTGTAGGACAAGCTTCCTTGTTTATTTGTGTCTCGGCTCTGAGTTGCCTAGGTTGTGTTGGCTAAACCTGAAACAAGTAGTGCTGCCATCAATACAATGTATTTGGAAATGAATGAATATCTTATGACAAAAAGCCCATTCATGAAAAGTAGTGTTTTTAAACATACATGAATGAAAGGTAAGCCTAATGAAATTGGCTTTGAAGTACATTGAAATGCATATCTTAAAACATTCATGAAAAGTAGTGTTTTCAAACATACATGAATGCATGAACATTGAAGCTTCAATAATAAAAATCCGTGTAATAAATACATGGACCAAGGCTATGGAAAATCAAAGGCCCAAAAAGCAATGGTTCTAAAAAGTTATATCCAAAGATTGTTGGCCTCACTTGTATTGATTTGGATTGTGAGCATTTGTCAAGGTGAATAAGCACCTCGAAACGTAATTTATCCATTTGTGAGACACTGCCATCCCCTGTGTTGTTGCTTGTCCTGCATATGCTAGAGTGAGTATCCCCTTTCCATATCCAAAGTGTCACAATATTGAGTTAGTAGTCACCTTTCAGCCTACCCTTTTGAATTTTAGCTTTCACCCTTCACTAGCAAATTGATTACAACTATGAAGTGAGTATGGTCTTGAAAGTCTGGTCTGAGTTATAATAAATAAATGAAACCCTATATATTTGGTTGATAGATCGCCAGTGAAATGATTGCTACTTGTTATAAGTGTTATTTGAATGATTTGTAGAGCATGTCTCAACCTTTAAACACTTGCAATGGATGGATGTTAGCCTGGGTTATATTATTGGTTATATGGTCATTTACAGATTATTATTTTGTCTATCTGTGTGTATTGGATGTTGTAGATGATCATGCAGAGACCTAGAGGGTGTATGAGTATGCACCTTAGATGGATTTAGATTCCCTGAGTCCAATTAGACAACTTGTTTTCAGTTCCGAGCAGTTGCAGGGATGATTTGGCTCAATGTACCATTCTGGTGCAGTTTTGCCATGCTGGGTGGCATGTTTGAGCAGGGAGATGATTTTCTTGGATCTCCTTGGGCGCTGTATGAGGAGGGGGTGGTCCAGCCACTTGATTTTACCATATTACGCCCCTCTCAGAGAGTTTGTGGGCTCAGTTGGATAACGCAGGCACCTTGGGGGGCAGTTTTTGGCATGTCACGTTTCTCGAGGTAGATAAAAAATAATTAAAATGGCTACTAAAGGATTCGATTTGGGCTACTGAGGCAAGGAAATTGAATGGGATGAGTTTTAATGACGAGTGTGATGTCTTCCACTTCTTCTCCATCAGTTGCAACACTTGGATGGGCCCACATCCAGTTTTTGGGCATATTTTATTATTTTTTGGAGCTTTTGGATGCTCACGATTTCCTCAGAGAGGCACTATTTTGCAGTTTTAAAATTATATTATTTTTATCGTGCCATGGGGACACCCTAGGGGAGTTAGTTAACACTCCCTGGACCCACCATGAGCTTCATTTATCTTTATTTAGTGGGATCCCCTCTCTTGGGGTGATTTGGTCCATTTTTATATTATATTATTGTATTGATCTATGTACTTTATGTTGAGCTCATCTCAACCATTGATTAGAACATTTGGATCTTTTAATCTTAGCCACCCATTTGAAAAGTGGTTATGATTTTGGTTCTCTCATTCCTATTTAAAGGAGAGAGCTTCTCATTTGTAGGAGGTCTTTTGGCTCTTGGATTTGGATAACAAAAAAAACTTTTCTTGTGGAAATTCTTGGATCTCCTTTGCATCTGGTGTTCTTAGATGGTGATTGGAAAATATTTTGCTTCCTAGCATTTGGGTATTTGTTCTGAGATCTATATATTTTTTCGGGAAACATTGTCTTGTCTATAGGAGGGCGACTTCAACTTGGGCGTTTTTTGTAGATTTTTCGCTAGTTTTCAGCCACCGGTTTTAAGTAAAAATTATATCTTAGTTTATGACACTCTCAGAAAAATAAAGTGCTGAAAATGAACAAAATTTTTTAGACTTAAAACACTGCTGTAACTAATCTTTTTAAGTGACAGTAAATAAAAATCAGCACGTCAATTAATCACACAGAACACTAGGATTTTTGGCCAATGGCTCTGGACAAACCCACTAGGGGAAAATCAGTGAGAGAGAGAGTATTTTTATTTTTCAGGAGAAGTTTATCATTTACAACAATACACAAAAAATATCAAACCAACTTATCTCAACCCGGAAGATAAATTTCTGTCTCGATTTGCGTGCCAAACAGCAAAAATCAAACTTTGATTTTTTTTCTTATGTTTTCTACCTCGATTTCCGTGCCATTGTACGGACTGTACGGATGAACTGTACAGAACTCGAAATCCGTGGCCAAAAGTTTCTTTTTCTCAAAAATCGTGCCTAGAAATCTGCCTAAAAAATCGTGCCTGCTGCCTTGAAAACGGTACCGTACAGACTGTACGAACTAGCAATAAATGTTGGTGTCTTCTCCTCGATTTTTGTGCCCTCTTTGCTGCTGTCCTTTCCCTCGATTTGCCTGTCGCAAATTTTTCCTCTTGCTCAGGAAAAACGAAAACTTTCTCTCTTCTCTCTCTCAACTCTCTTTTCTCACTTCAATCTGCAAAAGTGAGGCAAAATGCCTTTCCCATGCCTTTTTGAGAAAACCTTAGGGTGAGTCTAATCTAATGGTGGAGATTAGATTAGATCAAGGGCTGAAATTAAATGTTTATATTTTATTTCTAAAATATTAATTTCACTCACCCACTTAAATTTATCAAAAAGTGACTTTAATGCTCTAAAGTCAAATTAAATGCTTTTACATAAGTCATTTAATGCAAGGGTCACTTTATGTCCCCTCTCTAAGTGACTAAGGCAAAAGTCACTAAGAGAACACTTCCCTAGGTACAAAACTAACACTCCCTCTTACCGAGGAAGGTGTTCTGCACCACTCCCAACTTGTCTCTAAAGAAGACAAACTTGCCCCTCCCCAAAGACTTTGTTAGTATGTCTGCTACCTGCTCATCAGTGGAAATGTACTGAAGCATGACTGCTCCTCTCTGAACATAGTCTCAGATGAAATGGTATCTGATCTCTATGTGCTTTGATCGGTCATGAAAGATTGGATTCTCAGAGAGCTGGATGCAACTATGATTGTCACAGTAAATCATCGTAGGCCTAAGCTCCTGACCAAATAAATCCACTAGCAACTTGCGAAGCCACAAGGCCTCGCAGCTGGCCAAACTGGCTGCCATGTACTCAGCCTCTGCAGTACTCAATGCAACGGACTTCTGCTTCCGACTGAACCACGACACTGCTGCCGAGGCCACTCTGAAACAACATCCGGAAGTGCTCTTTCGGTCTGCCACACTGCCTGCCCAATTTGAATCTGTATAGTCAACCAATCTGATCTCCTCTGACCTCCTGTAGTCCAAACCAAAATCCACTGTCCCTGAAAGATAGCGCAACACATGTTTTGCAGCGACCCAATGCACACTCCTAGGCTCAACCATGAACTGGCTAAGAGTGTTCACTGCAAAACACAAATTTGTCCGAGTGTTGACCAGATACATCAATGACCCAATAAGCTGACGATATAAAGTAGGGTCCACCAACTCTCCCTTAGAAGCATGAAGCTTCTTCCAGTTGGTGATCATAGGTGTCGACATAAGCCTACAATCCTCCATCTTGAATCTCCTCAAAATATCAACCGCATACTTTCCCTACCCCAAGAAAATATGTCCAGGCTCCTGCCAAACCTCCAATCCTAAAAATTAATGCATTAACCCAATATCAGTCATCTCGTACTCTGCTGCAAGATCCTTCTTGCAAGTTGCAATGGGTCTCTCTCTCCTTGTGATAAACAAGTCATCAACATATAGCAAAAGAACAAGCGGATCATCTCCAACCATGATGAAGTAGAGATTCGGATCTGCTTCACTCTTCTGAAACCCCATACCCAGCAAGTAAAAATCAATCCTGGAGTACCAAGCTCTTGGAGCTTGCTTCAGCCCATAAAGGGCCTTCTTCAGCCTGCATACATGTGTCTCTTTGTCATGTATCTCAAAGCCCTGAGGCTGCTCAATGTAAATCTCCTCCTGTATGATCCCATTGAGAAATGCGGTCTTCACATCCATTTGATGGATCTTCCAACCCATTTCCGCTGCAATGGAGATCAAGCTCCTGATAGAAGTATATCAAGCAACCGACGCAAAAGTCTCATCATAATCAATGCCCTCAACCTTTGAAAACCCCTGCGCTACAAACCTGGCTTTGTACTTCTCCACACTCCCATTTGCCGCATGCTTCAGCTTGTAAAGCCAACGAGAAGTCACCACTGACTTCCCCTTTGGTCTCGGAACAATCTCCCATACATCATTCTTCATGATGGAATGGTACTCATCCATCATGGCATCTCTCCATACCGAATGCTGGGAGGCCTCCTCAAAAGTAGAAGGCTCAGAATCTCGTGTACAAGCCACCAACACCATGCTCAATCTGTTAGGCATCTTGATGGCTCTCACCTTGTCACTGAGTGTCCTAGCCTTTAAGGCATCCTTCAAGGTCTCCCAAAGCTACTTAGGCTTCTTCTTCCTTGAACGTTCTTCCCACACTAGACCTGTCCTCTTCTGAAAAGCTACCAGAGCTAGAAGCCTCAGTCAACTGTGAACCTAAAACTGGTGTGCCAACACCAGGTTTACCCTGTAATCCTGATCCCGATCCCTTGTAAGGTGTACCTGTAATAGTAGACCCATCACCTGTCCCTGAAGACCCTGCTGGCCTTAACCATTGAACATGGTGAACTTGTGCCAACACTCTGTGGTCCTGTAACCTCGGAAACCTGTGATCTTGACTGCTGCGTAGATGGAATTTGTGCCACAACTTGAGGTGCAAGGACATGTTGCTGTCCTTGCTCTGACTCTCTCTACTTCCTGAAGGCTCGCTCCTCAAACTTCACATCCCTTCTCACCACCACTTTCCTCTGAGAGGGAAGGTAAATACGGAAGGCCTTCGCAGTCTCATCATAGCCCACAAAATGCCCTTCTTTGCAGTGGGCTCTAACTTTGTCCTCTTCTCTGAAGGGACATGAGAGTAAGTCAGACTACCAAATATACAAAAATGGCCAACTTCAGGCTTCTTGCCTGAAAAGCACTCCTTAGGTGTCATATTCCCCACTGCCCGATGGGGACTCCTGTTCTGAAGATATACAGTGGTGCTGCAAGCCTCAGCCCAGAGGAAGAAAGGAAGTGACTGGTCATGTAACATAGCTCGAGCTGCATTAACAATGGACCTGTTCTTCCTCTCTGCTACTCCATTTTGGTCTGGAGTATACGGAACTGTCAACTGTCTTCTGATCTCCTCCTGTTTGCAAAATCCAACAAACTTCTTGGAGGTATACTCACCCCCGTTATTCGATCTCAAGACTCGGATCTTCCTCCTTGTTTGGTTCTCCACAAGAGCTTTGAACTCTTGGAACCTCTACAAGACTTCCTCAGACTTCTTGCTCTTCAGAAAGTACATCCAGGAATAGTTTTAAAAATCGGGCTAACCGGTTTTGGAACCGGCCGGTTCACCAGTTCGGTACCAAACCGGTTCAAACCGGCAGGTAAACCGGATCGGTGACCGGTTAGTTACCGAACCGGCCGGTTGGTAACCAAACCGGTCCGGTTCGGTAACTAACCGGTTTGACCGGTCGGTTGGCAATATACTGTTTTTTTAAAAAAATTTATAGTTTTTTTTTAAGTTTAAGTTTTAACTTTGTTTTTTATTTTTTTTATATTTTATATTTTACTAACCTATCTACCTAACCTATCCCTAACCTAACTACCCAACCCAACTACAAATAACATCTACTGGTCCCCTTCAAAAGTTCGTATTATTTCTTTTATATGGTATATACATGAGCAGATTACAGTACACTTTGTGCCATTTTGATATATTGACTCTTATATGGTATATACATGAGCAGATTTTGGTTATTTTGTCTTCAATGACTTGGAATCATGGATTATAATCTTGAAAATGTTGTTTTTCTTTAAAATTTAAATATTTGATGTATTTTTTAGCAAACCGATTCATTAAATTCAAATCGGCCGATTTATGACCGATTCATTACCAATTCCGATTCCGATTCCGAGTTGACCCTCGATCGATTCCTATTTTTAAAACTATGCATCCAGGTCTTCTTGGAATGGTCATCAATGAATGTCACATAATACTCGTATCCTCTCAAGGACACAGAAGACATAGGTTTGCATAAGTCTGAATGTATCAAGTTAAGAGTACCAGCTGACCTGCTATTGTAGACACTGAGAGGGGGGGTGAATCAGTGTAAAACAATTTTTACAACTTTTCTTGACCTGTCACAGTTAGCTATTACTCTACCAATCTCATAATCAATTCATAAGCTTCATCATTCACATATCATAGCATTTAACTTATCAAGAACCATAACACAGAAGAACACCACACCATATAAATTTGTAATCTTTTTATATTAGTTTGGTTCGGCTACAACCGTTAGGCAAAATCAGCACCTACTGATACATAGAGCACCTACTCTGCATCCAGGACCCTGCCTGGTTTTCTTAGACCTTGATAAGAAGGGTTTGAGGTATCCTAACTTCAAGAGCAAGTCAAGCTTGCTTTTACAATACAGTATACTTGTTTCACACATGAAATCTCTGTCACATCAAAGCTGCTCATCTGCTGCAATAGTCTTCTCAATCTTCTCTGTTCATCTTCTGTTGGTCAACACTATTCATCACTGCTGGTCAATCTTTGCTGCTGGTCATCATCAACGCTGCTTATCATCCCTGCTCAACACACATCAACTCTGCTGGACCATACTGCTGATCATCTGCCCAACACTCTCATCAATCTTGCTGCAACATACTTCTCAATTTTCGCTGTTCATCAATACCTACTGCCAAGTCATCAAAGTCTGTTAATCTCTGCTCATCATCTCTGGTTAATCTGCTCATCAATATTTGGTCAATTGCTCACTGCTGCTCATCAAAGGTCTGCTCATCAACACTACTGCTGGCCATTCATTCTTCACTCATCACCGTCATGTCATGGATGCACTGCTGTGTATGTAACACCTCAAGAGTGTGTAGATTTGTTGCTGCACAAGTGGATCAAAGCCAACTCTGTGGTGTCCTCTGTCAGACTTAGTGAACCCCTTTTTGTCTTCAATTCTGGACTCCACGAAGATGCCCAGCTCACTCCACAGATATTCCTTTTAAAGGATGAATTTGCTGCAATATTGTGACTGTCTTGAAGTCTGCCACTTCAAATATCACTGTCTGCTGCTATAGATCACAACTTGATCAAGAGGTCTTCTCAAGCACCTACTGCTCATCTCTTCAAAAATCTGCTCATGCCTTCAAAGGTCTGTACCTGTCAAGTCTTGGCTGAGTAAAGACATTTTCATCTCATCACACAGTTCATCAACAGGGTCAATGTATTTGTGCACATCAAGATATTACTTCTGTCACACTGTTAGATCAACATTCTGCTCATATCGGTCATCTGCTCTATTCATTTATCGTGCATTTCTGCTCATCAATATGTACTCTGCTCACATCATCATAAGTTAGGTCTGCTCATGGCTTTGTTTATCGGCCTCTTTCAACAACCCTTTGGACTCCACATCTAGGATATTTATGGCTTATGTAGGAGACCCTAGACAAGATCAATCCTTAAACATTGAAGGTGTTCATGATTACTGAAGAAACTGTAGATGACCCCAAACTTTGGAAATACGCTGTGAAAGACCTCAATCTGAGTCAAACTCAGACTGTGGATGAAACTGCCTCTGTAGATGACCTTGGACAATGAACTCCATGCAAGTCCAATCTTAGATTGTGTATTCAACTTGGTCTCTAGGGTTGTCCATTCTTCAAAGGATTGTCATCATCGTCATGCTTTATCTATGCATGTTTTATATTGTGGAAGCCTTCAAACAATCCTCGAACTTTTCATGCTCATGATCAATCTCGGATGTCATTCAAACTCAGAGTTGTGTACCCAAAGCAAGTCCAAAAAGGAATTGATAGTTGTAAAAGATGTCAAAACTGTGTGTGTAAGCAAAACAAACCTGACTTAGTCAATCTGCCTTCACTTTAGCTTCCTCAGTGCATTACGACCATCCAAGTTCAGAGTTCACTTTCATTGTATGCATACATGTAGTGGTTATTATACACCTGCGTATTTGTTTTTCATACACCAATAAATTAGAGCTAAAATTTTCAACGTTTGTTGCTGACCTTACCTCACTTCCATGCCTGAATTAAAATATCAGACCTCAAAGATTCGAGACTGTTTTAGACTCCCTCAAATTCGGGTCTGTGTAGGTCTGCTATAGAAGACCGCAATCAAAACAACCTCTGACTTGTGTGTGCAAAAACAAAGGACCTCAACTTCTGCTCTAACTCGGGACTGTGGACATCCTCCAAGAGTTTAAGACTGTATCACACTCTCAGAGTGTTCATTCTTCAGAACTCAGATTGTGTGAAAGAAGAGGCAGCAAAACTCAGGCTGCAATTTAATGAATCTCGGGACCGTGTTTTCTTCAAGGTTTAGGACTGGTATACTGCACTGCAGAAACCCTAGGACAAGTCCAAAACTGGACTGTCACAAATAGCTCAAAAATGTGGACTGTTCAAGCATAAAACTCGGACTGTTCAGGACAAATTAAGACTGTTTGATGAAGCAGTCAATCTCCTAAAACTAGACTGTCATCAACCACTAAATCGGGACTGTCATAACCCACAGTGTCATGACCTCGGGACTGTTTTCCTTCCACGAAGAACAAGCTGCTCCCACGAAAATTTCATTTGTCTGCTGCTGCTAACTGTCCAAAAAATTTCCTGCTGCCCCGAAATTCTCCTGCGGCTGCCTCAGACAATATTTCAGAGCTCCTCCGAATTCACATTGCAAAAATGAAAACTTTGAGAGGGTATTTATACTAATTCTCCTCCATAAATTGCTGAGCCGACTTTTAATTTTATTATTTTTTAATTGAGCCGACTTGTAGATATTGTATGGGCCGACTTCACATTTATTTCTGGGCCGACATTTGTATTTCTGGGCCGACATAACAATTTGATTTTTAATTAAATGGAGCCGGCCTTACAGAAAAGAGTTTCCACGTCATTTTGCACATTGATTGAGTGAAGGCTGTTCACTAGCCATGTCCATAGAAAGAGCTGGGCTTGAGGATACTTCTATGCAAGACCCTGGCTTAGCCATCATAATCAAAGACAGGGGCTCCATGGCCTTCATGGGTATCAATGACAACTGAAAGAGCTCCACACAAGCTTGTCCACTACAAAGGCAATAGTGGCTCCACGGCCTTCATGGGCATCAATGATAACTGAAAGAGCCAAGCCACATGTTGGCATCAATGACAACTTTATCAACAGCTATCACTGCTCGGAAAAGCAGTTTTGGTGTACTTTCTCAAAGCACACCCCCTGCACACATCACTCTGCCCTGTGCTGAACTCCGGTAAACTTGTCACCATGTGCCTCAACAACCCCAAGGCTGGATGATGCAAGTGAGCCATCCTCCGATGCTAAAGTTCACACAACTCACTGCTGCTGCTATGTACTAAAGCATGCTATGGCTGAAACAAGAGCCTATACAGTTTCCCACATCTCGCTCCAATGGCAATTGAAGTAGATGGTCCTGTAGTCTTGGGAAACATATGCATGTGTCCATCTAGGAAAGACACCCCAAGACCCCGATCCTTGATCATGGAAACTGACACTAGGTTCTTCTTCAGCCCAGGTACATACAATACATCCCGCAATACCATGGGACTCATGGACTCCCTCTGAAATGTAATGGTCCCACGTCCAACTGCACTGACTACTGAGTCATCTCCCAACACAACCTCCACATCTGTCTCTGCCTGTGAAAGCTCGGAGAACATCTCACGAGCACCTGTCATGTGGCTCGAGGCTCCGCTATCTATGTACCAAGTGTTGGAAGTAGATGCACTGTAAGAATGGTCTGTCACACAGGAAAACTCCCTTTGTCTGTCAACATTCGCATTGGTGAGAATGGATGCTCTCTCTCTTTCAACATGCCCAGAATGGATGCTCTCTCTCTCTCAACATGCCCAATGCATAGTGAAAAATCACTCTGAAATCTAGCTACAAAATCATCGATCTCAGCTGAAGCGGCTGTCTGCTGCTTCTTCTTCTTGTTCGGACACGTAGTAGCATAGTGTCCCATCTTGTGACATGTAAAGCACTTCACAGTGCTCATATCCTTCTTCTGCTCATCCTGCTGCTGCTTGGCCCCACCCTTCTTGGGACCCTTCTTGCTGTTCTTCTTCCCTTTCGCTGTCAATGCCACATCATCCTCATCTCCCCTACTAGTAGAACCACTGCACTGTAAGAAACCCCTGCGAGTCTCCTCCTGAACAAAGTCATCACAGACCCTATCCCAAGATGGTAAGTTCTCTCTGGCCACCAACCCCTGAACAAACACAGTCCAAGGTGCAGTCACCCCATTCAGGGTTGTCCGCACTAACTCAGGACCAGTAACCACCACCTCCACAGCTGCAAGCTCATCTCTCACCTGAGAGATCCCAGTAAGATAGGCCATACACACCTCTCCTTTGACCATCTTGATGTTTTTCAGCTTCTCCCTAATCACCATCTTCCTGTTTTCATTAGTACTCTCAAACAAGCCGGTCAAAGCAGACCACATCTCATGTGCATGATCCTTCGCTGAAATGTGAGGAATAACATGATCTTTAACAACATCTAAGATTATCCTCATGGCTTTAATATCTTTCTTATTAAAGGCTGCAAGTAACGCTGCCTTAGTAGAAGGAGGAATAGTAATGGGATTTGTTGTAGTGTTTCTAACTACTTCTTCCCACAACTCATTCTCCTTCAGCACAAGTAAAATTCGGGCTTTCCATGAGACAAAGTTCGCTGCCCCATCCAACCTATCCTCAGTTCTCGACCCCACGGAAGTCATTTTCTCAAAGAACAAGTTTCAGCAAAATGTACTACTGTCACAAAGGTTTTTCTGAATTCTCGAAATGACTGTTTCACTGCTAAAATTTAATTTTCTGCCACAACCCGCTCTGATACCATGTAGCTTTTTCACTAGTTTTCAGCCACTGGTTTTAAGTAAAAATTATATCTCTGTTTATGACACTCAGAAAAATAAAGTGCTGGAAATAAACAAAATTTTTCAGACTTAAAACACTGCTGTAACTAATCTTTTTCAGTGACAGTAAATAAAAATCAGCACGCCATTTGATCACACAGAACACTAGGATTTTTGGTCAATGGCCCTGGAAAAACCCACTATAGGAAAACCAATAAGAGGGAGTATTTTTATTTTTCAGGAGAAGTTTATCATTTACAGCAATACACAGAAAATATCAAACCAACTTATCTCAACCCGGATGATAAATTTCTGTCTCGATTTGTGTGTCAAATAGCAAAAATCAAACTTTGATTTTCTCTGTTTTCTGCCTCGATTTTCGTGCCATTGTATGGACTGTACGGGCGATATTGATTGTACGGATCTTGAAATCCGTGCCCAAATTTGTTTTTTCTCGAAAATTGTGCCCAGAAATTTGCCTCGAAAATTGTGCCTGCTACCTTGAAAACCGTACCGTACGGACCATACAGACCAGCAAATTGCGTGCTGCAAATTTTTCCTCTTGCTCAAGAAAAATGGAAACTTTCTCTCTTCTCTCTCTTAGCTCTCTCTTCTCACTTCACTCTGCAAAAGCGAGGCAAAATGCCTTTCCCATGCCTTTTTGAGAAAACCCTAGGGTGAGTCTAATCTAACGGTGGAGATTAGATTAGATCAAGGGCTGAAATTAAATGCTCATATTTTATTTCAAAATATTAATTTCACTCACCTACTTAAATTTATCAAAAAGTGACTTTAATGCTCTAAAGTGAAATTAAATGCTTTTACGTAAGTCATTTAATGCAAGGGTCACTTTATGTCCCCTCTCTAAGTGACTAAGGCAAAAGTCACTAGGGGAAGTGTCCCCTCTCTAAATGACTAAGGCAAAAGTCACTAGGGGAACACTTCCCTAGGTACAAAACTAACATTTTTGTAGGGTTTCTTCAACTTGCTTGGCTTGGATGCGTTTTGTATCAGGGGGTTTTCATTAGTATCAATGCGATCTATGATTCCATCTTGCTATTTTTCTATAGCATTTGCTTTTTTCTCATGATGCAACAAATCTGATATGGTTGACGTTTGTTGTGCATGAGAGAGGGCGCAGTGGCTTCTTGGGGCAAAACGTTGGGCATAGAACTCATTCAAGTCTTCTCAAATTGATTAGGAAAGCAGGGATCATCATTATCAAGGAATCTACAAGGTTTTTCAGGTAAGATCTACAGGTTAGTGCTTCTCTTCCAGATCTCAATCCATTGGCATCTGCATCTCCATTTTTATCTTAAAACCCTAAATATAAAAAAAACAAAAAAAATTATACATCAAACCGCTTGATCTCGGGGCAAACCATTTCTGAGTTTTGTAGATCGGGTCCAACCCTAAGTGGGCTTCCTCAACGATGAGCTAAAAGTGACTCCATTGCCCTAGATTTGAAAAACACTGGTCTTCAGACCCTAGCGCTAACCCTCTTGTTGCCTCTTACTCTTGTGTTTTGACTCTTTCCTTGTGGCTCAGGTGCTTAGACACTACCATACCTTCTTTTGAGTCTATCCCTCGGTACTAGATAGCCCCAAACCTGTTCTTACCTTCTCTACATTGGTTACATTTCCGAAGGTAGTGGATATCTTCACCTTTTTCGAGTACCATAACCCCAGATCTAGTATTTGTTTCATAGGTCACTTGTGTCTTAACTTGGATCAAATCTCATCTCTCCTAAACCCTGATCCAAAGCCTTGGTTCATCTAGTGACGTCATCCATGGATCTAGGGTTTCCATCACCTTACACCTTACGTACCTCAAGTCCATTTGATCTGATTTGGTGTCTAGGTCTGATCACTCTTGTCAGGAGTAGATCTGGGTCTTCCCCATTGTCATCTTGGGCTAAGACAACATAAAGTGAAGATGGCCTCAATTGGCGTGACAACCATCCATTTGGGAGTCAAGGCAGTCTTGGTTCCACCTCCTTAATTGCTTGTCCCTCTACCGTCCATCCTGGATCCATCTCACATAGGCAACTACAAGGTCGGTGATAACACAACTCTTAACTAGTTTGGAATGAGAGGGTTGTGCTTTATTTATAGCCAGAGCAGGAGGAAGTGCGTGCATCTAACATTGGCAGAAGGAGTCGAGTTGAGAGATAGTCGAACTGAGTTGAAGTGTAGTGGAAGTTGGAACTGGAGAGGTGGATGACACCTGACTCACCCAATTCACCCAACCACTCGCGAATCTCCATGAGGTTGGCGTCAATCTTCTCACGTGCGAATTTACGGAGCCAACCTTATTCACTATCTCATAAAACCATATCATATATTACCACACTATAACTTATCCTAAGTTTCCACGTGGATGAGGGGTCCACACTTCTTCCAATTGTAACCTTTATGGAGTTTGGCGCTATCTCTTAATGGTTGACGTCATCTTCTCCATTATACCATTCACCACTCTAAAATTATAACCAAAGTTCTTAAAGTCTTCACATGGATGAGGTCGCTAGCTTAATAGGGGTCCACTTGCCATGTCACCCCACTCAAACTTGTCTTGATTTTTGACTTTTTCAACTTGTCCTTTAGTGCCAATTTGTTGCACTTTTAACATTAAAATGACATTATAATGCACTTTTAGAGAAATAATACCTTTCGGGATGTTTTAGCCGCCCGAAACATATGAAAAGTGGCCTTTGGGGTAAAGATGATGCTCTGAGTGTGAAAACAAGCATCCCCACACCAAAAACGGACTCCGAACTTGACTTTTATTACACTTACAAATTTTTTAATTAAACCATTAAAAAATTGCCTAATTTTGCGGGATTTTTTATAATCGAAATTGAATAAAAACCTAGGGGGACCTAGCACATGGCCATACGACTCAAATCGAATTCCTAGCATGTTTATAAACACTGACACAGAGGCTCTAATAACCTCCTAAGGCCTAACCACCAAGATGACTACCCCAGCTTTGGAGGTGTGAGTGAAAAACTCAGAAATTATTAGTCGTTTGTTCAACAACCAATAACTACGGAGGGAAAAACACTTTGGGCTCGTCGGCTTAAAGTCTAAGTCTAGGAAGCGGAGCCTTTTATAAAATTGACCATGCTAGCGCATTTTTTATAATTTCCCCAATGGGGTATGAACATGTGGTGCAAGAAAATTAAAAAAAACACTTCCTGGAAGAAGCCTGACTAACTTCTGAACTCTAAAGAATGAACAATAGTGTTTGTTCGTCTTTGCCGACTCTCTAGATATAACCAACTAAGCATGACTTAGTAGGTAACAACCCCTAAACCCACTTTCCTAAGTTTTCGAGTAATTATTTATCTCAAAAATTAATTATTACTCGAAAAACCCAAAAAAGACCAAAAAATTGGATAAATTAAAAAATTCAGCAACTCATGCAAACATGCTTGAATCGATTTCCGTGAGTTGGCAACGTAAAGTGGCAAGTATCCTAAGGATTTTGGAAGGTCAAAGCATGCTATTTCTGCCAAAACAAAGCGGTGGATTTTTCCTTGTCCACATGGGGGCGCATCTCTCCAAGTTGGGCTCATTTTCCGAGATGGAGCGCATCCTTTAAGGAAAAAGATCAAGTTTTGGGAGTTGACGCTTTTGCCATGTGTTGTTTCTATTACACAACCCTCATTCCAACTCATTTCCCATCTCATGCTAAGCAAGCAAAGCGTATCTCCTTTAGCAAGTGCACCCCCCCCTCATGCTTGGTTTTTCAATTTAAACAGGCAAGTTCACTTCATTTGAGAACAAAAGTGTGGAACCTCTGCTCGTGTATTCTTTGTATCTATTGTTGAAGTATTGAATGAAATAAAGAGGCTTTGGAGGCATACTTGTGTAGTGCATCAGTGTGTGGTGATCTTTGTGCTTTATGAGGTAAAGCTGTATCAGCTTCTCGCTATATTATAGCTTTACCTCGAAGGTGTATGCTTTATTTGTTTGTATGCATGCTTTTCTAATTTCTTAGGTACTACCAGATATAACGCTTTAGTGTAGTTCTTGTTCAAGCTGTGCAAGGATATCTCATGTGAAGGAGTGCTGGTTCTTGTTTGATTCCTTCACACTTTCGTGCTTCTTTGAAGAAGATTTCAGTCCCTCCGCTCTTCACTAGAGGAATCTATTGCCCAAGTTTCTAGAATCTGGGTTTTCTTCGTACCTTCTCTCTTTTATCATACTATTTTTCTTGGTTACTTTACTTATACTAGTTGCAAAGTATTTTCAAGTTTCAAATCAGATTTAAAGATTACTTTTTTAGTATAAGAATTTGAAGATAAGATCTAAGTTGTTAGTGCTTAAAATACCTCATCTATCTTTGCATTTAACTTTAAAGTATTTAAAGCTTATATTTCGGTACTCGAAATCAGAGATTTTTTTATGCTTTTAAATGATTATCTAGCATATTTGGCTTACATTTGTTGGTTGTTTTGCAACAATTGATGAACAGGTAGACATGCACTTTGGTGAAATTTTAAAGATTTAAGCCATCTGGGAGCCACTCTTCCCTCTGCCTCTTCTTCGAGCAGTGTTAAAGCCTTAAATGTTGTAAACTTGTGCTTCCTATTCTCCAAAGGAGCATAAGTTTTCTATCATTGTAATAATTATTGTAACAAAAGAAGAAAATGGGCATCCAAGCACCCACGCCCCATCTCCCCAGGGGAAGCTGTGTCGTTGCCTTTTTCGTGGTTTGATCTCTTTTACAGTAGTTGTTTTATGTTTTTTAGTTAAACTTTTATTTTATTTTTGCTTCCTTATAAAATTAACAAATCCGACACTGCTCCCGGAAATGAGAGTATCAGTATCGATATTTTTTAAACAACACACGTTTGATATAAAATCCTTATAATTAACAAGGGTCCTATCCCCGTATGGTCTTGTGAACATTGTAAGCCTTTGGCTGGAACGGTGGGATAATCAGAAAGGGATTAGAGTGACTAGTAATTAGTCTCATCTTACAATTAATTTCCAAGCGAAAATCCAACGCTTTTTCGATATTGTTAAGAAGTAGGCAAAGTCTTCAAGTGAAGCAGGACAACTAGAAAGTGACCGTGGGGCCCCGTTAGGCTATATCCTTGTTGGTGTAGTGTTGAACACAACCCCACGGGTCCATCTAGCCCACATGTCACTGTGAGAACCACTTCTAAACAAATCCGGATAGATATACCCTTTGAGTATATCTGGAATTTCCTTTCTCCCTAATAGTCCAAATCATTACCACATTAATAAAATTGATAAACAATTAACCCATTCCCTAATCTACTCATTTAATAATCTTAAAATTTACCAACCGAGACAATTGCAATACTTCTTTGAGACACAGCAACAACTCTTATACACAAGCACTCTTTTCATTGGCACTGGTCTTTATCATTTTCATGTTTAAATTAATTTCTAAAAATGTCATGAATGGTGTTGCATTTTGAAGTTGTTGATTTAAATTTCATATTGCAGTGATCTGTTGTCTAATTTTAAGTAGTTCATCTTAACTCCTAGAAACCAATTGTTTTTCCTTTCATAGATTAACAACCTTAGATTATTTTCATAGGGACCATCCCCCTTGGCTTCGCTAGGAGTAACCTAGACAAAGGAGTCAAGATCAAGCGACAACACTTTACTCTTACTTGCCCCCAAGGTCGCACCCAGTGGCTTGAAGATTTTTGCCATGTGACCCGAGGTGCGAATTAGGCAGCAACACTGTAGAAGGCCATCTTGGGACGTAACCCCCCTGAGGGAAGGATCCAAGTAACCTGCACAAGCTGTCTATAAATGTCATCTCTAGTAATTTTGTTCAATTCCTGCTTGCTAGGTAAGAGGCGGCTAGGCGTGTCTAAGGAATACCTAAATGGAGGAAGCTAGTCCATCACAATATCGACATATGCTAAAATATCTGCAACAACCGCAAAGCAACATCTAGAACGACTTGAAGGGCTGGTTGAGGTGATGGCCTTTGAAGAGAGATATGCCAAATATTGGTACCGACCACGTCCCTTCATCGAGTCAGCGAATCTTTTAAGGCAATGTAAGAGAGTGAACACAACTTCAAGCCAAAAAGGTTTAGCACCAAACTTTGCAAGTACAATGGGATGAGGTACTCTTTGTTTGCATCTGATGATGCAATGGAGTAGGTTCTGCACTCTCTCTACCGAGGCCCAATCATAGTCTTGGGGCCTATTGGATCACAATTTGCACCTATATATTTAGTGCAGATAGAGTAAAATGCATCAAGGAGGAGGAAAATGCACAAAGAAAACATGGTTCAATTGGATGAATCATGTAGATTTGGCCTATTGGATCACAATTTGCACCAATATATCTAATGTAGATAGAGTAAAATACATCAAGGAAGAAAATAATGCACAAAAAAAACATGGTGAAGAAAAAGCTTCAATTTGATGCATCATTTAGATTTGGCTTTCCCATATATGGATTCCCCTAGTGCTATTGGAACCTTGCATGCATGTGGTAGGAGTAGTTCTTGAAGAACAATATTAGATTTCCTTGATAATTGGTGGTATGGATGAGGTGGATGCAAAAGTGGTATGATTTCATGTGGTGTACCATCCAATGTTATTCATTGCCCCTATTGGCATGAACTGATTACAACCATCAACAAGGCCCCTCAAGGATACAAGAGCCTCGGGTATGAGAAAACTAGAGCTATGTTACTAAACTGGGAAAGAACCAAAGTCCAAAGAGATCCTTTCATTTCATTCAATGGCTTAACAAATGTTAGAAACCAACATTTGATAAATGTTCTTGGTGTGTCAGCTAGTGGTACAATGTTTCTTGCAGTGCATGAATCCCCATCAATTATTGCATTTGCTCAAATCTTTTCAAACCTCCTACTGAGAATCATTAATGAAGTAGTCTGTCTAATGAGATTCAAGTTCATGAGATAATGCAACGAATTTTAAGGGTGTAGGAAAAGTCATTCAAAAAGCATATCCACACATCTTTTGGTTTGGTTGTTTGGGGTAGACATTGAACCTTTTGATGCATAATACTGTTAACCACAAAGGTTGTGGATATATACCAGCATGTCGATTGTGGATAACCCTTCATCTTGTGATCTGTCAATGTGTTTATATACCAAACATAGAATCTTGTAAAGGCATTCAATCACTATCAGTTATATATATATATATATGGATTTCAACTCTTTGACCTTTTTATGTTAGATATTTTCTAGTGAATGAACAATTGTTCAATACAAAGACCTAGAAGAGCTAGTCTGTAGTGCGTCTTGCAATCTAGAAGAGGCAACCTGTTCTTGATATTTGGAGGAAGTAGATTGTTTGCTGGTATGGTGTGAGCTGTCCCAGGATTTGTGTTGACATCTTTGCAAGGGTGTCACTGGTGAAGGTGGGATGCCCCCCCGGGGTCTCACGGATCTGGATGCTGAAGTGATGCTGCTCTCTATCTGCCTCTTGGTGGGCTTCTGTACTAGGAGCACTGTGAAGGAGGATGTGATCATTCAGTTTGAGTCTGGTCGGCGGAATGGCCGGAGTGAATAAGATATGAGTTTGAGGGTGCTTCCTCTTCATACCAGAAGTAGATGGGAACCCTGAAAAGGCAGTAGTATCATCCTTGTATCTCATAATAGATGCGGCATCAAAATATGAAGTGGTCCTCCGTCTTGGTCTCCTGCAGATGGCAGAGCTAGTTAATCCTCTTCGCCTGTGGGATATGATGCTCGACTTCCACCCAAAGCTGTTGCAAGCCTACTTGGAAGTTGGAACTAGCCTAGATGGACCTTGAGCACATGCATCCAATGATGAAGCATGTAAGGGGGTCGAGCAATGAGGCTGCCACTTAGCACCATGAAGTGCAGTCGTGCATACTATACTTTCTGATTGTATGACATAGTTCCTTTGACCTACTTTTTGGTTATTTGTTGGACATTAATAAAATTACCTCATCTTATCTCATATATCTGTCATACAGATACCCTTTCTCAGTTCCCTCTGATACAGTGTTTCTATTTAAGTAATATCCGAAAGTTCATATTTGGTGGATTTGCTTTAACGACTGTATATCATTGCATTCCATTTATCTTGTACTTCCAGGGGAGCTAATTTTCTCTTCTTTTACTAAGTCCAGTATAAATTTATTGAAGATGTTGGTTGATCTTGCAGGGCTTCCTACGAATTGATGAGTACCCTCCAGATGCTAATCAAGGTTTTGACTTGCCGTCTGCTCATATCAGTTTTCCTGGTTTCCAAGCAAATAGACACTATCCAAAAGAAGAATCTTCTACATCACGCTTGTTGCTAGGTTTTCTGGTATGTGATTTTCTTCACTTTGTAATTGTTGAAGTTTAAGAAAAGGGCTGAAAGCTAAACTCACAATGGAAACAAGCTTCTCAGAGTACAACTGATGGTCATATTGTGAAATTTTATATGATGTCATGAATTGGCATGAATACATGGCAATTTGATTTCCTTCTATTCACATTTTGGGCAGAGGTGATGTAAAATTGTTTGAAGTTACTTTCTATCCTTTTAATCTCATTATGTTATGATTTGTGCAGAGTAAAAATACAGTTCAGCTTTATACAGAAGTACTACTGCTCCCATTGGCAACACCTGATTTTAGTATGCCTTATAACGTAATTACCTTGACATGCACTGTATTGGCCTTATACTTTGGATCATTGCTCAATGTTCTTCGTAGACGCATTGGTGAGGAAGAACGGTATTTGAAAAGAAAAGGTATGTTGTTATCCATTGGTGGTGATATTCTGTAGAAGTTAGAACCTGCTCTGTGATACTGTATTCTGGAACCACTTTAAAAATTTCGTACTTTTTAGTTTCTTATTAGACACAACTTCTCATGAAAGCCATTGGCCAGGCATATATGTCCTGTTAATGTTCAAGTCCAGGTCTGTTTGCATGTAAGGTAGGAAAATAGTCAAATAGAAAACCTCCTTTAAACTTCATAAACATTGCAATTGGCCTGAGTATGCCAGTTATCACAAGTGGTCCATTTTCACATGCAAAACAGCCCTTGAAGGGCAGATCACTAACACGAGCTTTCCTTTGGCTAAGCTGTGGTGGCAGAGGGACGCTTCCATCAAAATCACCCAGGACTCGCATCAGTCCCCAATTGCTTTATTCATTCCTCTAGGGGGCATTGAACCTTTGTGGGTGGCCTGGCACGCCATGTCTAAAATATTTAGCTTAGGTTTTTTTTTTGAAAATATTGAGGTCTTAAGACTTATTTGGCTATATTCAACCATAATAGAAGTACTTTAGTTCGTCCTCAAGATTCTGATCCACCCATTGATATTATTTTTTTGTGTGCTGGAAAAGATGGTATATTATTTTATCTTAAGAATTATATACACAACAAAATAAACTTTAAGGGGGTCATAAAATTTGCGAAAGCATGGGGAATTTATCCCAGCCTATGATTATTGAAGGTGCCTGGGCCCTGAACTGAGGCATAAGGCCTAGCCGGAATGGAAATAAGAGAACATACATTGCCAACCATATATAATATCAATATGGGGTAAACATGGCCACTAGAGTCTCAAAAAAATGCCCTACTGCAGAATATGGCCATGAAAACACAATCACCATGTAGAGTGCAACAAAAGAACCAAAGCACGATTGCATGGGTAGTTTCCTCGTTATCATTTGACTTTTTGAGTCACAGTTTTCCAGAAAGTCAAATGAAAGAGCACTAGAAATCCTAATAAAGGAGACTTTACTGTGCAGTGGAGCAAGTTATAAAGATTGTTAGAGTCCTGGACCAATATTCATTTGAGCATTTTCTGAGTGTATGCCAAATTTGTAGCAAAGAAAGGAACACACAATGATGGGAAGTAGAACCTAAGGATGGCATGTTCATTTGAAACGCAAGGCAGCTATTTGGAATGCAAAACATCATCAGAGGGAAAAAAAGGGAATAGGTGCCATTCAAGTAGGATACAACATGTGCCTTTATCTTTTGTGGATGTACATCTGGACAACTCCCTGATCTGCAGCTGATAAATTGCAGTAAGCTGAATGAGATGCACGCCCCAGTTAAGCATGATTCTTCTCACATGAAACCACTAAGCTTGCAAAACATTGTTTAGGAAAATATTACAGTTAGGTGCTATTCACAGCGGGTTCAAAAGTGCCTTATATGTCTGAACCAAAAGTAACCTTTACCTTTATAGGCATATGTTCCTGATGCTCCCTGCCCTGTTTAGCTCATAAGCTGTGGAGCTATAAACCACAGTGGAATTTAGTTATCCTTAACCAGTTTAGAACACAAGCAAACAAAGTTAGTATGTCTGCACAGAGAGAGGGAAGGAAGGGGAGTCCCTAGCCGCCATGTCATTTGAGCAGATAACTTTGTAGGCTTAGTCTTGGGAAACAAAGAATCTACCCTAAGGATGTACTCAACATCCATCACCTGCATTGAACAACCTAGTAGCAAGGCAAGGTTGTTCAATAATGATGTCATCAACCAAAACTAGGTCACTCCTACACCTATTAAAGGAACACTTAAATATGTTTCTTCTCCCTTATGACAACTGGATAAAAATCGCTACCAAGAATCAGGCCATAAAGATAGCATTGTTACCCAGGTTGTGTAGATTGGATAGAACACTGACCCATACACGATCAAGGAGCAAACCATACTATCAAGAAAACATGATCCCCATTCAACAACATCCTATCTAATCATGCTTTGAGGCCAAAGCATTTTAATAGGGGACGGTCTTGTAATATGCCTAGGGCATATTATGTAATAATGTAATATATTAATAATAGATATGTAATGATTAATATATAAATGGATCAATAAACACATTAATCAAATATAATTGCACTGAGAGGAGCGAGGTGCTCTACAGCCCTGCATGGAAGAGATGTTGTAATGTAACGAAATGTTACATTACCAAAAGTAAAAAGTAATTAAAAAAATTTGTGTCGGCTCATAAAATAAACAATTATGAAAAGTAATTAAAAAAAATCCATGTCGGCCTATAAAATAAAAAATTAAAACTTAAACCTGAATCTATGAAGCAAGAGAGGGATCATATTTCTTTAGGTGTAAATTTTTGGTAAAACAAATTAATATAAAAAACATTTACACCTCAAGAAATTGGATCCCTCTTGGTGCTTGATATATCTAGGTTTAAGATGGATCTATGCTGGTATACAAGTCAGCTATATACAAAGGATATGACTCTTCATGTATGTTACTATTCAATGTACATTTATACAACGCCATGTGCTATGGTAAATTATCACCTTATCAACTATTAATTTTTTATAACAAATATTATTTAATATACCATACATATGGAGAAATGAGACATGCTTGAAAATACTCTCGAGGTGTAAGGGATGAACCCCAAACTCAGGTTGGATAATGACCCGATGAACAATTTGTTTACAACCGATCATAAACGGGAGCATGATAGATTGGACTCTTCCATTGTGCTCAATTCACCGGCTATATATTGGGTCCCCAAACCTCATAGCCATATAGACTGTTTTTGGATGTGTTAAACATCATAACCTTAGTTTTGTGAAGGTTCACCACCAATTATCTACGATTACAAAAACTGGCAAGTGAATTAAGTTACATTTGTAGATCCTTTGGGGCGCATGCCAAGAAGAGCACATGGTTTGCTAATAGGAGTAAATGCAATCATGCTGTTTTGCAATGGGAAACCGTCATCCATATTTGTGTTCTCACTAATGTACTCCTCTAGATCATTAATGTAGATCCTAACTAACTTTGGTGAGAGGGGGCATCTTTTCTTAAACTCAATAGCACTCTTGACAAAGTTAGACAACTCTTTTGAGTTGTATGAAACCAACATATAGTAGTCTCATGGAGCCTCATTATCTACGATGAACACCAAACTCAGGTTGTATAGTGACCCGATGAACAATATGTTTACAACCAATCATAAACGGGAGCATGATAGATTAGACTTTCCCATTGTGCCCAATTCACCGGCTATAAATTGGGTCCCCAAACCTCATAGCCATATAGACTGCTTTTGGATGTGTTAAACATCATAACCTTAGTTTTGTGAAGGTTCACTACCAATTATCTACGATTACAAAAACTGGCAAGTGAATTAAGTTACTTTTGTAGATCCTTTGGGGAGCATGCCAAGAGGAGCACAAGGTTTGCTAATAGGAGTAATGCAATCATGATGTTTTGCAATGGGAAACCATCAACCATATTTGTGTTCTCACTAATGTACTCCTCTAGATCATTAATTTAGGTCCTAACTAACTTTGGTGAGAGGGGGCATCTTTTCTTAAACTCAATAGTACTCTTGACGAAGTTAGAAAATTCTTTTGAGTTGCATGAAAACAACGTATAGTAGTCTCATGGAGCCTCATTATAGCAACAATGGGAGGCTCATAGCCATCGGTGTCCTGCAATCTCTAAGACATAGTGTTTCAACACAGATTTGAAGGCCTTCTAAAGCTCCACAAAACAACAAAATACTTTTGAGGATCATTGTTGAGCTTCTGCAATAATAGCATAGATTGTAAAGATGACCAACTATCTGGTAGTGTCTTCTAAAACTTGCCTGGCCTTTGGGTCTTAGTTTATTTCTCTCCACAAGATCAAGTAGGGCATCTCTCCATTGCATAACCAACTCCCCAAAAAGATGGTTCTCATGAACATATGTGCAATAGTGGTCCCTTTGGTTGTTACAACAACCTCCTCAAGGTGGGTGACCCCAATAAATGTGCAAAGAGTGTTGGTCCACATGCATAGTAATCATATCTCCTTTGAGAGAATCAAATGGAAGTGGAGTGCTCTAGATATATGTGCATGAGAGATCGAACTCTCCTCATAAGATAAGTATGGATGCCCAAAATCACGTGCCATGTGACATGAATCCACGTGTGATGCCACCAAAACTTCCCAAACCAAGGGTCAAAAGTGGAATGCCCTAGGAGTAGTGCAACATGAGGGGAGCATTGCACCACACAAATGTAAAGAACCTAAATCCATGTGCCAATATCATCAAGCCACCCCAATACCATGTGCCAAAGCATAGGGTTCCCTAGAAATATGTGCAAAAGCCCTCAAACAACATGATAAACAGCCTTGGAACCTCTTAGTTGATGGGCATTTCACTATGTTGCCAGGAAACGTGGGTACGGGGACGGGTACTGGTACGGGTACGACACTTTTTGAAACAGGGTACTTCGGTACGTCAGGGGTACTATATATATATATATATATATATATATATATTAAAAATAAAACTGAAACATGTCACAGTCACATGACTCACATGATACATCATGATCCAATGATCCATACATGCACATTGCATATTCACTTTCAGATTTCGTCATTGATTCATTGAACAATGAAAATTCACAATTCACATTGAAAATTCAAAACATTCAAACATAAATTAAAATAAGTTATAATATATTAATGACAAATGTATGTCCATGACTCCTTGAGTCCTTTCAACATTGTCAAACTACATTCAAAATTTGCCTAATGGCATTTTTCAGTCATGAAATAGAAAGATCAAGACAGTGAAACTGAACAATGAACAAAATAGTAAATTTGGCTTCTTCAAGCCATGTCATCAACAACTATATGACTAGTCTACAATAATTTTGTAGTATGATTAGGAGGTAAAACAATATCACATGGCCATTTTACAACCAACAATTAGCAGCTTTGAAAAAGATAGGAAAAGTTTTTTCAATTGCATATGAAGTTAAGGTATAAACAATTGCACTAAAAGAATGCTACGTCAGTCCTCTCTATGTTGAATCATTTGTAGCTACTTCATTTCTAAAAGAATCTTCAAAAAACTTAAAATAGCTATCATATTTGGTTATTCAAAGTAATTTAATATGCTCTATGGCAAAACTTCTGATTTATTGTAAAATTCCATCTCTAAAAATCTGAAGGAACATAGTCATTCTCACAATAGAAAATGTACTATTAATCACCAGAAGCATTAAGTCAATTTGTATACACAGCACCCACGTCAATATTGTTAATGCCTGCTGACAGTATATAGTTATGGGTCTTCATGTGGAGAAGAAGTTCAAGATTTTGCTGCTGTAGATGAATGATTCATGGGAAGAGTGTAACCAATAGTTTCCAAGCTGCCATAAATTGAAATATCAATGTGGTAAAATCTTCACTCTTATATTGTGTTTACATACTTCCATTGGGCGCATTGGGAAGAATAAAGCTACTACAGGATTTGTTATACCAGAGTCTACTTCTTCATCCATTGATTGTCAGTCCCAGCACATTCTAAGGCTGCTATAGTACTTGCATAACTCTGTATTGTGAGTCAAATAACTCTCATTTCCAGATCTGAATATTTAAGTAAAAGATGAAGTTTTCCCAATAGTGATCTACAGCACATTTTAGATCTCAGCCATTATAAGATTTTCTCACTGCCATCACATTGTATGGCCACATTACTTGGGTATCTCAACGTTCATTTCTAGATCTGTCAACGGGCTGCTACAGGCATGTAAAAAGCACCTTCTTACTATGTTTTTGGGTGTCTGTTTATTAGCCATTTAAATCATTGTTAATGTTATTTCCTTGCTATAATTTATGAGCATGTTATGTGAAGAATTGCCATTAAAATCTATGTTCAAGCAGTGATACATTATTCAAACAAAAATTCAAATCAAAACAGCAGTGAGGCATTATCCGTGTTGAGTTAAAAAGCTCCTACAACCTTTCCATGTAAATCTTGGGGTTGAAAATTCCCACCAATCCTATCATAGCTCCTACATATTTGTTTGAAGAAAGGATAAATCGCTAGAACTAGACTTCAACTGTGGGAACAAATTGTATTAATTTGGTTTAGTTTTATATACTGGCCGTACCATAGCCGTACCCAAAATCGAGGTACGCCGTACCATTTTCACCAAACGTACCCAAAAAAAAATTATGAAGTACCCGGTACGGAAACACTGTTCATGGTATGTGAGGGTACGTCTGGGTACGTACCATTGCCGTACCCAAGTACCCGGTATGTGTACCCGGTACCGGTACGTGTACCCGACCCCTGGGTACGGGTACCCATGCAACACAGGCATTTCACTTAAAAGGCATGCTATGGCATGTGTGGATGCATGCAAGTATGAAATCAACCATCACGAGCCATCATGCATGAATTGTGAATGAAGGATCCAAAGTGCAACATGTGCTATTATGCCTTGAGATGATCCATAATGAAGCAAAAGGCATCAAGAGTGGCAGCACCTGGCTATCAAGCCACTGTATACGCAACCTGCTTGGGCAGGGTCTTCAATGTGGATCAGGGCCTCATTCAAGATAAGGGGTAACAATGCCAATCTGATTGCACATATTGCTTTAAGATGATTTTTAATTAAATATATCTTTTAAATTAGGTCTTGTGATCTTGCATTTGCTAGGCAGGGACATTGCATTACTTGTATCTTGACCTTTTTGTTAGGGCATCTGTATTTTCTAGGGAATGTTTTTTTTAAATAGTAATGTTTTATTTAGCAAAGAAATATTTCTTTACAAACCTTTCAAGCTATTTGTAATTGATCATTAAAATAATATAACTGGCTTATTAAAAACATACAATCTTTCTATATTTTATATATTTTGGTAGACAGGGATTCATCACACAACTTCACACGATCATTTATTCAAGTATTGGCAATGGTGGGTTTACTTTCTTTTTTCAAATCTTTCCTTTTCTTTTCTATTATCGTCACTGCTTATGTATTTTATATCTCTGTTACATGTCATAGGATTAACATGGCAATATGCTGACATTTCTGGATAATTTTCTTCTCAATTTCTTTTCCTTTTTGCAGCAATTTTGCTTGCTCTTTAGAATGAACATTTCATTTTCATTATGTTTTTTACTTTAATTCATTCTGGGAGTTTCTCGTTCCTTTATCTGTCAGATTTTATTTTATTAAATAAGCTTAGAGTGTCCTTTTACTGCTTACGGCAAACTCACTGTGAAGAGAGAACGTCACCATACACCATCCAGAAGCCCTCTCAATGATGTTTACATTCAATTTGGAAGAAACTGATTTGGTCTGTTGTCAACCTGGCTATTCTTAGTCCCAAAACCAAAGTCACCTCCAACTACTTCTTACCTTGTTTTGGATTTCTTTGAATTTTCCTCTTCCAAGTAGAATGTTGATTTTGTCTGTCTTCTTCCTGTATCATTGATCTAAAATACTTGTTAGGTTTCTCAATGCCCTAGTTGCACATCCTGCATGCATTCTTCATAAAAATTAGGTTTTCCCCTTTGAAACGTGGCTCATAAAGAGAGAAAATTCTTGTAGTGAATTAGGTGATAGACAATAGTTGGAATGATACTAAGGTGAGGTCTTGGAAATTGATGTAGATACTAAGGTGTCAATCAAATAGTGCTATTGTTTGTTCAATGTTGTTCTTTTTGTCTCTTTAGTTTCATATTGTTGTTACTCTGATAATTGATTCCTCACAGAATAAATACTTTGTTTTGTCACTTGGAAACAATCTATGATTTGTGATTTTCATGGTGCTTCCTTTTCCTGAACTGCAGCAGCAATAGGTGGAGGAAAGTTGGCGGAACTTCTGTCAAAAATTTCATCCAAGTTTAAATGGAAGACAGAGGACTCAACATCATCAGGCTTAAGGCTCCATAAAGTTTTGTTGGTGGTATTCCTTGCAGTTGCATTGCACTATTATTTAAGTTCCAAATAAGAAATATTGTTTCAGTTCCTGTTCCATCATTCTACAAAGACCTGCAGAAAGACTTGAAAAACAGCCTTTATTTTTTCATGGTGGAAGAATGATCTTCTACTTTGACGCAGGCAGTTTATCATTCAATTCGCCTGATGCATTTCCGAGAAATTTGATGTGGATACTGAACACTGACGCCTGTTAGCTCTATGCATTTTGGAAATATAAACTGGCAAAAAGGAAGGGAGGGGTCTATTTACTTTCTGAATTTGTACAATATCAAATGATCTTGTACAATAGCTTGTGAACTGATGATTTTTTGCCATTTCTGGTTTACACAGTTGCAGGCGGGGAGGTGTATGTAAAAGGAGTCTAGAATGGATATGCTTGTGAATATCTTTTGGGGGGAAGTTACAATTAATTCAGCCCTTAAAAAGGGTTGTCTTGAAAATACTTGTGCTTTACTTGAGTTATAGATGAATATGAAATCATCCATAACATTACACTGATGTGGAAAAAATTTCAGGCATATTTGGGAGGGATGTATAAAGATGCTGTATGGTGATCTTGGGAGTGTGTTTTTACTTACGATTGCTGATCAATAGTTTATGTAAAGGGATATTCCTTGTCTAATAATTGAACTTTGTGAATGGAACAGACGTACGTGGTTGAGTTTGATGTACATCTAATCTTGAATAATACATAATGTCATATTTTCAGTAGGGACTTTGGTAAGTTATGTTGTGAAGATTGGAAATCTAATTATATTTCAGTTGAGCTTAGTACATAAACATTGAAAAAATAGGGTGAAAACATATTTGATCAAGGAGAATACAATTTAAATTTTCATAACAAATTATATTCAAATGAGACCTTAAAACACTAGACATGCAATTAGTGTCTCTACGTAGTTGCACTCTACAGAGTAGCATCATTATAGACAGTAAGGAAATTCTTTTGTCAAGAATGGGCCTCGAAACAAAAAATATTATATCAAATTTAACTTTTCAATAACCATCTAGATTTTGGAGAGTAACATCATCTCTTATGGTCGATGTGACATTGCTTTAGTTAAAGTTGCTTGTCAAATTCTAAATGGTGGTTGAAAATTCATAGTTAACCATACTCATAAAGAAAAAAATATTCATCAATTACTTTTAAATATAATATATATGTACTCATAGTACTCTGAAAGTACTTTCACTCTAAAATACTTTCTTTTTTCAATATAAAATTATTTTTCTAATTAAAAACCAAACTTGAATTCAAAAATTAAATCATGACTTGTTTTTTAAGAATATTACAATGTTATTCTTTTTTTTTTTTTTTCAAAGAAAAAAAAGCGTAATTTCATTCATCTTTCGAGATCAAAATTACATTCTGAATATTCACTAAAGTGTGAATTCCGGTCCACCAGATACTGGTTCCATTCAAGAGACTGTAAGGTCTTCAGTTAGAAAATTCAAAAAGAGCATACGCAGACGCTTTTCAACTATTTATATGATCGATTCATAGTTCTGATCATATATCTACATAACAAAAAATAAGTCTAATTTAACATCCTGTTCGAGCTACAGCGTTTTCCTTTTGAATAAATACATTATGATCATACGATGATGCGATCCAATATAGCTATGGTCGAAACCAAAGCTTCTTACCACTGCAAAAGCTGTAGTTTAAAGGTCTAAAAACATATTATAGAACTGCAAACTGCCTCAATAAGTAACCTGTCGAAAGTCAAAAAAGTTCTATGAACGGCCTGTGGTAATTGGCCTGCGTTCTGCCATTGAAAGTTTCTTTCACCATCCATAATCCTTCTACCAGCCCGAGCCCTTCCTTGGAAGCTTTGTCCGCTGCCTTGTTGTTTTCCCTGTACACATGCCTGCATGTAAAAAAGTCAAGACGATGTAGAAGCTGCCGAATGGAGGAAATAATATTTGCAAGTCTCAAATGCTTGCATTCTTGTATCTGATTGATCCAGTTTGTTACATTCATTGAGTCTCCCAGGAAATTTAGTTCAGTGCATCCTTTTTCAATAGTAAACATCAGAAGTAGTTTAAGACTCATTAACTCAGCGAAATTATTTGTGCCCCCCCCAAGTCCCATAGACATAACAAAGAAATGAGACTCAGATAAGTGAAGTACTGCGCCTCCTCCACACATATTATTTTGTGCTGCCCCGTCGAAGAAAGCCCACGGCTTGGATTTGTCTATTTCCACATCTAATTGCCTTCGTTCTCCCGCGGCCCTTATGTGAACAGGAAAAGAGTTGTAGAATCCCACAGCCAATGCCCCTGTGATAGCCGGGGTGCTTGATGTATCCTTGAAAATTGCCTTATTACGTGCTAGCCATATCCCCCAGATGACCAACAGAGGTAATATTTTATATTGTCTTAATGGTGTCCTCCTCCACCAAGAGTCCCAGGTAGCCCCAATAGAGTCCCCTTCCCATTAGCAATTGAAACCAACCAACGTGGAAACTTCTCTCTAGACCTCTGATGAGAAGCAGCATGTATAAAACAGGTGATATGTGGTTTCCATCTCCCTTTTACACAAAACACACCAGCCCGGCCCTTGAAAAGTTCGCTTCTGTAGCACATCCCAAGTAGGTACCTTGTTATTAAGTACACACCACATAAACAGCGTAGTTTTTGCTGGGCACTTAAGCTTCCACAAAGGCCTCCACCACCAGACTTCTTCCCTTTGTTCCACCCCTGCGCTTAGGAACAAATACCCAGCCTTAGGGGTGTAAGCACCCCCTGGATCAGCATCCCACACCAGTGAATCCTCATGTTCTGTAAGTAAAATATGGGCCCTGTCCAGTTCCCTTATGTATATCTCCACAAGTCCAGTCTCTCGTTCCCCCAGCCCTAAGGAATTTGCCCTTCTCCATAATTGAGTCCACGGTTCATCTGGCCTTGGAACAGCTAGATGATTTAGTGTGGTGATCCCTAAATGACCGAGAGCCTCAATAACATCAAGTGGAAGCAGATGCTGATGGGTGCAGCCCAGCCAAGGATCCCTACCAATCAGCACACTTTCCCCATTGCCAACATCCCAAGCAAGATTGTTTTCGATCAAATTAAAAGATTTAACAATCGCTTTCCAGATCACCCATCCCCCTGAATGTGTTTTCCTAGGGTTTCTGATCCAATCTAAAAGTCTCTCTCCAGGGATATATTTCTGTTTTATCACCCGCGTCCATAGACTGCTGGATTTCACCAACCTCCAACCTCCCTTAGCAGCCAACGCATTTGAAAATAAGAATATGTCCTTTAGGCCCCAACCTCCTAATCCTTTTGGGGCTGCTATCCTTTTCCAATTAACCCATGGGGTAGTCTGGTCTTCCTTTTTACCACTCCAAAGGAATCTGAAGTAGATCCTCCTAATCCTTTCAAGAATCCCTTTCGGTATCCAGGAAAGGGCCATCCAATATACCGGGATTGCCTCCAGGACAGCTTTAACTAAAACTAATCTTCCTGCACGAGACAACCACTTGTGACTCCAGACCATTAATCGTTTTTCAACCTTCCCCACCAGCCAAAACCAGTCTTGTTTCCGATAAAAGTTTGCTTTCGGAGAGAAACCAAGATATTTGAGCCCTTCATCCAATCCAGTTGTGGGGAAAGGAAAGATCCTCGACAGCTCAGCCTCCTCTTCCGGTCTTAACAAATGGGTGATCAATGAAGATTTACCATAATTAATCTCCATACCTGTAGCCTTCGAGAAGAGTTCCAAAGTCTCCTGCAAAACTCGAGTCTCTCTTCTAGCACCAGAGCGAAAGATCAATACATCATCCACAAAAAGCAAATGTGTAATATTTAAGTGTGGAGCTATTTGTATCTCGGAGAATCGACCTTCTGTTCTTGCTGTTCTTATAGCCCTGCTCAGACCTTCAGCAACAAGAAGGAAAAGGAGCGGAGACAAAGGACAGCCTTGTCTAAGACCTCTCTCAGCATGAAAAAACGGAGAGGCCGCTCCATTGATCAGCACTGAAAAAGAGACAGTAGTTATACAAGACATAATCCAACGGATAAAATTGATGCCGAAACCAAGATGGGTTAGGAGCAACCTCAAATAAAGCCAACTAACTCTGTCATACGCCTTGGAAAGATCAATTTTTAGAAAAGTCCCCTTCAGCCTTCTGGTTTTTAAACTATGAAGACCTTCCTGCGCTACCCCAATTGCCTCGTGGATCTGACGCCCTTCCAGGAAATCAAACTGTTCAGCTGAGACATGTGCTGAAAGGATTGTTTTCAATCTTAGGGCAATTACTTTAGAAATAATCTTATAGACACAGTTACACAGAGATCGGCCTGAAGTCATTGAGAGATGATGCATTATCAGTCTTTGGAATGAGAGCAATGAAAGTAGAATTGAAGCTAGCCGGAATCCAGCCAGCCGACCTTGAATCTTCTATCACCTGCAAGAGATCCCTCCCCAGTATATCAAAGAGATCCAGGAAAAAATCAATCGTCCATCCATCAGGCCCTGGGCTTTTATCTTTCTGAAAGCTTCCCAATACAACCTTGAGTTCTTCTTCCGAGACTTCCTTCATGAGATCCCTGTTGTCCTCCTCATCCACAAAACGAGGAAACATCAGAGACAATCTAATAACCTCTTCGATTGATGCCTGTGGAGGAGCTTTGAATAACTGTTGAAAGTGATTGACCCCGCATCTGGCCTTATCTTCAAAAGATACATGATTACCCTCCTCGTCCTGTAGACTCCAAATAGTATTTGCCACCTTCCTTCCTCTAGCGTAGGCATGAAAAAATTTAGTGTTATCATCCCCACATTCCAACCAGGTGGCCCTGCTTTTGAGTCTCCATGCTTCCTCCTTTTCTAACAAAAGGGTATTACGCCTACCCTCCAACCTTGTCAATGCCTCCTTAGATTCTTGTGATGTAAACCCGCCTCCTTCTCCTTCGTAGATCCCTAATAGTTCTGCTTCTACAGTCTTCAGCTGAGCATCATCTCTATTTCTTTTTGCAACTGCCCATTCCTTGATTAGCACTTTAAGTCTTTTGATATTGTCTGCAAACTGAATGGCAGCCGATCTATCATTATCCCCTTCTATAGGGTTCCAGTTAGAGAGGAAGAGAGTTTTGAAGGTCTTGTCCTGAAGCCATGACTTATTGAATTTTAAAGGGCTCGGAGGATTGATTGGCCCATTCTTGATTTCAAAGAAAATAGGAAAATGGTCTGAATCACCCCCACTGCCCACCCATTGTCTTACTAGAAAAAATATATCCACCAGCTGCTCAGCTACCAAAAAACGATCTATTCGCTTCGCCACCCTAGCATCCCCACTCCGGTTGTTTCTCCAGGTAGGTTTTAGTTTAACAGGCTCGATGTCCAACAAGCCCTTCTCCGTCAATTTCTGAACAAAATAACCCGCCAAAGAATCCACTTGGGCATGAGGCCCCCATACCTCATTGTGCCCCAGCGAGAAATTTAAGTCTCCACCCAGCACAACCGTGTCTCCAGTCATCAAAGGGTTTTGTAAGAGAGAGTCCTAGAAAGGAGCTCTGTTAAGGTAAGGCCCGTAGACATTAACCACAGTGAGGGAAATCCCCAATTCTTCCGCAAAAACCTCAATACCCAACACAGCCTCTGTGCCCCAGGCATTGATCAACTTAACACAACAATTTTTCCAACCCACCGCCAAGCCCCCGGAACGACCTCTTGCATCCACAGTCGCAAAAGACCACCCTGGAATCCAACATTCTAGTTTCTCCCGAATCGCCTCTCCTTCTCCTAAAGTCTCTTGTAGCAAAATCACATCCGGGTGTTCAAGAGTAAGCACCTTGATGAAGGCTGATTTCTTGCTAGGCCCAGCCAGCCCCCGACAGTTAAATGACAGGATCTTCATAAACGACCTTTCTTCTTGGCCTTCTCCGCTCTAAGGGCCTTTTCAATCGAAATTTGTTTTCCTCCCAAAATATCCTCCCTAGCTCTGGACTGAGCCTTAAAGAGATCTGTCTTTCTGCCCCGACCTCTTCTCACAGGCGAAGGATTTTTCCTCAACCCAGAAGAAGGCTTTTGACTAGATCTTAAGAAATAACCCGAGTCCATAGAATCAGGAGGTGAGGGGCAGGACTCTTCAATAAGAGAAACAGGGTCTGGTTCCAAAACAACAGAGGAAGGTTCAGTCAAAGCAAACAGACGGTCTGGCTCGAAAGCAGTAGAAGCAACAGCAGGTTGAGAACCCATCCCAGGAACAGATTTAGCAAAAGCATGGTGCACAGGAAGAGGCAACGAGGTTCCATACTGCCCTGAAAGAGAAATCTTCCTCCGGCCTTCTATCCAATCGAACCCTAGAAAGGAGACATTATTCAAAAACAAATTAACATTAGATAGGAGGGGAAAAGAGGGTGTACCAGGATCAGATTGATCCCCTGAAGCAAACCCATTTTCCGGAATTGTGGCATGAACCGTCGTTTCTCTAGTCCCTTCGTCCAGCAATGCTTCAGGAAGAATCAGCTCTTCAGAGGACGGATCGCTACCCAATTCTTCCGCTGAGGTCTGGGCCGAGCCTGAGGGAACAACAGACTTCTCCAAAGGTCCCTTTCGCGCAGCCCCAGGACCTTTCCGTCTATTACCGATCAAGGACCGCCCCGGCAGAGTACAAGCCGAAACCGGATTTCCATAAGCATGACAATGTCTGCACCGGAAAGGAACATTCTCGTAGTCCAGTAATTGAGGGATAATCACCGGACCCCATTCCAAATTTATTGATTCTGCCAGACCCTCCCTGAGATTAATGTTTACCAAAATCCTGGCGACCTTCTTCTCCTTTGTTTCTAGGAATGAGAGATCCGCCTCCAGGAAAGATCCTAGAATATCGCCTATCCGCCTGAAGTGATACAAATCCCAAAAGTGTAAGGGAAGCGCTGGCAATCTTACCCAAATAGGTGAGACATCCACCCTTTCTTTGCTGGCATCAAACAATGGACTCCAAGGTTTCAGAAGAACAGGAGAATGGTCAATATGCCAACTTTTGCTCTGAATCCATCGTAAGTCCTCCTCCTTCTCCAAAATGACCGCAAATCAGCCTCTATTTAGCATCTCAACCTCTGCCACGTAACCACACTGAGATCCCCATGACGCCGCAGCCCATTCCATAACAGTTTTTTTCGCAAAATTTCTTCCCAAGACCTTTCCAACCAGGGTACACTTCGCCATCCTCAGCACGCTGTCCCAGGATAAATCTTCACCGACCGCATAGTTCCGGACCTGTTTTGTTTTTATCCAATTCTTTCTTCGCTTCTTTGAAGCTCCACTGTCCACAGCTTGTCTCCCAAAAAATTCAGCTGAATTCCCTGAACTTCCGCCAAAGAGGTCCCTTCTTGGAGACCCAAATCCTCTCTGTTCGAATACATCCAACGACCCCCTCCTCTCATCGTCCGAAGTTTCTCTGCTTGAAACCTTTCCCTGCAGTTCCTGATCGTCCTCCCCAGCAGCTGTCCCCGAAACATTACCCTTCACAGCCACGAACCCTTCCCGAGAAACTGCTGCCTGAAACCTTAAATTCCGGGAGGAGAAGGTTCCGGCTTCCCTCCTGCACGAAGACCCCAACCAAGCTTTCGACCCCTGAGAAAAAAACCCCACCTGTGAATCAGCCGTTAAATGCTCCGGCGAGAAAACAAGGAAATCAGATGGAGAAGTAATGGCTTCCAACCCCAAGGGCACATAACTAGCCGATCCCACAACTTCCTGGCCCGGTCTTGGGATATCCACCAACTACTCCAACAGCCCTCCACCTGGCACCCCCCAGATGTCAGAACTCTCCAACCTGTCACTGGAATAGTCTACTTCGTCCAAAACTTCCATTATTGCCAAGGATGGAAGACCGTTGCAGTCAATGAAACCCTCAATCTACAGAAAACCTCAGCAGACAGCCACCGTCACGGGTTAAGATCAACCTAATCTAGCACCTACCACCAAGAGATCACGACATAAAACAAAGGCATACTGTCTTGTCGAGAAAAATATAGCGGAAGATATAGGGCAGCCCCTAGCCATAGCTAGAGGCCATGACCAGCCGTACCCATTGACAGCCTATGCCATCGCCATCACCCGCTGTCAAAACCCTACCCCTCTCCCTCAATCAAAAAAATCTACAATGTTATTCTTTTATATTAAAACACTATATATATATATTGTAAGTTGCAGTAGAAATTCATATTCATATTAACAAAAAAAAAACAGAGCAACAAAAGCTTGCTACGGGGGCTTTAAACTAACAGACCACCCGCCCAATCTGTCAAAAATTCTAGAGTTGAGGTTTTCAGAGAAATGAGAACGTCTGCTCTTTCTGGAGCTATAGACTTTGATAGACATATTACAAATTAAAGACCGACTGTAGACAAACTTGAAAATTACACATTTTAAAACAAGGAAACCCAACAAAACTGAGTCGCAAAGGGAACCAGAGATGATAATTGAGCATCTAGGGTGTTGCATCTCTCGCAAAGAAGTTCGGTGTCTCTTCTATGATCAGGCAGGGTCCATAATCCTCTAGTGGGTTTCGAGGTTGCATCTCATGTATCGTCTAAGCAACAATGACGTCGATTGGAGTCTCACGGCCACGCTTAACAGGCATAGCGCTTCTCGTATTTCCCTCGTGTTCCTGCAACAAACCTGGAGATTTTTTTGCCGCTGCTGAGGTCTCGCCACCCTCCCCACACCGGTCCTTGTCTCCATCATCGTTCGCTTTGCTTGTGCTGAGAAATACCGAATAATGCCTTAAGTTAAAATTGGCTTCCAGGGCTTTGAGCTGTGTATCTGTCTTGTTGATATAGGTGCGCATACATTGGGCCACATCCTTGGCACCATTCCATTTGACAGTCATGTCCTCCATAAACAATACCAACATATTTTTAATCATCCAATAATGATTAATTCTGCCACCACTTCTTCTGGATGCAAGATGGCCTGAGATCGCCTTGGACTTCCACTAGTCGATCAATCATCTGACTGGTATGAAAACCTGCGCCACAAAACCATCGGTGTCCCCAAGGTTTTCCTTACGACGACCACTTCCTCTGCCTGTGCTGCCTCTACGCAGAGTACCGCGTTGCCTGGGCATCTTCTTCGACTTTGCAGGTAGGCTCACGGAAGAATGAGCGTAGAGCAGAAACGGGAAAACAAGAATGTCTGTAGAGCGAAGGTTAGTAGGTCTCATAGATTGAAGTGCTGCCATCATGGAGGTCTGCATTAACACGCACATGATTTAATTCAGCAGTGTTACGACCCAGACTGGAAAAGACCAGCGAACTACTTGCGGGGTTGGCAAGCATTTCACCACCCTCGTCATTTAATTCAACCACGTCATCATTCGCCTTGTTTCCTGCATCGTCACCACGTGGTTTGGGTTCCAGATATCCCACGTGGATGGCTCGCGTGCCACCCACATCCGAAGAATAATATAATATTATTAAGTTACTACTATTCTACTCATTATATTATAACGTTACTTGTCCATTAAGAATCCTTTAACGTGAATAGTACACTGTTACTTTATTATATTGTGAATAATACTAGCATAGATCCATTTTAAGCCCAGATCTATTAAGCACAGAGAAGGTTCCAATTTCTTGAGTTGTACATTTTTTTACCATTTGGATCCCTCTCTGTACTTGATAGATCTATGTTTAAAATGGATTTATGTTACTTTAATTTATTTATTTTTTATTTATTTAAGTCAATAAGTAATTTATATTTTTCATTTTTTATTTTTTAATATTTCTATTTATGTTGGCTAGCATAAAGTGACTAACGTGACATGATCTCCCCCATATTGGGTTGGAAAGCACCTTGCTTCTCTCGGTACAACAATGGTAGTATGCTATTACTACTCTATGCATTATATTATAATGTTTTGAAATGGAACGTGTAATGTTATGACATGGAATGATATATTAGAGTGTTATAACATGAAAAGTATGAATGAATTTATTGTAAATTTGATAAATGCTATATTTATATATATTAGTTTAATTTTTATAAAAGGTCGATGTAATTGTAATATTATATTATAATAAATATAATTTATTATAATATATCTTACTATTGTATTATATTAAATATAAGATATGTGATATTAGATTAAAATTTTATATTGAGTACGTAAATATATTTTAAATGAATAATTATGTGAATTATTTCATATAATTATAATTACAAATTCAGTTATGAAAGTTTAATTTAAGCTTATAATTCACAAATAAACATTTTTCTTTATTTTATTTTATGAATACTTTACTTTATTACATTTATGTATTCAAAAGTACTTATGTGTCTAGTCACATTAAAAATGTTTTTTATTAATTGTATTTGTACACATCTTTTCACTTTATATCAACCATAGTTACATGAATTGTGGTGCAAGAGGTGAGTTGTAGATATACCTTCTCCACAAAATGACAAAGTCACGATATTTTATTATATTTCTTAGGAGGTCTATTTAGGCCTCAAAATTCCCCTAATGTGATTGCATAAAGCTTTGTACCAAAATGCCTTCTTAAATCCAAAGGATCCTGCATCCTATGGTAAGTGACGTAAGATTGATTGCATCAACTAATCATGAGCAGGACTGCTTTCATTTCTTACAGATTAACATAACACCACAAAGAATTTCCCCATATGTTCCAAAGTGTAAGTACATTTCATGTTGCCTATATTTTATAATCTTGTAGAAATTGCACCTAATAGCAAATTGTTTGAGGGTGACCCACCTTGCCAGCAGGGTTGCTTTCATTTCTTACATATTAACATAACACCACAAAGAATTTCCCCATATGTCCCAAAGTGTAAGTAAATTTCATGATGCCTATATTTTATTATCTTGTGGAAATTGCACCTAATAACAATTTGTTTGAGGGTGGCCAACCTTGCTAAATAGTAAAAATTTCAATGCCTTATGTGATTTATGGTATATCTTTTTTTCTTGATGTCTTTATATGGATGAATTATGAAATTATGAGTTTAGTATGTCTTGATGTTCTTCTAAACCATGACCCTCGAATCCAAACTCATATAATTATATAGATCTTACAATTCATTTTTAGTTAACACTCGTGGCCCTTACTCATGTTGTCTATACATAACTTTGATTGTATCACTTATAAATGTATTTGAGACATTTGTTCATATTGATTTTATCTTCTTTTATTTGTAACATCAAGTTTGTTGGCATAAAGCACCATAATCCTCAACTTTGTTACATATCAAAAAGCTATATAAACAAATTGAGAGGAAACGGTGTAAGCTTCCAAGAGCTTTTGCACTGATCAAGAGAAAAATGAAGCGAAGGTGAAAAAACAACTCTCCGTTGTGAAACACAGAGTGCTCCTTATTAAAAATTCATTTATAGAGTATAAATTCATTCTTACTGATTGTGTTTTCTACCTATTAAAAATTCATTTAGAGAGTATAAATTCATTCTTAACGATTGTGTTCAGGAGTGAGGAAAGGCAACATGATTCAATAATGATTTCAAAGAACCAGTTTAAAAAAATGCCACTTTGTAAAATGTTATGTGACGATACTTTCATAAGATGAAATGATCATTATCAAAGGTTAAAATCATTGTTAAAACCATCAAGATTGCTATTAAAGATGTTTTAAATCGACATAAAATAATGTTTCCTATAAAAATTAGAGACTTTAAGTGTTAAAGTGCCAAAGGATAAGGAGGAAATGCTATTGTAAAGATCTCATAATTTCTGTTATAATGTATTTTTGTAAAAATGATGATCAAGGCAATGTAGGAAAACACTTATGTAAAAGCAACATTGCCTAGTAGTGATATACTTTAAAATTAAGTTAATTAAGATGACAATATTCAATAGAGTATTTTGTTAAAGGTCACTAAGTTGTAAGGAGTTTTTGTAATTTAAGTCAATTGGTCGAACAAACAGTTTTAAATAGATTTAAACCCAAGCATTTAAGAAGGAATTGATTTCATCAAGGTCAAAATGACTATTATTTGGATCAAATAAGACACCAAAGCAAGAAAGACATAGAGGATATCCATTGGATTGATTAGTAGATAACCAACATGGAACAAAATACATTACTGGTTTAGATTTGAGATTATTACCAAGGTTTACAAGGTATACGCACAAAACAAATTACAAACAATGTCATGGACATGAGCACAAGGTGAAATGGGTGATAATTTTATTATGAAGATGAAAAGAAATAGATAAACCAATGATAGAGAAAAATGACCTCTAATCTATCAACAATCTAGTAGCTCTCCAAGCCTTACTTAGGAAAAAGCAAGAAAAACCCTAGCTCAACCAAGGAGCTTTAACATGCAAAAATCACTTAAACAAGTCCTATAAAGCAAGGCGACTTATTTTCTTCTTCTTCTTCACCAAATTTACCATAAGGTTTTATCATAAAATCTTAATATTAAACCTCCAAGGAATAAACCCTAATCCTTGATTTCAAGATACTCTACAAAGATCATGAAATCCTAGTGGCACCAAGAGAGAGAGTACAAATGAAGAGCCAAGATCTATAAGGTGATTAGTGCACTCCTCTTCTAGGTCACAACTCTACGTGAGTGAAATAAGAATAAACACAATGCTATATGAATGAATGCGGATTCTTTCCTTTATCTATATATATGAGAGGTAAAAGAGGCCAACAATACAATGCGTCCTAAGTTCTTACAAGCAATTTATAACAAACACTTACAGGTGTACACAAGTGAAGTGCTCCACTCCAAGGATACACATGTCATGAACCAAGTTGCCGTATACAATATGAGCTCCAATATAGCATAGCTACTTAAGGTGTGTCCACACCTCTCCATCTCAAGTCCACATGGAATCCATCTCTCCCCTAAGCCATGTATTCCACTAAGTCAACTACCCCTATAAGAATATTGTCGTAGTCTAGGTGTTCTCGAGCCAACTCCAAGCCTCCTACTGGGAATCCAAGCTAACCCATGCCATCCATGGCTTGATGCCCTCTTGAAATATGTACAACACTCTTTGTCCTAAGGAGGGAATTCTTCTAATGAGTGAACCTCTCCATGTGGTTATATTTAAGGGTAACATCAAACATGTAAGATAACTCCAACATCCTAGAAACAAATGGCAGGAAAGCACCGACACAAGGTCAGGAAACCATTGAGTAACTTGGCTCCATTGTGCAAATCTATCACAGACCATCAAGGGGTTGAATGAACATACACCATGTGTGTTAAAACTCATGAAGCACCCAAAATCATGGTGTAAACACTTTTGAAATAGCTAGAAAGCTAACAAGGTGGAAGAATGTTTAATTAATGTTGATGTTCAGGCTATATTATGGATGATATTTACATAATGCTCCTTAAGGCTTACATTTGTGGACCTATATGTATCCTTGATATATAATATTTTGCAAGAACATGGTATGGCGTAGACTCCCATATGCAATCTAGGATTGATTGGGTCTTATATGGAGTCTAGCATAATCACATTGGTATGCATGGAGAGAGGGAGAAAGTGACCTTTTTGTTAGCCTTCAGAGTTTTTGCAATCTTATCCATCGCTCCTTTTATATAAAGTAGTGTCAGCTTTCATCATTTTCTTCTTGTTCTTTTTTTGGAAAAAATATTTATATTCAATATTTCAAGTATGAAATCAGAATATGCATTAATTTCCCTTGGAAGGTCATATCTATTGTTCAGGGAAAATCTACCTTATGACCTAAGGGTATGGGGTCACCAACATACAAATATCAAACTTGTAGACATACAACTATCTAAAAATTTGAGAGAGAAATAGGGTAGAAAGCTTATGTACCTTATTTATGAAGGTTGGTCTTGGCTTTAAACCTTCATTCCAAATGCTCCAGAAAGCTATAGGATGATCTACACCTACAAAAGAGATAGATGCCTTCCTACATAAACCTTAGATGTTATATAAAGATAGATGAAATATTATAATTGAAATTAAATGACAACATATTTCATAAATCATAACATATAATTATATTGATGCACCAATTATGGAAGGCAATCTCTCTTTATTGATAAGCAGTAATGAAATATACAACCACTATCTGATACAGGGTTTCCTCTGCTAGCCAAGGAACTGAGTTCTGCTACTCCAAATATCCAAAGGTATTCCTCCAGCATAACCTTGCACTTCTAGGATGCTTCCTCAACCTCTACCCCTCCCCTTTATTTATACTTGGTGATCAGGGGGAGTTTCGAAGGTTGAGATGGTTAGGGAGGTTGGGGACGTTATGATTACGAACCCAACTGTCCCTGACTAATCATGTTTTAATTTGTAAATTTTGGCTTAATGTAACCGCGGGTATGAATACTGGAAAGTCACAAATGAACTGGGACTTATGTGAAGGAAACCCGAGAATGCATAGTGTGATCATATAACCGAGTGTTGCACATATGGATACCCACTAATGACTCACGAGTTGCAATGTCAATAGTCGCGATTACACGTTAAGCATATTAAAAAACATGGACGAGACTAGAAGGAATAGGATGTATCAAGACACATGTTCATATGTAGGTTTTTGGAAACTTCTATCCACATTATCCTTTTGTGTACCGACACATTCAGTGTCAGTACTTAGACGAAGAGGTGCCATTTCACAATATAACATATGCCCCCTAATGTATGAGGTCATAGGGAATCGATGGTTGAAATACAATACAATCTTTTATCTTGGAGAACTTAGTTACCAAGGCCGCAGAGAGGTACCTGAAACAGATAGATCAAAGTCATGTACAAAATCATATATGAGGATGCCATGTTCAATAAAGTGGAACATTAGCTCCTTTACAATATTCGATTACATCATACAGTATGGGCAAAAAGACCATGCATGTATTACAATGGTGGATCAAAGACACAATATATAATAACGAGTCTTCACTATCTGGAAGTAGTGTCACATAACATAACACAATATTGCGCAAATTAGGTTATAGATATTGTAACCTAAGGTATTCATCCAATTCCTACCTTGTGAATATATGAGCTGAAGTCGAACATGGAAAGAATCCATCAGAGTGTCAATGAATGATTGATGCTGAAAACTGAGGCAAATGATTTCACCATTATGGGTAGTGAATCCTAAGGTACCATCTTTGGAACTCTAGGTCTTCTTCTTCAGGAGGTATTGATCGGAAACCATAGTGCGAGGATGAAGGCAATGAATCCTTCAACAGATCACAAGAGTAACTGGAAGACTAGATGAGGGAAGGTAGACATAATGTAACCTCATGAATGAAAATGATGGGAATCAGGATAATAAGATAGAGGTAAGGATCCTTGAACAATGAGCATGACACAGAGATGACCTAAGGAAGCTTTAGACTTTCAGATGGCACAACTAGACTTAGCTGTCATGTAGGAGACATGATCAGATTCCCCATGTAAAAAGGACAAGTGGAGGAGTAATAGATTGAAGTGATAACCGAATTGAGAGGTAAAACTTAGACATGAGTATCGAAAGGTTCAAAGAGTGCTTTGTTCAAGGATGACATGCTTCCAACATACTTATAACCCAAAGAGTGAAATTCTTCCTTATCTTTCTTGTTAAGTTTTAACGAGTCCAAGAAAGTCAACTCAAGTCTCTCTTCATTTTTGACAAGCTTGAAGAGGGGAGAGAATAATGCTTGATATGTCATTGATTCGTGGATTTTACGAGCCTGAAGTAGTGGATGCTCGTTGGTGCTTTCATAGTTTTGAGTGTTTGAAAACTCCAAAGAAGACTCTAGGGGGCTCTTTTTCGTAAATTTAGTCTCCTAAGTCCGAAAAAGTATAAAAAAATCCACAAGAGAACTATCTTAGCTTCCAAAGAACTATGGTAGACCTTTTTTGTACTTAGTCGGCAAGGTCAAAAAAAGGGGTAAACTACCACCATACCAACACACCTTCAAAACCAACATATAGCCTGAGTTTAACGAGTGTGAAGGAAGGCAAGATCACTCAGACAATTCTATTTATTTACAAGAATGGGATTGACAACTGTAAACTCGATGCTTTGTTCTTTAGGGTTTAGCGAGCATGACAAAGACATAAAGTATGCTCAGAATATTTTTCATGTTTGGGTCCAGAGTACGAAAAAGAGAAAACTAAGCTAAAAATGTTCATTTTCTGTAAGTTTAGTCCTTTAGGTCCGGAAAAGAGATAACCCAATGCCTGAAGACACTCTTCTAAATTCTGAATAAAATAGAGTGTTCATTTTTTGTAAATAATCCACATGGTTTGAAAAAGAGATAACCTACCAACAATTTTGATGATCGTTCAATTTACCTTAATGAGTATGAACGAACAAGTTTACTCGGCTGTCCAGTCAATTTTAAGGAGTCAGACCAGGGCCTAAAGGTAACTCCATAAGTGTGGGGAACCTTATAATTGGGTGTAGCTTGGTAAAAATATGCAAAATGAGGCTCATTTTGTCATGAAAAACAACTACGAAGGCTCCCGCAACCTAACACAACCTAAATAGTTCAAAATGGAAATAAAACATACCATTTTGAGTTTTTAACCAAATTCAACAATTTTACCTCCTTACTTCGATCGATCACTGTGAGCAATCCGATGGACCATTTTCGAAACCACAAGTTGCATGTACTTCTTCTCTCCCTCCTCCTTGATTTTAAGCATTCCAATTTTATTTTTAATGGTCAAATTATAGGTTTTTTGCTAGCCCTAAAGGCACCACGACACAACCGCGGGTGGCCTTCATTGGAACTGCGAATGTGACTTATAACTGCGAGTTACCTGCAGTGCAACCCATGAATGGATCACACTGTGCACACTACATAGACGCGATTACTGCGTAGACTTAGTTTTTCAAAAATTTAATAATGAAATTGTTTTTTATCAAAATTTAATGATTGAACTGTTTCTTGGGAAGACAATATGGTGTTGGAATGGAGGGAAAGGGAGCACGAGGATATGGACTGTGATGAAATGGGTGATCTTGTGACTTTGTAAGCTTTGAAAAGATGTGGTTTACTAAAATTCTACTGCACATCAAACATGCATGCACAAGTCCATCTATTGGAGACTTTGTAAGCTTGGCCTATTTGACCTCCAAGGAGAAACCTTGGAGTTGACCATAGAAGACATATACTTCATTACGAGATTATCACATAGGGGAGCACCTGTGAACATGGAGGGCACCGGTCGGGGTGGTGACCCTCTCAATGTCCAGGATTACATCAATACTTATTGCTTTCCTGGGACCTAGAAATTGGGGACACAAATCCTGATTGCGCATATCACCAGCTTTCCACTGAAATTCCTGGTGTGTACTGTAGTCAGAGTTGCAGGATCTTATGGTTTACACTTAGCAAAATGGACACACATGCACATAGCGGTAGAGTGTATCCAAGGAGCACGGTTTGATTGGTGTTTAGGACTAGTCCCGATTACGAAGAAACAACTATCTGACTGCAGGAGGGGTAGAAATAAGAATTTTGGATATGCAAGCATATTGGTTGCATTCTTCTTTGAGAGGGTTTCTTCCCTCTGTCCCACAGTGACACTACCACCATGCCCGCCCTGTGATCCTAGAATCACGTGGTGGGGTGACATTTTCTTCCGACAGGGTGGTGGAGGTGGGATCTAGAGCGGATACGATGATGACTTCTACTCCTGGTGGAGTAGATAGGTGCTTGCTCTTGAGAAATTCCCTTATGCAGGCTTGGATTTCAGGGGTGATCCAGAGCTCATCCTCCCTCCTAGAGGAGCATGGGGAGAGATGGGTACTACTTTTTATTTTTTAATTATTTAATTTTTATGAATTTTTTGTTCATAAATTTATATATACATATGTATGCGAGTTTGACATATCTTATGTTGATACGCAAGTATAGGACCAGTCTGGCCTGACGGACACCTCAGGAATTTTTTTCGGCCTATGGAGATTGGAGGTAACGATGTGATGCTTTGTGTAGTAGAGGGGAAGTTGGCCATGATTACCCATGATGTCCCTACTCTCATGATGGAGAGGATCCCTGTGGCGATGCAGGAGCATGTAGTTGGAGTTCCTTCGTCCTGGTTATGCCTTCTTAGAAGGGTAACTAGGCCCATACTTTGTTATCAGGAGGATGTAGACGCAACAACAACCGAGGAGGCTAAGGATCGACCCTAGATCTAGGCATATTATGGATTGTGATATTATTTTTGTATTTTAATGTACTTATGACATGATCTTTGGATCAAACTTGATGTATATATGAACATATTTTATACACACACACACACATACACATATACCTGGTTATGTACATGTGTTTCAAATGCGTCTGTATATTTCATTTTACAATGCATGTGTTAAGTTCCAACCGAGCATATAATTTGCAAATGCATCAGTATTTGTGTTTTGATTCCTTGAAATATGATTGTATGGGATGTATTCGAAATTCCTTTCAAGTAATATGACTCTTAAAAAATGGCGTAGTCAGGTAGGGCGTCACGTGATAATCACCATTAAGCTGGGAAACCACTAACTGGGAGTCAAGCCTAACTTCCAGGCAGGTGATGCCACACAATGTAGCATCCCACAATTGTTCAATGACCGCACTGTATTCAACCACATTATTAGTCACAAGACTTAAGTATGCGCCACTAGAGGCAACCAGTTGTCCTGAGGGTGTGTAAATGACCCAAGCGGTTGAAGCCAGATTGCAAGTGTGACGACTGGCACCATCAGAAAACCCTATGAACCGCTCGAATGACATCTAAAACAACCAATAGGCTATGTAAGAAACACTAATTGGTAATGACCTATTGTACATAAACATACAATAATAATACCAGAAAAAGTACAGTGTCTAAGCATAATACTTCTTCAGGTAGAGCCCATTTCTGGGCTCCAGTAGCTTATTACCATCATAATCAATTAACTCATAAGCTCCCTTCTTTAAAAGTTTCGACACTATATACGGGCCTAACCACATGGACTTAAACTTACCATCCATAAGGGGTTCCTTGTCCTGATCCCAGACCAAGACAAGTTCTCCCTTGGAAAAAACCCTAGGTTTGACAACTTTATCATATTGCTTTTTGACCCGGTTCTTATGAGTCTCGCTTGCAGTAAGCACATCACTGCGCCGCTCATCTAGATTCTCTAAGTGAACCAGACATTCTTCAAGATCGATAGTGTCGGGAAGCACATGAATAACAATTTTTAGAGATGGTATCTTGCACTGAATCGATGTTATTTCTTACACCCCATGAACAAGAGGGAAAGGCGAGAAACCTGTAGCAGTCTTGACATTAGTTCGATATGCCCAAAGTGTAGGATACATCATGATATGCCAATTTGACCTGCTCACGTTGATTGTGCACTTAAGAATGGTTTTCAAGGTCTTATTAACCGCGTCTACTTGTCCATTCGTCTGAGGGTAAAAGGAAGATGAATGATCTTTCCTAAACCCTAGCATTTTGGTCAATTCTGTCATCATGCTGTTTTGAAAGTGACTGCCATGGTCAGTGACAATATGCTTTGGGATTCCAAACCTAGAAATGATTTGGTTGAAGACAAAATATGTCATCATTTCACCATCGACCTTAAAGGTAGGCATTGCCTCTACCCACTTTATAAAGTAGTCTACAACGACAATGATATACTTGTTCCCCCTAGCAGAAATTGGGTTGCACGTCATGAAATCAACCCCCCACTTAGTAAAGGGCCCCACCGCAATGACGAGAAATAAAGGAGTTGGATGTGACCACATTTTTTTGGTATAGAGCTGACAATGCTTTACAACTTCCACACAATATTTAAAGATAGTGGGATAGAAATAACTGACACGTAGAATCTTCTGGGTCGTTGCTAACCCAGATAAATGACCCCCACTTGCTCCGCTATGGGAATCATTTAGGACAGGTTGCGCCTCTTCGTGGGTGAGCACTGATGCAGGATATAATCAACCCCTCGTTGATACAAGGTATTTCCAATGATAAGGTAGTTTTCGCATTAACTCGCAACTTACACCAATATTCCTTCGAGAAGGACGCATGACACTTGAGAGTCTGGAGATATACTAGGATATCTCCATACCATAGATCAAAAGTCGATATTAAAAAGATATAATAATCTGGGAATCAGTCTTCTACTACCACTATAGTCTCTTCCGTCGAGAATTCTGAGATCAATTCCGCGAACACTAAGGACTTATTAAACTTACCAGATTGAAAATGCAAGTCAAACTCTTGGAGAATGACGATCCATTTATTGAATTTTTTCCCGATTATTCATCGGGATAAAACATATTGGAAAGGATTGACATCTACATCCACTGTGGTTGTCCTCAGCAAGATATAGTGTCTCAGTCTCTGGACGGCATAAACTGCTGCCAATACCAACTTCTCGACGGGTAAATATATGAGTTCAGGACCTGTTAACACTTGAATAAGATAGTAGACAACATGCTCTTGGAGATTTTCGTCTTCATGAACCAATGCCATTCCTATCGTTGACTCATATGTGGCTAGATACAATATAAAATCTTTAGTGTAATCTGGTGGACGCAAGAGAGGAGCTGATAGTAAAGAATTTTTCAATGCCTCGAAAGCGCGTTGTGCCATTTCATCCCACATGAATGGGGTGTATTGTTTCAAAAAGAACATGAAACCCTTTCTGATCTTCGCATAATTGACTATAAATTGTCGAAGGAAATTGGATTTACCCCGCCGACTCTATAGTTGCCTGATAGAACGAGGAGGAGGCAGATATACAATGGCCTCAAATTTTAAGGGATCCATTTGTATACCTCTATTCAAAACAATGAACCCAAGTAATCGCCCCGTATCGACGCAAAAAAACAAACTTGTGGGGACTCAAGCATATTTTATAGTGTCTGCATCATTCAAAGATCAAACAAAGATGGTCTGGGTGGTCCTTCCTCTTACGAGAATGGGTAGGAAGATCATCCAAGTAAGGTTCAACAATATGCTTTATATCGTGGAAGGAAAAATTCATTGCCGCTGAAAGGTAGCTCCAACTCTCAAACCAAAGGGAATCTTCTTATATGCAAAAGTTCCCCAAGGACAAATAAAGGTTGTTTTGTGCTGGTCTTTCGGTTTTATTTGAATTTGATTATAGCCCGAAAAACTGTCCATGAACGAAAAATACCTCACTACCTACACAAGCATCAATGATCTAGTCAATGAATGATGTGAGGTAGTTATCCTTAGGACATGGCTTGTTTAAATCATGAAAGTCAGTGCAAACACATATAGTCCCATTTCGTTAGAGCAATCGGGTAAATAAACCCAGCTTTCAGCAGTTTTTCCACTTCAGCCTTGACTGCTTCTGCTTTTCGCAAATCTATGGGTCTAAGATTCTATCGAATAGGATTTACGTTAGGGTAGGTACGGATTTCGTGTTCAACAATAGATGGATTAATTCCTGGCATCTCCTCATATGACCAGGAAAAGACGTCACAAAATTCCTTAAAAAAGGAAGTGTAAATGACAATTTCTTTTGGAGAACAGTTTGCATCGATATGCATGTTTTCCACAACATCGGGTTTCGCAGAGATGGTAATCGGAATGGGGATAGAGATGTTTTCCATATTCCCTTCGGAAAATACCCCCTCCTTAGGCAAAGGATTAATTGGCAGATCATCACCTTTTGCAAGTCTCACATGGAACTTTGAATTCTCTATCTTGCTTAATTATGGAAGGAAGAGGGACTTGTGGTGAAGGTCCTCACAAATATTTTCCGGTCCAATCATGGCTTCGAGAATGCCTTTGTAATAAGGCAAAACCATATCCAAGAAATCATAGGAATATGTGGAGTTCTTTGCCTAGGTGGGAAGATAGGCTTCATCCAGCTCCTTTGAGACTGAACAAGAAGTCGTGATGGAATCATCAACATCATTAGATATAGCTTGATAAGCTACTTTTGTTGTTGATAGGGGCACTTGAGGCTCTTCTCGCGAAGGGAGGAACCAGGGGTCGGTTTAATCCACAACCATAGCAATAGAATTCCCAACACTTGTTGAACCTAAGTAGTTAATAGGAGCTGGTATATCGAATTTTCCCATTAATGATGTATACATTCCAACTCCCAAGCTTTGATTAGCCGTTTTCGACTGATCAATCAATAGCACAGTGGACTCTTTAGTTTCCAAGCAGCCATTCTGAGTAAAACACAGCTAGTCAACTATAACCAAATTCCCTTCATGCAGAAACACTAAGACTCAGAAGACGGGGGAAGGAATAACACACATGGCATAAGTCCAACTTCTCCCCAAAAGCCAATTATATTTCAAGGGAGCATCAATCACTTCAAATTCAATAGAAACTACTTTCTTGCCAACTTTATTTCGAAAGCTGGTAGGATACCATGCAAGCAGAAGGGCCTTCCGTCGAAAGTAGTAAGCAAATTGTTTTATGGGACCAACTTTGGGGATCCCAAAGCTTTCCAACAAGACATCGCCATAAAACACGTGGAAGCATCCTCTTAAACCACTGTTTGTCCAATGGTTTTTCTGCCATGGACAACATCGTTTGAAAAGGCCACATGGTATGGAAAGCGTGGTTTAACCTCAGAGATATTAAATTTGGCTAGCAGGATCCCCGAGTCTAGACTACCTATAGCCGCCAAGAGTGCATCCCTCTGATAAGGACAACTTTGTAGCACTTCTAGAGAAGACATCGCACAAGGTTTTTGGGCTAGGTATTCTACCACAGAGTAGTTAGAAGCAACCCTCACATAGGGGTTATGGAATGTCTTCTTGAAGACACCTTTAGGTATCTTTGGTATAGGTTCGGTCGGTTTCTCAATGGTGAGACGGGCTGAAGTTTTGACAATAGACTTACCTTTATCTTGAGCCTCTGTTTCATAGTTTTTGTTTCTTGTCTATAAGAAAGTACTGGATTGGACCATGTTGATATAATTATGATAAGTATGAGCACTAGGTGTGCCCCTGACATATTTTGAAGTAGAAGTTGCATTCTGTCCTTGGGGAAAGGGATCCTTTAGGACAACCGGTTGTTGTTTCTTAAGTAGCTTTTGTGTTTAATCCATCAATGGGGCATTGATAAGTAAGATGGTCTCCTTGGCACAACTTGCAATGAAAATTAACCTTCTTCTTGTCTTTATTACCCCCCTCAGCGTTATTCGTGGGTTTTTGTTTTTGTTGTTTCCCCTCACCCTTCTTCCCTTTATTCTTTTTCCCACCAGGATTTTGATTTCCCTTTTGGGAAGACTATGCAGAATAGACATTATCACTTTGGGGTGAGGGAGTGGCAACCTTGGCTGCCTCTGCTGTAGATTCTTTCACTGACAACTCATGGAGTTTCTTAACCAATGATTCTATAGTGGGTGTACTTACTCAACCAACCACACCATCGACATAAGGTCTAGGCTTGGGTTTCTCTAGGTCATTCGTAGAACTCAGCGCCTTAGGGATAATTTCATAAAGAATCCCAGACTAAGTGTAGATAAGATCTAGATGCTGGGCCCTGCGAGTTTCCTCTTCCTTCGTGGTGACTCCCAATGTAGACACATCCTTAGAAATATAAGGAAGTAAAGATTTCAAGAACCACTCTAATAATAAATTGGGAGGGATGTAGGCTTTGATAAGCCTCTTTCTCCTTCACCACTCATGGATATGATCAGATATATGTGTGGCCTTGTTTTGTCGAAAAGTCGACAACAAGTCTGTACTGGTATCATACCAGACAAGAAGTTGAAAATGATTTAGAAACATGGTTGCTAAGTAAAGGAATCTATCATACGCAGCTGACATCAATTCAATGCACCACTTAGCTGCTACATTAGTCAGTGTTCTTTGAAATTATCCTCAACCAAACGAAGTCATCGATCAGTGAGTTGGAAGAGAACCAAAAATGAAAAGTGGTAATGTGAGCACCTAGATCCTCCCTAGTTTTCCCTTCAAACTTTTGGATGTCTGAGGGAAGTTTGATGGGGACACATGTCCACACCGCATTATGGCGCACGGGGTTGTTCATTAGTTTAGATAAATATGGCAAGTTTAAAGTTGACAGGAAAATAAGTTTCGGCCTAGCCGAGGTTTGATATAGAGGAGTCTTGGGTGAGAAAGTACCTGCCCCAGGGCTCCTGAGAGAAAAGGCGGGGTTGCCCCCAACCACCGGTTGTGATGTTACAACACTATTCGGAAATAGGTTCCACTTGAAAGCCAGAGGATTACTGACCTGTGGTGTGTGATAGGTGGTTTGGCCTGCTCCAGCCGAAACTGGAGTTTGAAAAGTAGGAGCAGAGATTCCCCCATTGAACAGTGAAAAGGGAGAGCTCCCAAACAAAGCAGCGGAAACCTGACTTGAGATCTGAAAACTATAACCTGTGAAGATGTTTTGGTTCCCATATGACACACCCACATAGATAGGCAAGGGACTTACATAAGGAGTGGATGGAGGAATGTGTCCTCCATTCTACAGAAATCCCTAGACAAAGGAAGTGGAACCACTTGGACCACTTTGAACATTCTTCCCAAAAGGAGAAGAAGTATAAGGTGCACTAGGTATCCCATTGACCACCCCACTAGACTGACCTACAACATTAGAAGGTGCTGAGGGATTAATGACTCGAGCACTTAGAGAAAGAGGTGCAGTAGATGCACTAGGTCTTGGAGCACTCACGGGGGGAGGTGAGACTACGCCAGCTAACATGGCTAAAGTAGGGGTAGACATGTCTTCTCCTGTACTAGACATATCTGGACTCAAAGAAGCACCAGACACATGTGAACGGAACAGACGGAATTGGACTATTACAGGATCATTCAAATTAGTTAGAGGTGTATTGTAATTTCTCGCAAACTCACAAGCTTGCAAGTCTTCTATCTCTACAAGAGGGATTTCTTCCTAAGTAAGTCTAAGTTCCAGGTCACCTAAAACTTCGCTAATACCTGTTGGTTCAAAAGAACCAATTGTGTCAAGTCTCTGCCTTTGAGGTGGCGGTGGAGGCTCCACTATAAAATATGGAGGAAGGTTTTGCAACCTTCTAGACCTATAAAGAGAATGGTCCTCCACAACTAAAAATATGATTCACACACCTAAAAGGTCTAACTAAGACAGAAACAAACCAAAGAGCATACACTAAAAATTTCCTTAAGTATCACAGACACAAGAGGTAATGGATACACCTTCCAAAGGAAAGTCTGGGATGATTAGGGCCTAGATCCAACTAGTGAAGATCATAGAGTAGTTACCTAGCATCTCGTGAAGAGTTTTCTAGGTGCAAGCACTGGAATCACCCAACCACCCTCCCAAGTTATCAACTGAGGTTACTTTCCAAGTCTACTCTAGGTGCACTGGAAATAGCCTTCCAATGCCACCTATGTAAGAACCTAATATCTGGAGACTAAGTTTACCAAATTTACAACGAGAGTCTGACGGAAGAGTCATTGGCCTAAATGATGTGCATGGGTAGTGTAGCTAAGCCCGAAATTATAACAATACTGACACCTCACGGGGCCTAAGAAGTGGTATTGATAGAACCCCCATACGCACAACAATCCTGGTATACGATCAAACAAGGTATTGGAGGGTTATCTCTGCAACCAGGCTATCACATGACCTCATGCTTGAATCCTGTGTTAGAGGAGATTTTTGGATTATCCCTTGTAAAAGTGGATTTACCTAAAGAAGGGCCACTATGTTTGAAATCAAAGTGCTCTTGGATAGTTAAAATCTCCTAATCCAAGAACCTAGCCTATGCTAGTTGATGATCAAACCTATAAAAAGAAAGATTACTAATACATTTTATATTAAGCATTATTTTTAATGCTTTATTACTCACAGGTGGCGAAGTGGGACTCAATGGTGTTTGGACCTAACAAGTGAAAGCAAATGTGATGTGAAAGTTTCAAAATAAATGCAAATAACAAATCCCTTTTTTATTTTCTTTTTATGAAACGAATGAAACTTTTTAAGCAATTTTGAAAAACACAAGACTTTTATATTTTTTGTTTTCTGAAAATAATTGAAAAACAACTATTGCAACTAAACTTCCTTTTGTTTGTCTTTTCACAAAACTCAAAATTTTCAATGCAATTGAATGCAACTAAGTAAGTCAAGAAAATGAACATGTATAAATGCAAGTGCTAATAGTCGAATCTTTATAGCAACAATCTTTCACAACTAATGCAAATATGACTCAAACCCTAACTTGGACGCAACTATTGACTTGGAAAGACAAATAGATCAAAACTTGGTTAAAGTGGCAAACCTATACTACTACAACATCAATCAAAGGAAAACCGGTGCTTTATAAGGACTAACAAACACCAACAACCAACAAAGACACCTGCACTCAAACTAAAGAGACCAAGAAGAAAAGACCTAACACACTTACACACAAAGATCCAATCTTAACTTAAACAAAAAACACTTGAATGACAAGAAGAAGTGAAATGCATCTGCTAACAACATAAGACAATACCAAAGAAGGAACCCTACAGAGACCGGAGGAGTCAAAATATAAGATTTAGGCAAAAACCCTAGCAAATTTACCTAGACCTATAGGAAATCGCGACTATTACTTAAACAACCCGTGAATGGACTGCGACTGTATATATACTCAACCTGCGAATATAATAAGTAATTGCAACTGTATATATATTGACAACCCGCGGTTACAGCCATAATTGTTTCCAAAGAAAATAAACGGCCAAGGGAACCTAGACACCAGACACTACAAACTGAAAAGAAAATCCAAGCAAAACACTTACAACAATAAAAAGAACAGACTGGACTGGAAAACCTATGGAATAGACCCAAAACAAGTTATCCTCCCTAGTGGAGTCGCCAGTTCTGTTGTTCAGGGAAAATATACCTTATGACCTAAGGGTATGGGGTCACCAACATACAAATACCAAACTTGCAGACATACAACTATTTAGAAATTTGAGAGAGAAATAGGGTAGAAAGGTTATGTACCTTATTTATGAAGGCTTGTCCTAGCCTTAAACCTTCACTCTAAATGCTCCAGAAAGTTCTAGGATGATCTACAACTACAAAAGAGATAGATGCCTTCCTACATAAACCTTAGATGTTATATAAATATAGATGAAATATTATAATTGCAATTAAATGACAACATATTTCATAAATCATAACATATAAGAATATTGATGCACCAATTGTGGAAGGAACTCTCTCTTTATTGATAAGTAATAATGAAAGATACAACCTCTATCTGATACAAACCCTCCTCTGTTAGCCAAGGAATTGAGTTCTGCTGCTCCAAATCTCCAAAGGTATTTCTCTAGCATAACCTTGCTCTTCTAGGATGCTTCCTCAACCTCTACCCGTCCCCTCTATTTATACTTGGTGATTAGGGGGGAGTTTCGAAGGTTGAGATGGTTAGGGAGGTTGGGGACGTTATGATTACGAACCGAGTTGTCCCTAATTAATCATGTTTTAATTTTTAATTTTTTGCTTAATGTAACAACGAGTATGAATACTGGCAGGTCGCAAATGAACCGTGACTTCTGTGAAGGAAACCCGCAAATGCATAATATGATCATATAACTGCGATTACAAGTTAAGAATATTAAAAAAACATGGACAAGACTGGAAGGAATAAGATGTATCAAGGCACATGTTCATTTATAGTTTTTTGACAACTTCTATCCATATTGTCCTTTTGTGTACCGACGCATTCAGTGTCTATACTCGAACGGATAAGTGCCATTTCACAGTATAACAATATCATTAGAAATACTTTTCCCAATCATTTTTAGTTGTCTCTATACTTGACTTGTAACTACATTTATTGAATCTTTCTTAAACTCCATTAAAGCTATGTTCTAATTACATATTCAAAATCAATGATTTTTCAATTCTGTAATGTCAAAATATAACATAAACAACTAACATCTCATAATTTTCTCTCCTACCATCTTCCTAATTAATAAAGAGAAATTTCAGAAATAGAAATCTAGGCACTCCTCCGAACTCTTACTCAATGAAATGACACCTTTAGATTCTTCTTGTTGCTTTACGTGGGTATCACTCGCTTTTAAAACAAGTCAGTTCATTTGCCTTTCAATATAACCATTTGTTTGAATACTTTTGCAAGGTACTCTAGATCTTGAGTTTTGTTCTATGTCACGTTTATCAGAGATCGTGATAGCCCTTCTCACCAAATCGCTGATTACACTCTGCTTTTGTTTTTGCATTAGATAGTGGTATAAATCTGCATGTAATTATTTATAAATAAGTGTTTTTATTAATACATGTGATGTTTATGGATTATTCTTCTTAGTGATGAAAATACCGAGGTAAGGTGTGCTTTTATTTATTTATTTTCATTGTGAAATAAATGATTGAAAAATTCATTAAAACTTTCCCTTTGAAGGGCTATGATATATTGAACCTTTCAATGATTGACATGTTAAAATAAATCATTCCTTTTAATTGAAATGTAGTAATATGTCAAAATTTCATTGTATATTAAAATAAATATAGTCAAATTCTTCAATATAGTGACAAAATTCGCATTGTTCCACTATATGGTTTTTAATAAGTAATGTCTAACCCAAATAACCCAAGAAACCATATAAAGAAAATTTTAGAAACATAAAATACCCAGCAATATGAAGAAATCAATTCAAAAACATTTTTAACCAATCAAGATTCACTTGACAAGTAGTAAAACTTCTAGCAGAAAAATCAAGGTTGGATGAAAATGAAATACAATCTATACAATGTCCATTGAATATAGAGATTGATAAATACAAAATATGGAGTGAACCTAAAAAATATGTTCATGAATACCAAAACTATTATATTGAATCACTTCAATAACAAACTTCACTCCTTTCCAAGAAGAAGAAAATAAAAACTTACAAAATAACACAACAAAAAAACTACCTCGTGATGCACATACCTAGAAAATCATTCAACCACGTGAACAACCCAACCAGTATTGAGATCCATTGAGGGAAGGAATCCATTTATATCGAGTTGTCTAAACAAGGGACGATTTCTCCCTTGTTTCCGACTTGTTTTTACTAGTTTCTAGCCATGAATCTTCATAGAATTTTCAGAACGCGCAAACGCACTACTAGATCTTACAGAGTGTGGGTGTTGGGGGGTTTTCATGTCACGTGATATCATTTCCGCGCTTGAAATAGCCCAACAAACAACATAAATTACAGATTTTGTGGGTTAAATTCACCGGATTCTTGCGAAAAATCAGCTTGAAAATCAAAATCGTCCTCTGGTTAGACAGATCCCCTTTATATATGTTTTTGGGCATTCAAATCTGTGAATCAAAGGAGAGACATACTCCCCTATAGAAAATAATCATTAGCAAAGGTATATTTTCTCTTTCTAGTGGAGATGTACACTTATGCAAGTTTGTGGTGGACTAGTGGTCCTAGGGTGGATGTGTACTTCCTTTTCTCGGGAAAATACCTTGGAGTCTAAATAGGGTATCATATATCTTATGAATTAATAGGGTAAGAAAAGGTGGAAGTAACCTAAGAAAGGGTCACGGTGATGGTGGAAACAACCTGCACAAGGATTCAACTCTATAGTGGAATCAACCTAAGAAAGGGTGAAGAGTTACTCGAATTTGAACTTGTGCTCTTGATAGGAAAAGTTCAAGGTACCTCTTCCCCTTGAATCCTAATTCATAGGCCAAATGACAAGCTTAGTCGATCATGATTCTTGCAAACACTGATTGTGATATCAAACCAGAAGGAAAGTCTTCCTCTTATGACTTTTGAGAGGGTTTGAGAAGTACATTAATCTATGTTTAAATACCAATGGAGCCATTCAAGACATATTGATGAAATATTCTATTCAAGTATCCATGTCAACCATTCACAAACCCAATGAAATATGAAGTGACCCACCATGTCGCTTACTAGCATAAATATCCATGTCTCACTTCTCAATGACGAAGTAAATACTGATCGAAAAGTGATCAAGGCACTTTCTCCAACATGATCCTTGAAAATTATGTATGTTCTCCTAGCTAACCAGCTGACTCTGTCGAGTCTCGATTGAATCTTGAAAGTACATGTGCCCTGGCATGAGCTCCGCCCCCCTATCTAATTATTATAACTATAGCATGTACTAAAACATGAAACAAGGTAGAAATATGAAATTGAAATAGAGTCAAGAATCACTGGTGATGGTGGAGGTAGGCACAACCTAAGCAGGGACGACAAGTTTAGAAATTAGAATGACGAAACAAAATTTAATATTTAACACCACTTAACTTCCAAACTTTCAAATTTCATGATCACATTTCCAAAATCCATTTACTATTTGATTAACTACAGTTGCAAATCCACTTTCATAATCACATTTTCAAATTTCAATAACCATTTGATTGAACACAATTCTAAATCCATATCCCCTAATTACAATCATTCAACTACATTAATTATAAACCATTGCGAAAAATGATGAATCAATTCTGATTCTAATTTCGTATCATGCAATGCACAATTCAATTCTAGATTATGTGATTGCATTATCTATTAATACATTACTTATTCACCTTACACATAGATTGGTTGGGATTTGAAAATGAATGGTTGTCAATCTACATTAAGTGTTTGTAGCATGTTGCCAATTTATTTCAAATGTGATAGCCTACCAAAACACAACCATCATTAATGCATTTATTTGCTACTAGGCTATTAGCTTACCACAACATATTGTCAATTAATGCTTTATTTGCTACAAGGCTACCAGCTTACTAGAGGTGGTTATCAACTAATGCCTGGCACTTAGGGTTGCAACGTGCGTCATAGGTGATTAATAATTGTAACCTTGAGGAAAATAATGGAAAGGTATAGAATCATGGCGTTTATGGATCAAATTTGTCAATATAATACAAATTCTCCAAAAAATTTAACCTAGGAGAAAGAGTTATCAAATCGCCTTAATTTGAGAAGTTTTCTGTAATACCTCGTGTGTTAAGGCCCAAATATATGTAATTTGTAATTATTTATTATTGTGGCACAAGGTTCTGGAAAATGTGTCTTTAAGGACCTAGATACATTATTATTATTTTGTAAAAATTAATTAATGAAAACAACTGGCACATCGAGGACCACTAAAAGAGCATGGGAGGCCTAGATCCACAATGTGAGGGGGAATGTGGACATTCCTAGAACTTTAGAACTTGTTTCATTGATCTTGGTCTGTATTTATGCCTTGGCGTCTTTATTAGTTGATGATCACCCAAACATTGTACAATGGACCCAACTTTTGATTAATTTAGCTTATGTTGGTATTATTGATCCTAATTCGTGACTTAGTGGGCCTCCTTGTTGTTTGGGTGGGTGCCACTTGTTCATTGAGCCCCTTTGGTGGTTTTGTAACTTCTTTGTGGAGGCTACACTTGGTTTTGTAACTCTAATTTGCACAAGTTTTTTCTCACTAGCTATTTTTAGCCTTAACACCTCAAAAGTTGTGTAAATAATTATGTAACTCCTTATTTAAATGCTTGTGTAACCCCCCCCGCCCCCCTCTTTGCTATTTTGGGAATATGCCTTGACTTGTGTGACACCTCACCTCACTAATTTTGATTCGTCTTCATGGATGATGTGTCCACACATGAATTTGAGTAGGGTGGAGTGGCTTGGAGTCAGTCTCCTTGAAATTTGAATTGCTTGGGTTGGATTTGACTTAACCTCGTGTGGTTGAATTAGCCCCCTTATATTGACTCAAGTTGTCTTACCTTGGTTTGGTTTCACCCCGTTGAGTTATAATTACCTTCTTTGTTCAATAAATCATTGTTTGATATCCTTGGTTTGGGGTTGTTTTTCATGGTTATTTTTGGATGGTTGTTGATCATGGCTGTTCATACCTTTGATGGTGAGAGTTTAGGAAACCATGAAGGCTTTGCTATGTTAATGAAATTTGTGCTTGAAGCATTGTGATATTGTATGGTGTTTGAAATAATCCCATAAAAATCTAGTGTAGTTCCTCCGTGTACACTACTTGGCTCTGTCCTGGACCTACACATAAATCTTGATGGTGAATGGTGATATCTCGATGGCCTAGGGGGTTTGGATTACCAATGAACCTGGAAGTGGGGCGGAAGAGGGAGTATGTGGTGAGGAATAGAGTTTGAATTCTAAAACTAATACTTGATCTATTCTTGAGTGCACCAATATTTTGTATATGTGTCCTTAGCTCAAGGGCGGCCTGCCAAATTGAGATCTGGCTTGGCAATGCCAAAGGCTAGGTGGAACGTGGTCCGAATGATGCCAGTTGTGCATTGATAAGATAAATTATTTATCTCATGTTTATTTAATTTACTTGGATCTAATCTTATTTATTTATGAATGCACATGAATTGTTTGATGAAAAGTATGAGTTATTTGTGGAAGAAATTTCTTACAAAATTAAATCTATCTATGCAAGTAAATTTTATGAAGGAATTGGAAACTAGTTTTTGGGATTTTGTACACAATTTGTTGGAGGAGATAATTATTTGGTACCTTGGCTACATAACTGATATTTATTCCCCTGTTCATTATATAATGTGTATTTTGATGGTACAGTAACCTCAAAATGGTTTAAGACACTTCTCTTTGATGCTTCTACCTTTTATTCGAAAACTAGTCCTTCGATCAGACTGTTTGGCATAGTTTGGAGACTTAGCACATGAAGTGTTTCTAAAATTCATGAGTGTTCCTTTTATTCATATTTCTGATAAATAACATTGAAATTTTTGTTGTAATGCGAGGATAAATATTATTGGTAGTGTTGGGGAAATGTCCATCGAAATTCTAGATCAATTTCCAATTTCTAGCTCCTTCAATGGAATTGTTTTGCATAGATTTGTGAATTTGCATATGAAGTGTTTGAAAAAATGTTAGAATGAGATGTACCTCTGTTATGAATGATAAAACATGTTATTTAGAGTTGTAATTACATTTGAATGATTCCATGAGCCGTGGATTTAATTATTCTAGCGATTTCCTAGAATTACTAGTCAATTGAGATTAATAGAATTAACTTGTTCTGTGAGTTGTTCTATGGAGTGCATATTGGTGAAAAGCTACAGCCATATGAATGTCAGTGACCCCTGATATTATTTCCATGAGATACAATAGTCATATATTTCTCTTTGTTTGTAATTTGGAAAGTTAAATTGGAAACTAGGTACTTTGCGGTGAAATTGGTAAATAGTTTTTGGATCTGAATCTATGTTTTTTGTAAAAGATGAATGTACAACCACATGCTCTGTTATTGGTGGTTTAATTGTGTTGTAAAATGATATTTTCCATATCTGTACCTTCACCTTTGTGTGCCTCATAACTCGGTACGATTGGTTTGATTGAATTCTCGGCAGTGTTTATTAACTAGTTGTACTAATTGAGCTTGAATTATTGTTCTCTTATGTACTCGGATCAGATCTGCAAAAGTACTTTATTTTTCTATACAGGCATGCTTAAATATGTGTACAATGGATGTAGGTTCACTTTTGGTTCATTGGCATGGTTGTGTATCAAATTTGTGCAAGACCGGTTGTATAATGGAGTATTAAACGACTAGTTAACTAGTTCTTATGGAATCATTTTCATAATTACCATGTTTAATTAATTGGAAAATGGTAATTAAGCCTAATTTACATGTTATCAGGTGTTCATTATCCACTGGACTTGATAAAATATGGTTAAGTGATAAATAAATGAAATTATATTAAGTACCATCAATTGTGTGCTAAGTGTCGTTAAGTATCGTAATCGGAACACTAATTACTAGTTAATCATGATTAAAAGTAAATGGCATGTAGAGGTGGAATTTATGCCTGAATTGGCTTGGAATGGACATGTGATGTTGCTATAAGGTGTTAGTAATCCTTCCCAACCCTTGTATTAGATGTTGGAATAGTTATTGAATTTATTTTAATTTATTGGTAATTAAAGGGACTTTGTCACGATTAAATCCTGAAAAATGAAATTGAATATTTGTTTAACTAATTCGCACTGCTAAAATTAGCTTATTAGACTTAAAGAGTTAAGGATGTGTCCCTCGGACCCCTTGATAGCCTCGGGGGGACATTACACTTTGGACAAGTTTTCTAACCAAAAATTGCAACAGAGATCTATATCAAAAGGGTGTGTAACTCTGACTTCCATGCATCACACACATTCTTTGTAGAGTTTGGAAATATTGCTATACCATTCTCCTCCATTGATATTTTAATGTACAATCGACTTATTCAACTATGCTCCAAGCCTCTAGACTCTCAAACCAGTCATATTTGATGAAATCATGAATCCACAACTAGTAGTGCAACCATCTTACATTATAGCACACATCTCATCCAACAAGGGATAATTGTTGCATACACTAAACTACACATGGGTTTGCAAGCATGGTTTTGGAAGATCCAAACCCTAAAATAACACAAGGTCACGGAGCAAAAGTTTGAAGGCTTGGACAATACATTTAAGGCTTCTTGCCTACAACGCTAAAGAAAGTTCCCATCTACAAATCAAAGAAATGGGATGTTATTATGAAAGGAAGATTAGTAATAAAAATGTCACGATCCTATGATCCTAGGAAATGAGAATTTAATTCTTCTTCCAAAATGCAACAATGGTAGAAAATAATAATTTAACTATTAGATCATATTAATCCTATTGACAATAATAGCCTACATATGTGTAATTAGTACTAGTTTAATTGTATAGTTACTCAGAGACCCAAACCACAAAATTTCAGTTTTAATAGATTTTATAAAATCAATACATCGATCTCGAGCCGAGATTCCATCCATATCTTGTTGTACAGCTTTGTTCAGTTAACAATTGAATGAGCTTTAACCATTGACTTTATTAGAGGTTTAATTTTGTTGCACAATTTTATCTAGGTATGAATTTAGATTTAAGTAATTGTATTTTGGTCCATAAATGATCCATGATAGTGAAAGTTAAGCTTCGTGATATGGATGTTTTCGTAGTTGAGCATTGATCAACATATGGAAGAAGCTACATTAAACATGGCAATAACATTTTAACTTAATTTTAAATGTTTTAAAGTTTCATTGTGATTTAAATTTTGGTCAATAATGCTAATGGAATGTGTGACAGACTCACCTGGGATTCAGCCTTTGTTGTTTCCTAAACATCGATTCTCAACCATCTAGATAGTTCGGTAGGCAAAATTTGGAGTATCCCTTCAATTGTAAAGTTGCAAAATAATGGTCCATTTCATTACTGAAGGACCCGATACAAAATTAAATTTATTTTGCATGGAAAAATTTGTTGTTCCCTTATATGAAGGGTAAAATTAGTCTTAAAGGGCATTGAAAGCTTCAAATTTAAAGCCTGCTTCCCTTAGACCATACCACATTTGTCATCAAAATATTCTTGTTGATATGGTTTTAGCCCATGCCTTGCTTTTGACATATAAAGTGACAACCATTGAAGACAGTGGAGAACCCATTGCTATGGCCCTTATTACTCATATATAATCCCTGGAAAGCCTAAATATTCATTTCATTTCCATTTCGTCATATGTGTTATTCTAATTAGCTTGATGGCATATTCCACAGAGCTCATCAAGGCTCTTTCTTCATCTCTACTTATGTTCATTTTTGGCGATTTAGCTTGTCTTATTGTAATTGCACATTCGTGTGTTATTTCTTTTGCCTTGTCAACATGTAAGTTTTTATCATGGCCCATATTCTTCATGTTAGTTCCTCCTTCGAGAATTTATTAGGAGCAACAACAAAAATTGAAGCCATATTTGAGAATCTTTCGGGAAGCAACACCTAGTTTGTGGCTAGAGGAGTTAACAATGATATACCCATTTCCCGATCTAAATTTTCTTAGTTTGTACTTCTGTTAGAAAAAATAATAACAAAATCACATCAAAAATAAAATTGGTGCCCATAAATATGTATCTATATAACACTGTTGTTTTGTTTACTCTATTTTCATAAATAATAAAAAGTGCTTAAATCCTAAAAAAACATTAAAAACAATAAAGCAATTTGTGTATATTGTGAATATATATATATATATATATTCCCTTCAAATAAATAACTCTCTAAAAAAACTAGATATTTATGTAGGTCATTTCTTTACCTAGAATTTTAAGATATATGTAATCACTAAACAATAAATTTATTTCACTCTTTCATTTAGAAAAATAAGAATAACAAAATACATACAAAAAGTCCTTATTGGGATAGAGTTACAAATATATAAGCTAGAAAAGCTTTAAACAACCACCTAAATTTATGGATTTGAAAACCACACTAAATTAAAAATATCCAAACCTTATTAATATGTAACAACAATATAACAATCATGTAATTAACTGATTTCAACATTAATACTCTAACAATATCTCCACAAATCATTATGAAAAAGATATGACTATAAGCCGTTTTTTACAATCTTCATTAAGTAAAATTCTTAAATAAAAAATAAGTAAAAAATGTTAATTTTTTATTTCTCATGTTTTCATCCATTAAAATCTATATGCTCTAGGGTATACAACTTTCAAATATTTTAATTTAAATATTCATTTTGAAACAAGGTCTTTTAAGAGGAAAATCTACAGAATTTGTAGCATATATTAGCACAACCTCTAAATATTTTAATTTAAATATTTATTTTGAAATGTCTTTTAAGTGGAAAATATACACAAATTGTAGCATATATTAGCACTTTTTTAGGGTGGTTCACCATGGAAGCCTTGTTTACACCATTGCTACGTCCACTAGGGAAAATATCTGATATACTCGCTTGGCAAGTATATTTTTATTACATACAAGGGATCCCAAGGAGTAAATGTCCCCGACTAGATTCGAACCCACACACACACACACACACACACACACGCACATATAGTTAGAGACAAGCCGGGGTGCCGAGAAAATGGCTCAGGAGAATGTACATGTCGTGGCGGAGAATGGCAAAGGAAATGGCGTTGCAACTGAGCTGCCTAAGTTCTCGGTTATGAAACCTCATCTGATTGTGGAGGCACCGCATGCTGCCGAAGCCGTAAGCTTCTACAAGTGCTTGTTTAGGGCTGAAAAAATTGCAAAGTCACTCCACCCTAAGCGTAAGGCTGACCAAGAGCTCCCTCTCATCCTTCATGCTCATTTGAAGTTCAGTTCTGCAGAGATTATGGTTTGTGGTGAGACTGAGGAGGCTGGTCCAAGGGTGAAATCGCTGGTGTCTTTGGATGGTACCGTAGTGATACTAGATTTGGAAACAAATAACGTGGATTTGGCATTCAAGCGGGCCCTAGACGGTGGAGCAACTGTTACCGAAGAAATTTCGGTGAGGTATTGGGATCAACGCTATGGGAAGGTGAAGGATCCCTATTGTTTTGTATGGAGTCTTGCTGAGGCCATTAAGGAAAATATGGAAGGAATGGTTGCGATCATGGTTTTTGTCGCGTCGCTTACCAAACCTCTGAAGGAGGAGAAGACTTCCATTAACGGCTGTCGGGCTCATTGCTCGTAGGAGTTTCTAGGTTTGGTGCACTAGATGCGGTTGGAGTTCCATCGTTGCCCCAGATGGAAGCAGCCCCCCAATGGCTGGGCGACCCTCCTCGCGTCCTCGTCTGTAACCTCTGCCCACCAAGATGCTTGCACGCGAACCAGGTCTACACATATCCCTGTTCGAGCAACTTCCGGGTTAAGCTACCAAACAAAGCCTCTTTTTCATGCTGTCTAGGTAATGGGAAGCCTCAGAGAGATGTCGCCTAGGTTCGCGCCATCTCGACGCATGAGCCTCTATACCCTCTTTGAACACGAAAATTGATCAGAGACCAAGCCCTTCCAGACCTGGCAGCTCCATCTCCTCAAGATCCGAAATCCTTCTCGATTTTCGTAAGATCTCTGAAGGGGGTCTCTCTCTACTTGCGAGTGACCCCACTAATCTCTGTTTTGCAGCTGAAATCCTTGATTCAGGAGGTAGAAGGAACCCCTTCAGGACTGTAAGGGTTTATCTATGTAGGACGACAACTCTCATACCAGCAGTAACTCTTCAGCCTTGGGATCTGAAATGATGCTTGCATCTCCATGGTTTCCAGCCTTCAAGGAGGAAACAATAGACCCTCTGCTTCTCAGCCTATGTCCTTCAAGGATGCAACACAGGAGGGGCTCTCTGATGCTCAAAAAACGGTCCAGAGCTCTCACTCGGTCTACATTGTAGACAAATCAGAGGAGGTTCCCACCCTGGAGATTAAGCAACCAGAAGTCTTTCAGAACATTCTCCAGTTAAAAGAGCAAACCCTAATCTGTAGATTCAATGGACTGTGGCCAAAAACAAAAGATCTCATCACGTGGATCAACACAATCTGGCTTGATGAATCTCAGGTTTTACTTTGCTCTAAAGGTTTTTTTCTTGTGATTTTTCCTTCTCGAAAAGATCTTCTCTCTATTATGAGCAAAGGGCCTTAGTTCTGGGGATCTGCAAAGTTTGTCATAACCCCTTGGTTCCCTAAGTTTGATCCTCTTACTATGGTAGTGACAAAGGTGCCCATCTGGGTACAACTTCCAAATTTACCAATCCACTTCTAGAATCATTTGGTCTTCAAAGGGATAGGTGACGCTCTGGGCGTTTTTCTGTCCTCCGATGATTCCCACTCAACACATGGTCTTTTTACCTTTGCTTGCATCTGCGCCACCATTGACATCAGTTCAGGGCTTCCCGACTAGATCAACCTGAAACTAGGCAGCTCCATATGGAGTCAAGCCTTGGACTATGAAAACATAGACTTCAGGTGCAATATCTGCAGACACACAGGCCACCTTCTCAATGCATGCCCGCAAAGGAAGAACCAACAACAAAAAACATTGAAGGCCCATAGAGCCAGAAGCTAGCAAGCCTGGATGCCCCCTCATGAAGAAAACAATCAAGATGACCAGCCTGATGACGACTCACCCCAAAAAAAATAGGATCAGAGACCCACTTCACCACTGCCTAAGGTGCACATGCCTCTTCAAGGAGATGAAAGCACGAAAAGTGGCCTTCCACAAGGGAAAAAACGACATCATGAATCTTCCTCTTTAGATTCTGATAAGGAACTCCACCATGACTCCTGTGATGCCCAGCAACTGGCCTTAGTGTCCCTAGCCTCAGGGGGATGGATACAAGTCAAGAAAACAAGGGAAAAAAGGAAGACCTAAGACTCATCCCGATTCAGGGCCGGTACCATCTTCATCGTGATCTCCTTGTCATAGCTCCTTTTCAGCTATCCTCTGCTACGATCCTATTTTGGATCTGTATTTAGTGTTCAGCTGTGCCTTTCCAGCTGAATGTTCTAGGTTCTTCTTCTGTCAGTCGGCTTCTCCTTTCCGCCTTACTTGGGTCTCGGGCAAGTAGCGGAATTTGTTTGTAATATTACTTTCATTTCCAGCAATTCAAGGTTCCTTAACTTACTATATATATATATANAACATGTTCTGCAAATTTTTTGGTTATATAAATTTATAGAAAATTTAAATACAAATAAAATTTTAAAGTAACATTTATAAACATAATATGAAAATGAAAAAAAATTACTAAAAACCGGAAATAATGCCAAATGCCAAATTTAATGATAAGTGCTTATCTTTAGGAAATTGAAGTTGTATGAAAAATAATGAATGTCATGGACATTAAAATTATTTTGGCAAGAGTTTTCTCAAAACCTTACCTAAAAGTTTGTATGTCGTAAATTATTAGCTAAGAGTTGAAAATATGAGCAAGGGCCAGGGATTAGATTGAGGGGAGGGAGAAGTCAGAGAAGATCTCCAAATTTATCATTGATATTAGTTAGTGTTTGAGTTTTTCTACACTATTACGAGTACAAACCTAGTTATAAAAAGTGGGAAGTAGTAGGTGGTTGTTTGTGGTATATTTTCAAAATGGTGGTGGGTCATTCTCCATTAGCTTTATCCCATACAAGTTACAACACATCTGGTGGTCCAAAGAGACATTTGTCCTTTGTAAATGTCATCACTGATGGGATGGGTGGGCATAGGCCTTCTAGAGATCGAGGTCTAAATTCTTCTTCTACTTTGCATAGAGAGACCATGGTTTGGTCGAACCCTAATGCCCAGGTGGTTTTCACAAATCATGCTTCTCAACTTTCTCTTAGGTGGGCATCTTCGATGGATACTCTATGTTAATTAACCCTTCGAATCTCAAGGTTGGGGATTTTACTTTGGCATTACTAGGTCATGTTGATGGTGATTTGAGGTGAGTTCCTTTATAGAAAGCGGGGTATGTTCACCCCAAGAGTACTTTGAAAGGAGAGAGGGCCAAGAATTGAAGGCAAATCAAACTTGAAAAGGTAAAAAAGGGTCGATCTCTCTATGTTTTGAGGAAGGTCATTACTTTTGACATGGTTCGGAGAATTTCCTCTCGTGCTATGCTAGGACAATTTGACTATATTAAATTAAGCTGGGCCAAGATTCTGGATTGGATTTCGTAGGTATGGAAGATTCTCATTAATTATAGGGTAACTATGCTTGTTAATGGATGGGCGCATTTTCATTTTCTATCAGAGGAGAGCCTCCAAATTATCTTCTCAAAACTATGGGTTATTGGAAAAGGTTAATTGGTTCTTTGCAAATGGCATGCAACATTCAACCCATGGGAGGAGAAGCTATGGCTAGTGTTACCTAGATTTCCCCTCCAATGTTGGAATTTTAGATCTTTCATGGAGGTTGTGAATTCTATTGGATGTTTTATCATGGTCGAAAAAGAAACCATCATGTCTAATTATTGGAAAATGCAAGGGGTTTTTGTGGAATTAGATGCCTCTAAGGATTTGTCGGATGAAGTTGAAATTCATTAGTATGAAGTGTCCTTCATTCAACGCTTCGATTACTGGTGAATTCCTTTTTGTTGCTTTCGTTGTCATAAAGAAGGCCATCTCAAACAAGATTGCACTAATGATATTCAAGAGAATTTTTTTGACTCCTTGGACTCAGATTCTTCTCAAGCAGATTTGATTGGTTCAAGAACGAATTTTGACTTTCCTATTCCTCTCGATGCAAATTCGAATTCCTTTTTCATGAGTAAGTTCCATAATTCTACCCCTTTTCTTTAAAAAAAATTATTTGTGGATGAAATTCTGGGGGCTATGAAAATTCCTTAGTCTTCATTGGGAAAGTCGATTGATGACTCCTCTCCCTTGGTAACCCATTCTCACAATTGTTGGGAGTTTTATTATAATAACCATGTTGTTGGTGAAGGACAAATTGCGAAGGCCGGGGTTGTGACACCATTAGTGGAGGTTATTCCTTCCAAATCTCCAAACATTGGTGATGGAATTCAGGACCTAAATTCTCCTATACATGTTACAAACTTATTGCCATCTACCTTGAATTGTGATGATAAGGTTGACTCTGGTCATCGTTATGTTTGGGTTACTCCTTCTAGTGTGCCTTAGTCTTTGCATATATAATTGATTCCTTCCCTAATCATCGATCAATTTGAATCCAATTCCTTGTCTTCTCCTAAAAGGTTGAATAGCAATTTTCATAACTCTCTAGATGTTAGGGATAAAATACGATCCTGACATATTTAGGGATGGTTGGTGATATTGTTGATTCTATTCATAATACCTCTATAAGGCATGCCAATGTTACCTCTAGAAAGAAGACTAGGAAAAAATCAAGAAATAAGGATGATGTTTCTCAAGGGGGTAGTCCAAATGCATTAATCCCAAAGTGTCCTCATTATATTCGGTGTCATCTACGTTGTCCTTTTATTCTCCTTCCTCCACTCAAATCGAGGCTTTTAGAGCAATAAATCCACAGATTCAGTGTTCTTAATGAGTTTTATGTCCTTCAATATTAGAGGGATTGACAATTCTCCCAAAAGAATTTCCCTTAAGCGCTTGTTAGATTATGCGAGACCTATAATGGTTTTGTTACAAGAGACTATGACTACCTCTGTCAAAGCATGTGATTTCTGTCTCAATATTAAGCCTTCATGGAAGTGTTGTGGTATTGATGCTTGTAGGGTCTCAAGATTTCTATTGGTGGCTTGGAATCCTGTATTTGTTGATTTCAAGTCATTTTCAATTGTTAAAGGTATCCTTGTAGAACGTCGGGTAAGAGGTTTGGATGAAAATTTTAGGTTCTTGAATATCTATGGTCCTTATCATCATATAAATAATTTTTGGGATTCTGTCATTGACTCTGGGATTCTGCAGGACCCCTCTTTAATTGTAGCCAATGATCTTAACTTAACATTGTCTTCAAATGAGATATGAGGATCAAGTAATGTTTCTGATCCTTTAGATTCTTATTTCAAGGGGATTTTTGAGAATGTAGGGTTAATTAATGTGACCCCTAGTGTTATGGTTCCTATTTGGGATAATGACCATACTGGGAAAGTTGGAGTTACTGAGAGTCTTGACAAGTTTTTAATGGCAGGAAGTCTTGGCGAAGCTATGGGAAAATTTTGAACTTGGGATGTTGCTACTGGGGTTTCTAATCATAAGGCTATTATTCTCCAATTGGACTTTGAGACTTGTTATACTTTTTTATCCCTTGAAATTCAATCATACATAGTTGGAGGAGTCAAAATTTTGTGAGTTTGTAAGATTGAAATGGACATCTTTTTATCAAGTTGATTATTTATCCCCGACCCATAAACTGGTGAAAAAACTTAAACTACTTCAACCCGAGGTGTCGAGATGGGATAAACAAAATAAGAAGAAAGTTTGGATCAAATTGAACATGAAATAGATTTTTTAGTATGAATTGTTGGTCAAGATATTTTTTCTATCCAAAGGAAGGAAAATTTTCTTAGCTTGGAACTGCAAAAGACAAAAACTATGGATCAGGTGGAGGATACATGGAGGCTTAAATGTCGTGCAATTTGGGTTGCACAAGGGGACAATAATACAAATTTTTTTCAGCGATATGTTAACCAGAGGAGAAACATAATTTCAATTTGGAAACTAAAGGATTTTGAGGGTAGTATAATAAATGATGAAAAATCTTTAAAAGAAGTTGCAGTCTCGCACTTCAAATATGTATACAAGCAAAGGAATACTTCTAACTTGGAAGAACAACTAAAAGTGTTAAAACATTTCCCTAGGCTCTTTGATAGTGAGGAGGGAAATAAAGTGGGAAGAGAGGTCAATATGAAGGAGATTAAAGTGGTACTACACAATTTTTTGAAGGATAAAATTCCAATTCCATATGGAAAGACTATGGAGTTTATCTATTTTTTTGACTTGGTAGGCAACGATCTTCTCGATGCGGTGGAGGAATCTAGGAGAAAGGGCTATATTATTGGTTGACATGAATTATACATACATTTCCTTGATTAAAAAAAAAGATAAACCTGAGACTTTCAATTATTACAGGCCTATATCACTTTGTAACTTGATATATAAAGTGATTACGAGGATTATCTATAATAGAATTAAACCTATTCTAGATAAATTCATATCAAAGGAACAATTTGGTTTTTATTCAACAAGCAAATTTTGGATGTTGTGGGTGTGGCCTAGGAATGTATTCATTCTATTAAAAGTAGGGATATTCAAGTTTTCATATTAAATATGGATTTCACAAAATCCTATGATAATGTGGATTGGACTTTTTTGAGGTTTATTCTCATTCATATTGGACTTCTAGTTGAAGTGACTCGTTGGATTATGGGATGTATAACGTCAACTTCCTTTGCTATACTGGTAAATAGGTATCCTACCTCTTTCTTCTCTAGTACCAGAGGACTCTGACATGGTTTCCCTTTGTCAACTCTTATGTTTCTGCTTGTTATTGAAGGGATTAACATGCTAATTGATAATGTTAAACTTGGTAAGAAAATAAAAGGTATTAAAATCTCCAATTCTCTTTCTATCACACACCTATTATTTGTTAATGATGTGCCCATTTTTGGGTGTGGATCTAAGGTGGAATGGGAGATGTACAAATCCTTAATTGATATCTTTTGTTCAGCTTCTGGTATGGCTATTAGCCCACAAAAATCTATGTTTCTGTATAATTGTTTTGAGGAAGAAATCCGTCAACATATTACAACACTCTTCCCTTATCAAAAAGATAAGTTGGATTATGGCATAAAATATTTTGGATACCATTTGAAGCCTAAATGTTATAGGAGAAAGGATTAGAACTGGATCATTAAGAAGGTGGATAAAAGGATAAACAACTAGACGTTTAGATGGAGGCAAACTTGTACTTGCTAAATCGGTGTTGGAAAGTATCCTAGTATATTGGTTGTCTTTCAGTATGGTTCTGGTTTCTATTATCAATGCAATTAGATAGAATATATTTCACTTTTTATGGGAAAGTAAGATGGGAACTTCAAAACTTCACTTAAGTTCTTGTGAGATTCTATCTCTGCCTAATATTTGGGTGGATGGGGGTTAAAAATATATCTTTTCAGTCAAGCTTTGTGCACCAAAATCATGCGGAGAGGATTATTCAGGGATGGGATGTGGAGCAGAGTTCTTAAAACCAAATATTTAAAATCATTCTTTGTATCACAATAGGTTTGAACTCACCATGGTGTTCCTTCCAATGTCTCCATTATTTGGTGGGGTTTACTGCGATCCTTTCAAATTGTGGGAGAATGGTCATGCTAGAAAGTAGGCAGAGGAACTCATATATTTATTGGTATTGATCCTTTCATAGGATCAACAGGTAATTACAATTTATCCTCCTTATTGTTGGCACAACTTCATTCAACCAATATTCAAGTTTCGTCATAGGTGAGGCGTATTGTAGGTCCTGAAGCTTCTTCAAATGGTACTCGGTAAATGACCTAGGATTATCTTTGGAGGTCACAAATGAATGAAATGATTATGTTATGGTTCTAAATGGTGCAGGGATATCTTTACCTGATAAATAGGATGATATGGTCTGGGATTGGGAAGGTGCAAATAGTATTCTTACTACTAAAAAGGCATATGAGGCGATTATAGTCAAACATGTTAATCATAATCCAAAGTGGTGTGTAAAGTCGATTTGGAAATGGAGTCTTCCTCCAAAAATTAGATGTTTCTTGTGGCTTTGTCTTGAGAATAAAATTCTCACCTCGGATAACCTTCTTAAGCGAGGATTTATTGGGCCCAAGATATGTCAATTATGTATGAAGGGAGCTGAAATAGTCTCACCTTTTTTTTGTATTGTCATTTCTTCATATCTGTATGGTTTGACCTCTGTGGATTTCTACATATTCAGGGTAAATGTGCTTTATTTGATTTCCAAAACTATGTGTCCGAGTGGTTTTAGTCTTATACAAAATACAAGGAGCTTCCTTTCTTTACTATATGGGAGGTGTGGAAAGCAAGAAATAGGTATCTTTTTATTATTCTAATCCCTTTGTGTTCTTTGTATGTAAAAAGGTTGCTATCTCCCTCTTTGAGCAATTTAAAAAGAAGTCTAATCATAAAATATCTATTCTCAAAATGCCAATTGTGGAGTATGGTATGCATACGGCTATTTTGATGGTGTTGCGGAGGAGGGAATTTGTGGTGCCGACATGGTCTTGAAAATCAAAAGAGATCATCAAATTAATTTATGGATGGGCTTTGGAAATGGATCGAATACAAGGGTAGGACTTATTGCTCTCTAAGGACTATTATGGTTTTCTCAGAGAAAGGGTATTTTTGATATCAAGATATTTGGATATTCGATAGTGGTGATCAATTGGGAGGTTGGATTATCTACTTTACAATTCATCAATTTGGATCAATGGGCTGCTAAAATTGGAGATTTGGTTTACTATTTCACATACATTTTCTTTGAACATATTTACAAGAAGTTAACTGCAAGGCATATACTCTATCTAAAAATGCCCTTGGGGCTATGTATGTTTTTTTTCATTTGCAAGAAATTTTAGAAGATCAGATGGTGGATTCTAGTTCTATCTATATTTTCCCTAAATGCCTTTCTTTCCTAATTCTAGCTATAACTTTTGAACTAATGTAAAAGGTTGTAGCCTCTAGCCATGTTACGTGAAATAACTACTGGAAATTTGTTTTGTATCATGAATGTTTAGTTGAAAGTCCCCTTCATTCTCTTGTCTAGACATAGCAAGCTATTGTGTTGAAATTCAGATATAACTTTAGTCCAATTTTGAATAACAAGTTACTGTTTTTTTCAGTTTTGAAAAAAATCAAGTTCGATCAAAGGTTAGTTTATGTGGTTATGATTTATGTAGCAGAGGTCATATGTAGGTTTGAATCTCTTCGATTCTCTAGGAATAAAATGCTTAGAACTTAAGATCAATCAATTCATCCTGGATACCATCCTCGGAATGAAAATAAACACTCAATTTAACTTTTTTGTTTTTGTTTTTAAATAAGGCGTTGAATGCTAAACATGGAAGCGACTGTTCATGAGGAAAAGTTTGGAAATTCTAAAAGATGAAATAATTTATGCATTTTTCAATCAAATAAGAATACGGCATATCTTACAACAAGAGCCACGTGGTGGGACAGACATTGCCAAATGTAGTTGCAATTTAACTTGACAGTAAACTAGCAATTTTGCAGTAATGAGGATTGTTGTCACATCATTTTTGAACAACAAATAAAGTACATTGACTTGTGTTACTGTTTTTTTTTAATATTAAAGCAACATAAAATAACTTTTTCATTATTAGAAACATTTATTTTTATATGAAACTAGCTAATAAAATAAAATTTCATATAGAAAAAAAATTACAAAAACATAAAAATCAATGATTATGCATCCATTATTAATATTTAATAATTAAAACTTTTGAATAACACGTCCTCCCCTCTCTCATTGTTGTGGCCGTGTTTTCTCCGGAGGATACCATGCTTATTGTGCATAAAATAACTAAAAAAATTCGTGCATAATGTTGATATTAGTAATTTAAAATTATAGTAAAAGCAGGTTGTATTAATAATATAAAAAATAATAACAAAATAAAGATGACAATGAAGTGAATACATTTCAAATCTACTTTAATTATATTTGATTTATTGAATGATATTAGTGATGATTGCTTGAATTTTTGTATTAAAAAATGTTACATCGAGTTAGTTGGACCATCTGAGAGTTAAACTATCCATTTACAAATACTTACAATTACAAAACTTACTTATATGGGAGATTTAGTAGTTTTAAAATACAACCTACTATTATTTTGAGAATAAACTCTTAACAACAAAAGATATTTACAAAACATATACCAAACTAAGAGAATATTTACAAAACATATACAAACTAAGAGAAATCTCAACTCTTAACAACAAAAGATATTTAAAAAACATAAACCAAACTAAGAGAAGATTTACAAAACATATACCAAACTAAGAGAAGATGGAGAAGTAGTCTTCTCCAAAGATTATTGGCTAATTGCTTGAATTTTTGCTTAGTTGGTGCTTAAGAAGACCAATTCGTCGCTCATTTTCCTGCCTAGGGCCTCAATCACCCTCAATCAACTTTGCAGACTGTTTCTCTTGTGCTTGATGCTCCCTACTTTCCTACGTTGCTTCAACTCCAGTTGTCTAAAACATTCCTTAGAAACCAGTTCACTGGTTCTTAGGTGTTGCTTCAAGGTACCTTCATCTCCATCAATATAGGCTTCACACCATGGCTTGGACAATAGTTCAAACTACTTTCCTTGTCGGTTATTACCAAGGCTTCTATCAGTCGACCCCTGCCTTCTTCACGTCCTTGACTCACCAACTACAAACCTCTTGTTTGTATAATACACTGAACAATTGTGTTCTAAGTAAGCCGTAGGCAATGCTATATTGAAAGCTAGGGGTTATAATTCCTTACCCAACTCATTCTCATCATTTTCCTTTCTTATGCAATTAAACTTTTTCTGCTTGGAAAGGATTTCAGTGCACAAACATGTATTGAAACATTTATTTCCTTTTGTGAAGGGAATCATATATACCTGGGCCCATATAGGTCGAATCTGCATTCCCATGGCTTAGTCACCTACTAATTTGAAGGGCCATGATTACACCAGTCTCAGTGCCTAGAGGTAGGTGAGGTAGGTTTAAATTTTCCATGCCACCTGGAGTCGCCAGCCTTGCTGTCAATTCACTCACTGTTCGGGCTTGCCTCATAAACAAGATACATTGGCTTGTGTTAACATTTATTTTTATATAAAGGTATAGCTAATAAAATAAAATTTCATATTATTTACAATTAGGATATAAACTGCAACCCACAGAAGACCTATTAGACGCCATACAAGCAAGGAAATGAGGGGCCCCTTTATTACCACTCCGCTCTCTTCTATGCAGATCATTCCTGTATTTGGTTTTTTCAAGGAGTCATAGAGCGACCCTTGTGGGTTTTATCTGCTAAGTGCCTCCTGGTTTTGTTGTTACCCTAACTTTGTAACCGTTTAGAGGAAATGAAAAGTGCCCACTTGGTGTGATCGTTGCTCAAAGATTTATATCCTTGGAGCTGGAAAAAAATATTACAAAAACATAAAAAATAATAAATATGTATACACTATTAATATTTCATAATTAAAACTTTTGAATAACACGTCCCCTCTCTCATTGTGGCCTTGTTGTTTTATCTAGAAGGATACCATGATTATTGTTCGAAACAAACTCCAAATTTGAAGTACAGTGAACAATATGAAGTTTAATATAATAAGGAGCTGCCAAAAGGGGCAGTGGTTTAAAAGATAAACACAACTTATATTGGTTAGATTACAAGCATATTACTATTTAACCTTAAGCTTTATACTATCCCGTAAGATAAGCACAAGTAAAGGCGCTTTATATCAACATAATGATTAAGGTTAGAATATGGAGTAAACAGTTACATCTCATGAGAACAATAAGCACATCCACAAATAGAATCTAGGATGCACACAACCGACTGCAAACTCGAGCAACCTCCCAGACATACTTCCAAAAATGGAACACATATATATTATGTTTAAGATGCAGGACATCTGTGCAACACAAAACTTGCCACACCACGAGGTTGTATATACTTTGGCACACCGGTCGCTAAGTTTTCCGTGCACTGCAAGTCATAGAAATTACAATTGCATTACATAAAAAATAATGTGCAAGACTATGAAATGGAAGACAACGGTCCTACCGATGAAATGATCGCCTTAAAATTTTCAGATAATTAAAGAAATTTTGCAGATAATGATCTAAATTTTAACCAAGAACTGTAAAGTGTTAAATCAATCATTTTGAAAGATTCGAAGACTTCAGCATTTGGAAATTTACACTGCTAAATGAATGAAAGTTTCAGCAAGAAATAACAAATATTTGACAGAAGTTTTAGCAAGAAATAACAAAGATTTGACAGAAGTGTCCGCAAGAAATAGCAAAGATTTGACAGAAGTGTAGGCAAGAAATAGCAAAGATAACAACTCACATCAAAGCTATCACAGTTCTTAACATCTGAATCTGTAGAAGGCAACCCCGTAACGTAGAATGCATAAATAAATAAATCTGTAGAGGAACGTAGCTCACAATCTTGCAAAAGCAGCCGCTCCCTCTCCTAATGTTGTCCTGGTATTAAATTTTAAAGGCTTGCCCTAGATTTGCGCAGAGGCCGCGGATATAAACTGGAAGCATGGTCATAAAACAATCATCGCCCAAAATAAATTCTATATCCCAGAGGAGGATATAGAATTCTCCTCTATATTATGAGAATTCTTCTCTATATATATAGAATTCTCCTCTATATTATGGGATTTAATGGAAATTTAGTGACACATGATGTCCATATTTTATAATATTACTAACAAGGAGGTTAATGACATTTTTATTCATTAAATCTTGATTTCCACGTTTTCATTACATAAAACTTAAAGTTTACTTTGCGTTTCAAGAATAGTATTTTCAGAGTCTCGATACACAATCCATCTCCGATTTAGATTATAATTCTATAATATAGAAACAAAAACTGTATATAGGTGCTACATGATTGGATTGATAATTCTAAACAATGGATTCATAATTACAACCTCAGTATAACAATTCAAGTTGCCAAACCTAAAATCATGAAACTGTATATGAACACAAATGCTTTACTGTGAAGTAATATCCAAAAATAAAATAGTGTTGTTTTTATGAGCTTGAATATTGACATACTCAAAATCAATGTAGCCTCCTTTACAAATGAGAAGTGGTACTAACACAACCACACATTTTTAAAAAGTGGTACTAACACAACAACATTTTAAAATTTTTAGAAAGATAAAAACAAATCATGCAAATCCAACTAGATTATTTCTTTGAACATATAAAAATATAACACATGGTTTTTCACGTTTATACTGATAACACCTTCACTTAATGAAATATCAGTATAAATTGACTATACATGTCTCAAGACCTTCATTGCATACTTTTGTCTTTAGGTCCATACAGTCTGAAAAGATGATATGCAGACATTTCAGAGACAATTGCCATATTTAGACTAACAATGAAGGTGCTGACAAGCCCCTCTCCAATTTGGTGACAAAACTTTTCGTACAAGACACAAACTTTCATCCACTGAAATTCGATTTGACCCGTTTCTGACAGGTATGCAGACTCCACAGTTGCAGCGGCCGCGGCAAGGGTAAAGCAAGACAATGTCTATGACCAACAAATCTAGAGGTCAGCATGTCTTTCTCATTCTCTTGGGAACAACTTTCATAATGCATAAATTAAACTAGTAAAGCATAAAATGAAGCAACTGATCTCTTAATTTTTCCAATTAGAAACAAGTAGGATTGAAAGTGCAAGTAGGGGCATGGGCTAGCTATGGAGCAAACCTGCCTCCATCAGACGGAGGAGGAGCAAAGTCAACGTTGACTTTGCTCCTCCTCCGTCCGATGGAGGGAGGTTTGCTCCATAGCTAGCTTATTCAGCAAGTAGGGATCTGGAAGGATGTTGGTAACAGTGGATTCTTATATATATATATATATATATATATATATATATATATATATATATATATATGCGCCATTTTACAGAAATAAAATGGTGTTTGGAGGCATTAAATGCTTCAATTTGGATACTAGTTGGGGATACAGAAAACGTAGGACACAAGAGTTGCAAGTCTTTTATCATACAAACCGATATCTGTCTCTCAAGACCCAAAGTAAATCTCTGCAATATTAGAGGCAAATAGCCTCTATGTAAAACTAATAAATGGCAAGCTTTGAATAGTACATAACAAATATAATGAAACAATGTTGCAGAGAACTTCTGGTTATTTTCTTTCTAGAAATTTACATGAAAGAATCTCGCTGGTAAAGGCCGCCTGTTTCTACAAAGTGGGAAAGAATCTCGCTACTAGAGGCCAACTGTTTTTACCAAGTGGGCTAGAGTTATGGAACTGCATTTTTTGGCAAGGGTGAAAACCTTATGAGCTTATAATTTTAAAGCTTCAGCATAGAAAGCACCTATGTAGATGCAAGAAGGGGAAGAGACAGAACCTAAGATCATTGTAGAGATGCAGTGTTCTTCCACTGAGAAGAAAGAATCCAAGGGATTTCCTGTCAGGTCGATCTTTGGCATAATAAAAACTGGAACTGAGATGATATATTTATTATTGGACTTCTGGCAGACTAAATCTAGAGATCTGATCTCTGCGTTTCAGCCTCTGCTCTAGTGAAAGAGCTAGCCTACTATCAACCAAATGAAATTTTCACACATACAGGTAATTGTCATCCTTATATTTTAAAGAAATTGAGGCCTAAACTCATAACCAAACTTGAAGACTAGGCTCATAATCAAAGGCTAAGGAGAAAACTCATTACAAGTACAAAAATTTGTCTCCTAGCATCAGTGAAGAGAAGACTGATCTATCATCATTAATATATTAAAGTTTAAAGACTTCAGTTATTTCCATACTGGAAAACAAAGTCCGAGCTAATATTCAAGCCTATGACACTTTGAAAAAGTTGCAATCTTAATCAAATACTTGCATAGTCTTTTCAGTCAGGCCTCAGTGATGGTTAAAATATAACAACTCACTAGAACAAATAAACTGGAGTTTGCGATAACTTTACCTGATCAAGAGCGAAAATCAACCATGCTAAAGGCTTGCTGGTCAAAGGAATTTGAGTGTATATACTCAAAACGCATTTGATTCCTTGCATAAGAGAATAGGAAGCCACAATTCCATTTATAACAATAAGAAACCTGCATCCTGAAACAAGCACCCACAACAAAAGGTCTAGTAACCATCTCAAAATCTGCCCTTTACTATCAGTCTCACTGCACTGAACACTCAGTGTCCCAGCAATCTCTACCAACTAGATACATGAAGAGATGGTGAAATGAAGTTTCAAAATTTATGTTTATCCTTTGATTTTTTGAGGTCTAAAAAGTAAAATAAATATTAAATCCGAGAAACTGAAAGCTTTGAAATTTTCCAAACCTGAAAAAGCCTAAAATGTAAAAGGTGTAAGATTAAAGAATTGTATTTATTTTGTAAATCAAAACTATGAAGATTTTGATGACATCTATAAAATGTTGATGTCGATGTCATTAAAAAAATTGTCCATGGGAATACTGAAATGACAAGGAAATAGCTGGCTAGTTGTTACAATAACTCTTTGTCGGTGTCATTAAAAAATTTGTCCATGGGAATACTGAAAGGACAAGGAAATAGCTGGCCAATTGTTACAATAACTCTTTGTCAGTGCATTGCCATAGCACAGCTCCCTCGAGGCAGCTGTTGGTGACACTTCACATACCAAGAAATGCAGGTTTTTATGGGGCACTCAGTTTAATATCTTGATACGAAATGGATGGTTGATAGGGAATTGATACCAGATGGATGGGTGGGATATAATTACTCCACCTACTCACTTTGTACACGGGGCTCCTATCTCAGTGCCTTGAAACCCTAAAATTTTAACATGTATAAAAATGACAAGATGAAGACAGCTAACAGACATATATAACTGTGTCTTACTTGAAGTGTGTATTGGGCCTCGGGTAAGGAATTCTCTTCCCCAAAAAAATAAATGAAAACCATTTTCGAATACATGCCAGTGTTACTGCTTAGGCCATTACTACTGCTTACGCCATCACACTGCCCGGTCTTGGGGCACAAAGACCCAAGCAAACGTCCCCTGCAAAAGACCAATAAAAATTAAGTTAAATCAATATTTAAATAATTCAAAAAATAAAATTTAATCAAACTATATTAAAAACATTTGAAAACTAAAAAATATAAATATGCATGTTGAATTAATTGACCTAACCGATTCATAAATATTCCCTCTCGAAAACATAATAAATAAGATTATGCTTGAAAAGTGGAAACACATTAAGAATAAGGCATATCTTACAATAAAATAAGATTGTGTTCCACATGTAAAAAAATCAAGAATACATTAGAAATAAGCGGAGCTCCAAGATGAGGAGGAACATAATATCTCAGAGTAAAATGGATTAAGAGATAGTCCTTAAGACATAGAGGAGGAGCATAATTTCCATGAATAAGAGAGTTTAAGAGATAGATAGATGCATGATGGTAAGGGGATATTGGGAATGAGAGATAGGATAAACTTAAAAATTAGTCATGGATTTGAGAGACGTTGAACAACATAAAGTTGATTTATATGAATAGATGGCAATTGAATATAATTGTAATATAGGTTAATTATTTCAATAAGTTAATGTAATCTTGATATTGAAACCATTTTTCAGTAATATTAGTAATCTATTGTGTACACAACAACTCATTTGAGTTTTAGACAACCACATCTATATAAAAAAAATTAAATAAATTAATTAAATGGATTTATTTTTATATTTTTTATATGTATAAATTTAATGCATATTTGTTTGAATTATGTAGGGTTAACCTCTAATCAATTACAAGAACCCACAACACCAAGAAATTCACAAGTAATTGATAGTTTAATGTATTAGAAAACTTAGATGCAACTAAAATTCAAGATACTAGTTCTAAGTAACATAATCAAAACTTATTTTAGAGATAAGTTAATGATAATACAAGTTCAATTATTATATGAATTGTCATATATAATAACGAAACTACTTGGATGAACTGGAGGGGGAAGGAATTTTCGGAGAATTACGAAGAGGGGGGACTGACAGAAGTATGGAGGAAGGCAAAGAGGGAGGTGAGCTAGCCTCCCTAGCATCTGCATCAACATGGTTGTAGATCAGGGACATCTCGATATCTCTATATCATACCCAGATCCGGAAAGGAAGGCCGATGGATCAGAAGTCGGGAAAATGTATGCCCAACGCAGCCCTGATTTCGACTATGCAGGTTAGATCATTGAAGATCAGCGATCACATTTAGTATATGCAAGATCATGCTCTAATCGGTAAGTTTATGGGAATGCATTCATTCGGAAAAATCCCTAGTTTGGTGGATAAACTCTTCTTGGAAACCCAAGGGTCATTATGATCTACAGTTGGGTTCCAAGGGTTTTTTCACAATTTCCTTTTAATGTGGAAGACAGGAACAAAGTTCTGGATGGGGGCCCATATTTCTTCTATCCGACAGGCTTATTCCTGAGACCCTAGAAGGAAAAGTTTTGCCCGGATAAGGAAGACATGAAAGTAGCGCCAGTATGGATCAGATTGTACTCCTTTTCGGGTGAATACTGGGACCCAGAAATTTTGGAATATCCGGGGAACACTCTGGGGAAGTTCATCAAAATGTCAGAACATACCAGGATCCAAAGATACACAGCATATGCGAGGATCTGTGTCTATATGGATCTCACCAAAGAACTTCCAGAAGTGATCAGAATGCCATGGGAAGATGAGGACTGGGTACAAAACCTGTATTATAAATAGATCCAATTTCGGTGTTGAAGGTGCCATGAATATGGTCACCTGTTTAGGGAATTCCCCATGAAAATTCCAAATCCAATACCTGGAAAGGAGGAAGAACAGAATTATCAAGGGTTTACTCAAGTCTCCTCGTGGAAGATAGGAGGGCAAAAGCAGGACAATCAGGAGGTGAATAAAAATATCTCAATAGCCAATAAGTTTGATGTTTTTGAGGACCTCTTAGAGGAAACCCTTGATAAGAAACCAAAAGGTAAATAGGGGGATCAACCCCATTAGGAGATAATAGAGATACCTAGCAAGACTAGGGATGAGTCCACAGAAGAGAGACACCAAGACTTTTTGGATCGAGACACAGGGCACAAAGCAGAGGATATGGACATAGGAGATTTGGATCTGGAAGGAATCGAGCAAGCCTATGTGGATGTAGAAAAATGATATGTCTCGCAGAAGCAAGTAATAATGTTAAAAGAATCCATTCTGAAAGAAAGGGAGAAAAATGAACTAGGTATTAGTACAGGCTCTCACAAGGAGAATAATCGAAAGTACTAAGAGCCAAGCAAGAAGACGATAAGGAAATATAAAAAATAGAGAGTAGCGGAAGCAGGCCGACGATTGGTAAAATCGGGTCAGTATCCTACCATTAAGGTAGCTCGAGGTTTGTAATTTGTTTAATGAATATAATATCGTGGAATATCTGAGGCTTAAATGTTTCCTGAAAATCAAATATCCTAAGAAATAATATCAACAGAACAAAGCCGACCATAGTGTTTCTTCAAGAAACTAAGTGCCCGTCGACTTAGATCCAGGAAATTGGCAAGAAAATTTGGAAGGGAAGTGAAGGGATAGGCATATATGCAAGAGGATATGAGGGAGGCCTGGGAATCTTATGGGATCCAAATAGGGTGAGGTTAGGAGGATTCCAGGGTAACCAGTGCTTCGTATCAACACATTTTAATGTAATTGGTTTCCCAGTAGGAGTGGTGACAAATGTATACATACCTCATATCGCTAGAGAAAAAAGGAGTTTTATCAATTCACTCTGAAAAATCCATGAAGAGATTGGAGGGAGACACTGGGTCTTAGCGGGGGATTTCAATCTTGTAACCTCTTTGGAGAATAAGAAAGGAGGTCGACGATGGTTGGAGGAAGAATGTGAGTCCTTTAGAGACACTACTGAAGAATTACAACTAGTAGACATCACCCCAGGGAAAGGATGGTTTACATGGAACAATAAGAGGACGGGGGACAGACACAATTAATGTTGGAGGAGAAGGATCAGATGGTTGGAGGAGAAGGATCAGATCATTGGACAGTTGAATTAATGTTGAGCAGGTTGGGTTCACAATTCAAAAAACACTTCAGGTTTGAACAATTTTTTCTAGGGGATTCAGATTTCTTTGAAAACATCAAGACTTGGTGGGATGAACTAAGCGAAGGATCCAGCCAGAGTATGTACAAGTTCCAACATAAGATAAATATATTGAAATAAAGAGTAAAAAATGGAACAAGGAGGAGTTTGGAAATATATTTTCTGATAAGAATATTTTGGAAACTCAACTACAGGAGATCCAGACCATAGGGATGAATTACGGATACACTACCAATTTGCAGATGGAAGAATTTAGCCTCTGTTCAAAAATTGAGGATAGGGAAAGGCAAGAGCAAATTCTTTGGCGCCAAAAATCAAGGAATTGATGGCTAAAAGAGGGGGAGAGAAATACAAAATTCTTCCAGCATTCAGTTATCCAGAACAGGTTGCTGAACAAAATCTTCTCAGTTCATATTTCCAGGGGGGATAGGATGGAAACTAGGGAGGAAATAGAAACAGCCTTGAACCAACATTTCAAGGACATAATGTATGAACCAAGACAGGATAGAAGGGGGGACATTGATAAATTAAAAAATGCACACCCCTTCTCTCGTCTCCCAAGAACATAATGAACTCCTAATGAATCCTATTTCCCTCATTGAGGTGGAGGAAGTAGTTTTCCAGATGATAGAAGGAAAATCCTCGGTCCCAAATGGATTCACGGTGAACTTCTTTCACCCATTTTGGGACCTCATCAAGCTAGAAGTTTGGAAGATAGTAGAATATTTTTAGGGTTTCAAGGAATATTTTTCCAGCGTTCAATGCTACCTTTCTCACTCTCATACCAAAATGTGAAGGGGTTGACTCGTCAGAAAAATTTAGGACCATAAGCCTGTGTAATGTAATCTACAAAATCATAACTAAGGTGATTGCAAATAGACTCAAACCCCACCTACCCTACTTGATTTCCCATAACAGTCGGGGTTTGTAGAGGGCTAACAAATAACAAATGGTATTATATTGGTCCATGAAATGCTTCATTCTATAAAAACGAAGAAAATCCCAAGAATGATGGTGAAACTTGACATAGATAAAGCCTATGATAAATTTAACTAGCAATTTATGAGAAGTATGTTAACAGCTTTTGGTTTTCAGGTTGAGTGGGTTAGGTGGATAATGAACTTAGTTTCCTCAGCCTTCTTCTCCATTCTGGTAAATGGAGTGCCGCATCGGGTCTTATCAAACCTTTGAGGGGGATAATATAGGGAGATCCCTTATCCCCTTTTCTCTTCATTCTTATGGCGGAAGGATTGGGAAGGTCAATTTCGGCAATGTTGGACAACAATGATCTCAGAGGACTAAAATTTCACCCAAGGGCGAATAAACAAACTCATCAACAATTTGTGGATGATACCATGTTGATGGGTTATCCCTTGGTCCAAGAAGCCAGGAATCTCAAAGACTGTCTTTCCAATTTTGGGAAAGCCTCAGGCTTGGAAACGAATGACCAAAAATCCCAAGCTTTCTTCCTTAACACTCCTCGGATCTCTAGAAGGAATATTTGTCGTATCTTGGGCTTCCATGAGAGCTCCCTTCCATCAAAATATATGGGAACCCGTTTGGTGAATTCAATAGCCAAAAATGGATCCTGCACAAAGTTTCTAGATAGCATGAAAAAATGTTTGACCAGCTGGATTTTGAGGCCCCTTAATTTGGAAAGTAGATTGATCCTGGTAAATTCAGCCCCGCGGTAAATTCTGACTTATCTCTTTTATACCTTGGCGGCTCCAAGGGCCATCCTGAAAGAGATAAGGAACATGCAATGGGGATTCCTGTGGAATGGAGCCAATGAAAGGCAAAAGTGGGCTTTGGTTAAATGGGAAATGGTCTGCACCCCTAAACATCAGTGGGGATTAGGCCTTCGGAACCCTAAACTGGAAAATGTGGTGAGTGGAGCCAAGTTGTTTTAGAGATGGGTTACCAATTTTAAGGAACCCTAGATGAAGTTTTGGCATATGAAGTATGCAAAAGATTGAGATAGAGGTAATCTCATCTGGTTTTTAGAAGATATCCCAAGAGTCACATATGGCAAACATCATGGTTGAGAAGGAGGTTGATCCAAGACCACAGCTTCTGGGAAGTAAGGAATGGACAAGAATCCCAAGTATGGGAGGATTCATGGCAGCAAATGCCTCCTCTAGGTCATGGAGTGGAAATTCAATGACTCATTGGGGAATGTATTAACCAAGGAATTACTAAGGTGAACGAAATATGGTTGCACCAGGAAGATGGCTCGAACTTCCAGGTCTGGGCAAACAGGGAGTGGTGGGAATGCCTAGGTCCAAGGGAGGAAGTGGATAGATTGGAAGAAGTCCTTAATAATAGGAGAATTATAACACACTTAGGGGGAGACAAAATTCGGTGGGGATACTACCCAAAAGGTTCATTTACAATGAAGGAAGCTTACGACTTATTGGTAGGGGTCGACATCCAACTAATGGATCAGAAGTGGAAGAAACTTTGGGAGAAAAAATTGTGGCCCAAAGTATCGATCTTCAGCAGGCTAGTAATAAGAAAACAAATATTAACAGGATAAAATATATAAAAAAAAGAGGAATGGTTGGACCTTACCGGTGCTTCCTGTGTGATCTTGAATAAGAAACAACTATTAGAGGAAATTTGGGGTCTAAAATGGGCCTTATAAGAAAATGAGCCAACCATAAATTCTTGTGAGTTGGAATTCAAGAACCAATAGAATTTCAATAAAATGAGTCAACCATAATGGTCGACTTGACATATTTGTCATAAAAAAACTACTTCCTTTGTTCGTATTTTCAACATATCTCCCTATGTTTTTACTCAAATTTTGATAAGGAGGGATCGTTGGATGTGGAATTTAATTCCACATCCAACAAGTACCCCTCCTGCATACTTTTGACATGCCTTGCTACCCCAAAAACAAGAAATACCTGAAAATGTGATGGTGACATCATCATCACATTTTTTCAAGTATTTCTTGTTTTTGGGGTAGCGGGGCACGTCAAAAGTATGCAATGTGGCTACTCGTTTGATGCGGAATTAAATTCTACATCCAACAATCCATCCCACTCGAAATTTGAGTAAAAACACAAAGAGATATGTTGAAAATACGAACAAAAAAATATTTTTTTCATTCTTCCTCCAAAATTAATAAATATTATTTTATTATTTTATTATTTTCCTTAGGAGGCCCATTTTAGACCTCAAATTTACTCTAATTAGTAAGCCATATCTAGGACACTTTCCCATTTTCTTCCAACATGTGGGATCAAGGTGCATAGAAATACAAAATATCTAACTGGGTTAGGCAAAATCCTGACCGAACACTCATAGAATGGACCAGCAACCCTTTTCAGAATCCCATTATGAACCAGTTATGGGAAATTTTTCCTCATTTTGTGCTCTGGGAAATAAGGAGGGAACGAAATCCAGGATTTTCCAAGGGAAAGTTATGACCTCGTGCAGAGTGTGGGATATCATCACAAACAAGATGCAAGAAACTATAAAGACGAAATCCTAGGATATCTCAGACTGGGAGGCTACGGACGTAGAAGCTACAATTCTGAAGGCTCGGGGTCTATCAAGACCCTCGCAGTTGGATGATTTATGGCACAACATAGGATGAATGGTGATAAGTGCACAGATCTGTACGCCCCCTCCCTTGGGATTTTACAAACTCAATCTTGATGATGCGTCGAAAGGAAACTCAGGCCCAGCTGGTTATGGGTGTATCATCTATGATCATAGAGGAAGCATACAATGTTTCAAGTATGGTTTCATCGGCTGGGACACCAACAATGCAGCAGAGATAGAAGGGCTCATGGAGGGAATGGAAATGGTGAAGGAGAGCTGATGGACTCCCATAATTGTCAAAGGAGACTCCCAGGTGGTAATCCAAATGGCTATGAAACTCCTGCATAACACCCAAAGTGCCAAGGTGGAACACTCGTGGAGGTTGGAAAAAATTAAGGAGATCTTAAACTCGGGGACGGAAGCTTGCTTTAACCACGTCAAAATATTGGGGAATGAGGTGGCCGACAGGTTGGCAAACCTCGGGATGGAAAATTGCAAAGTAGTTAAAGCTAAGGAATGGAGTGAGGTGATGAATGTGATGGCTAGGGACAACTGTATCAATCTCACGCACCAGGACATGCGAAGCACTAATGAAACAGGGAGCGAAGGACATCGGGCGGGCCCGGTTCACTAATCGGACAAGGGGATTGACAGATAGTTGGGAGGTGATTTCAGGAGCCTAATGCGCTAGATTCAAATCCGCTAAGAATTATGATCAGGAAACCATATTTTCGAATCACTAGCATACATACATAAATGAATGGAAGAAATGGAAAATCTGGGCGATTATATGGGGTATATTTGCTCCGGACTCTAGATTATGCACAAATCATCATAGTATGTATTGCTCTAATCATTTTTCATAAGAGGAAGATGTTATTTAGGGAAACGCAGGGTGGTGGAAAAAATCACAAAGGTCATTTGTGCACTGTTTTAATTGTTATCCAAGACAAAGGGACGTGGGCGCTGCGATATTTACTAGATTCTCAGCGAAGGAGCACAGACAGATACATGGATGGTCATAAAGGGAAGGGGAAGAGGGTGTTAGGCCATAAGGAAGGGACTGGAAGGGCGTCCAGGGCTTAGAAGAAAGCCACGTGGGAAGCCTGAATGATTGAACTAGAGCTCCCCCAAGAGATTCAAAAGAACATAAATGATACAGAGAAGCACCTGTGCGAGGAACTGCATAGGGACACTCTCCATGAGTAATTTCGTAAGGCGGGGGATTGGATCCTGGATCGTGGCCACAATGTGGGCGGACTCAACCTATACGAAAGAACTGTGGTGCTCTTTTAGGAGATGAAAAATCTCATTGGTTGCTCAACATGGGAGAGGAAGGAGATGGGTGAAGCTAAGGAGCAATTGGTGCAATGACGAGCAAACATGGCCACCGAATTGAAGCGGATTAATAAACAAAGTGGACATTATTCTGTAGGGTCTCGAGTTGTAGGCTCCCCCAACCCCACCACCTGAGGTGATCCTGCCGACTGCAGAAGATAGCATTCGCCAGGGGCGCATCTAAGACCTCCTGTACATTCTATTATAGTGGTATGTGTCATGGTATTCATACAATTGTTATGTTGTTATGGGTTTAAAGCCCAATATATTCCTTGAGAAGTAGTTGTTTGATCTAGAAGACTTTCAATGTTAGTTTGGATTGTTTCCCGTAGGTGATAGAAGTGAATTTTGTTATCAGTCAAGAACGAACATGTATTAGCGGAGGTATACTATGTAATAGGTCGTATGGTCTAGATAGTTTGTCAAAGTTAGTTTTTAGACGAAGGGACAAGTAGTGAATTTCTCAATAGGAAGGTGCATATGTTTTCAAATTGTAATCATCTATATTCGATATAAACAAAACTTGTTACTTACAAAAAAAATATTATTATATGAATTGTTAAATTACAAAAGGTTAAGGGATGCAATTAGATTATTGGATGTTTAATTTTCCAAAGAGACAAAAAGGTAAATGCAAATTTATCATCAAACATAGCCAAGGAATTCTTCTCATTTGGAGAGGTGCAAACATAGAATATGAAAGCTTATGTAAAATGGGAACTCATGAGGTACGAAATGAGTCGAAATGTTGTTTGACTTGCATCATTTGGTGATGTCGTTTAGTTGTGTGAATTAAGTTTAAGCCATGAAAATAATGAAAATTCAAGTCATACATGAAGGTAAGGGTGTATGGTTCATGTATCGTATTATTTATTTATTTGTAATTGTTCTTTAGGCTAGATATATGAGTTTCTTTTAAAGCTCGGCGAGTTATATTTAGTGGTTGATAGCTATGAATAACAAGCATGAGATCTCAGGGTCAAGTTTTTGGGTTGGTTGCTTCTATGTATATGCGCCTCACTTGATGTTCTTGTCAGGTCAATGTAGTAAAGTCTATATGACTGACTTTACTCTAGGTACCATCCTTAAGATGAGGGAAAGTCCATAGAGTTTTCTACGATTATATTTCCCAAAGAAAAAATATATATTTCTCTTTCCAAAATTTATTTTATGCATTTCAAAGAAAAATGTAACCTTGGACATATGAATCTTGAACAAGGTCTTTCAGTAAAGATAATATATCTATGTTATATAATTGTGTCTAGAATAAGGTATTTACTTTGTCAAGAGTCTAAATATGAAACATATGCATTCAATACATCTAAAAATATACATTCAATTCAATTAGGTTGTTAATGTCTTCTTTCTTTTTTCCAGATTACATATATTAATGATATTGAATCCACGTATAAGTGCAAAAATAAAAATAACAAATATTTTAATATATGAAAGCATGATTATCTCCAAACCCACCATTTTCATATTTGAAAAAGCATCCATGTTCTGAATTGATGGTGGATTCACCGTGATTTTCATATTTGAAAAAGCATCCATGTTCTCAATTGATTGTCAAATCCCCAAAAAAATAACAAATTTATTAATATATGATAACATGATTATCTCCAAAGCCACCATTTTCATATTTGAAAAAAGCATCCATGTTCTCAATTGATTGTGGATCCACCATTTTAAAATTAAATTTGTGTATTTTTAAAATTTTTAAAATTAAAATTTGTATATTTTTAAATTTCTTATTTCTAACATGTATGTATATTTGTATATTTGATTGAATTATGCAAGGGATGACTTTGTTATTCATACACTACCCAAGAAAGTTTTAGGAGCGAAATTTAGCTTATGAATTATTTTTCCATGTTTTTTTCACAAAAAAGATTCACCAATTTGCATTTTTTGAAGCCATGTTTCGCCCAATTTTGATAGGGTAAAATTTTTTCAATTTAAATCTTGGAAAATTATTATATAAACTATATAAAATCTTTAGAAATTGAAATATTTTTAAAAAAATGTCGTCAAATATTTTATAGTTGACATTTTAAGAATTGGTAAGATTCACCAAGGTTTTTACACTTTTAAATAAGTATGGATCCTTAAAATTTTCCATGTACACCACATAATAATCTAGAATTTGTTCACTATTCTTTGATGTAATACACCAAGATGAAAACACATCAATGACACCCTATAAAGATTCTGATTGTAAATACCCTAGTGGTAGACCGTTTCTATAAAGAAATATAGAAGACTAAAAAAGACATTACTTTTAGGGGTTACCAATTAAATGTTGCATGTTGCAAGTATAATAATTTATCCATAATAACTAGGATTCCCATGAAAGAAGTTAGCATTAAGGGGAAAACACCCAAGTTGAATATATCGTTAAAATGGAAAATCATCACTATATTATTATTACTTGCATCCTAGTATCACATTTTTTTTTAAAGTGGTTCACCATTTGTTAGAGGGCTACTCCACTGAGAAATATGCCAATGCCTACTCTTCCAACATGAGAATCAAGGTATGACCAAATTACATAATCCACTCATTTATTACAAATGGGATCAACAAGAGCAAACATATATCTCACAAGAATTGAATCTAGGTGGGAAAGGTAACAATCATTCCTTCCAACCACCCAAACTACAACCAATGGACATCCAAATATCACGTTTTACAAATATATAAAGTGACATTTGATGTTCATAAAAATTCCAATATCTAGAATCTTTAGTAAGATATTTTGGTTAACTTACATGAATGTATATCAATGAAATTTCTATAAACGTCACTCTATATATTTGTAAAATATGATATTGGGTTGTTCATTGGTTGCAGTTTGGGAGGAAAAATTATTGTTACCTTTCCGAAATATTTTGATTAACTTACATAAATATATATCAATAATATTTTAATTGATAGGTATCCTTTATTTAAATTCTATATTAATTTTCTTATTAAAATAACATACATTTTCAAAAACTTTTATCTTATTTTTTTTAAACATAATATTTCATTCATTTACTTATTAATATTCCATTATTCACTATGCTACTAAGGTTCCTTGTCAATTATGGGATATTCACTAAAATCCTAAGGTCATGTTAGTGACTCACTTTATCAACATTTAGTGTAACTAAGAATCAACATGTTATGGAAGCACATTAATACTTTATGGCTAAGAATTTGATTTTGTTCTCTTTCCATCTTTCTTTGAATTGCTTTTGTATACTTATTGGTAGTTTTCAATGAAATCCTAGTCTTAATTTGAATTAAAGGGTTTATGATATATGGTATAACATTAATTAGTTTAATGAGTATTTATTTATATTAATGTATGAATTTTGCAAATTTTTAAATTCATATGAATTTATAAACATTTTTTTTTTTAACAGAAACTGAGAAATTTTTATAAATTTTTAAAAAAGGTTGTAGCCCAGCCAGGCGTACAAGGAGGAATTCTGAGAAAAAAGGCTGATGGCCTCAATTAAAACAGTCAGCCTTCTTAAAAGTGCTTTGAGAAATGAATCCCAAATGTTCCTGAAGCTATTTCAAGAAAAGTACTGCTTACAAGATTAGACTCTCACAAATTGTGAGGAGAGAAGAATACAGAAGCAAAGCATTAAACAGGCGGAGAGGAGTGTCCCTTAATGAAAGGATCCAATTTCTTCTGAGAACCTGCGCTGATGTTTGAGGCTGCTTCCTTTTCTCTACGTTCTTTATTTATCTTTCGTCCTCTGGAGAGGGGAGGAGAAGGAGCTGAAAAGTCTTCAGAGTCGGAGGCTTCCTCTGATGAAGGGACCAAGGATGCCAGTCCTACTTGGGCTGAGGTCTCGCCACCCAAATCGATGGGATCTTTCTTCGAGCCAAGGGAAGCGGGTTTTGGAGAAGCTGCCTCCAAGGCACTAATGGAATCATGGTTGCCCTACTCTTGGACAGCTGCTACTTCAGGTTCTTGTACTTCTTCTTCCTGGAGAACTGCAAAACTATTTTTGTTTTCCGGCCGTGGAGAATCTGCAAGAGGATCTTGGGAGGCCTTCTGAAGAGACACTTGAGGCTCCTTTCGCCTGGGAGGATGACGTCGGTTAGAGACCGTCTGGAACTCTGTATCTTTGGAAGCTGGGAGATTTGCTGGTTTCTGTGGTTCTACAAGCTTGGGGAAGCTTTTAGCGAAGTGGTCGTATACATGACAGAAGTTGCATTTAAAAGGGATCTGCTCATAGTCCAGTTCTTGAATGTGGCTCCATTCTCCTAAAGTAAGCTTTAGAGCTTCAGGGAGCCCTTTCTCTAGATTCACCTCTACGCAGATACGGGCACATCTGTACTGACCCCCTTTTGGCTCTGCAGTGTCTAAATAGCGACCTAACTTATTACCAATGTCAATCAGAGTGCTTTTCCCCCAAAGATGAAGAGGGAGGTTAGGAAGTCTTACCCAGACTGGAGCGGCGGTGATCTATGCTTCTGGGTTAAACCCTAGAGACCAAGGGGCTAAGAACAGACATCTCGAACCCATGAAGAAGGGGCCCGAACAAAAGACAAGGTCTCTTTCTGCTTTATTTGAGAACAAGAAAACAAAAAACCCTCGACCAGCTGCAAAGAGAGAAACCTGTCCTGACAGAAGAGGGTTCCAATGTTCTGCAATCCAGATCTCGACCGCCTTAGGTCTAGGCCACAAACCTGTGAACTTACCAATGAGGGCTTGCTCAGAGAGGAGGAGAGCTTTCTAGCATGGATCCGAAGGAGAGAGCTCCAGAGAAGGGATCTCGTCCATCTTTTTCACGAACTTGGAAGAAGAGTGAGAAGCTGCCTGAGGAGCGGCAGCTTGAACAAGGGCCTTGAAGGTGGCGAGTTGGGCGTGAGTGTCCATTCAGAAATCACGGCTGAAAGCAACGGCAGCCAAACGAAACTCCACGCTGAAAGCAACCAAACCTAAAGGAACTCCACGCAGAAGCCGACAACCTGAAAACTCCACGCTTGGCAGCCAACCCCCACGCTGAGGACAGCAGCAGCACTGCGCAGCAAGGGACGGCGGCTAGGGGACGCTGAGGACACAACGATCCAAACTCTGCAAGGGCGGTGGCTAGGGAAACCCTAGCCGCAAGAGGAGCCGCGTCTTCTCCATTCGTTTCACAAAACTTCTACATTCCTACGATTTAGTTCCATATGAATTTATAAACATTAGTTAGTTGGAGAAATTTGAATACAAATTGGTTTTAACTATATTCATTTCATTTATATAAACTTAGATTATTTTAAATAAAATGGAATTTAATCATATATATTAACAAGATGTTTGAATTTGTATGAACTAATAAAATTTAGTTATAAATATAAAGATTTTTTTCCTTAGAATTTTTTTTTATATTCATAAAAATAGAATATACATGTAGTTGTCTATGGGACTACATTTCAAATTTATGTCAAACCCTTTGAGGCCTTAACCAAAACAAAATCATCTAGCACAACTTCTTACACCCGCTTTTGAGCTCCTTTTATAACATCCATACATATTTAATAAGTTGACTATAATACCTGGAGCAAAACGCTTTCTATGCCTAAGACAATACTTATCAGAACCTTAGCAAGGATACAAAACTTAACTTGAAACATACAGAGAAAACAAATGAAAGGTGAAACTCCATACTCTCCCTTTCAATTCCATCAAGGAATTCAATGACAGAAAAGGACCCTACTTCAAGTTGAAGGGCTTGTTCGGAAAGTGAATCCACCTAGACATTCATCTCCCTATATATATGAGAAAAAGATTCCCATTCGAAAGCCTAAAGATCAAATTCAATTTCATGCAAAATGTGTCCAAAGAGAATAGCTTTGACCTTGTTTGTTTTGTTGGCCCATTCGATGACCATCTTTGAATCTCCCAATATTTGAATCTTGTGAACATTTTGTTTGGACACAATGTATAATAGGGTTCACAAAGCATAAAATTCAACTTCCATATTTGAATCATTTCCCAAGCTATAACGAGCATGAAAATAATGGGACTTATTAAGATAAAGAGCCACTCCAATGCCACATTTGGTAGGATGGCCCTAGCTCACCCCGTTTAAAAACCCCAAGGAATGCGATAGTTTAACTAAGGAATGATTAGAGTTCTTAGCATGTTTGCTCTAATCTCATACTCGAAGGAAAAATTTTCCACCATGCTTGTAGTTACCTCTGCAGGGATGATGATATCCTAAAAAATGAAAATATTTTTGAGCCCACCAAATAGCAAACACTTGACGACAAGGTAAAGATTAAAACATGTCATTGAATTACCCATGGACTAGTCTAAAACAAATTCATCCAAACAAAGTTTATCCCAATTAGATTTAGGTCTAAACTTTCGAGATAGAATACTCCAAACTTCCTTAAGATAACCATAAGCCACAAACAAGTGGTCAACTGATTCTAAATTTTCTTTGCATAAAAAGCCTCTATTTGGAACAACCCAGCCCCGCTTGATACCATTATCACATGTGACGATATTATTATTTAAACCCAGCCATAGAAGTATCTTTGACTTAATAAGGATCTGGAGCTTCCAAACCTAGTCCCAGGCCTTTTCTCTTTGAACTAAGATTCCACTAAGGTAGAATATCCCATTTTTTGCAGTGTAGACTCCTGTTGACGCATTTTTAGACTATGCCAACGAGTCGAGATCATCTTTTGAGAGCTTAATGAAATTAGCACAAAGTTTGGAAAAAAAACTATTTCCATTATTCCTCTAATACTCCATCGAGGCCCAAGTCAGAAGCAAATTTCCATCTCACACCAACCTTAAAGTTAAGCTAAGATTGAGCATCTACTAGAGAAAAATAAACCTTGAGTATGAAGAGAATTGATTAGATTATCCAAAAGCTTTTAATCCACCTCAACTCCTATCTATGGGTCCTCACCAATCAAAACCTTCTTGCCATTACCAATTCGTCATACAATCCACTTACCTACCAATGAGAAAGCATCAACTAAATCATACTTCAACAGGACTTAACCTCCTTCCCTGGAAAGCCATCGATAAGCCATAAAGATATGTGAGTCTCAAGTTCTTTAAAATGCCAAAATCAATCTGTGAATCTATAATCATTCGGTTTTAAAGAAAACCCCAGATACCTAAAACTAGAATCTATGGGCTTACAAGGGAGTGGAGAGACGAATGTAAGACACCCAAAATCTCATTAGACAATCATTGAACATGAGGCTCGATTTCGAAAGGTTGAGTTTCATCCCTGTCACTGTACTGTATAAATTTATAATTCTTTTAAGCTCCTGAAAGACAGGTGGGGACCCTTCACAAAAAAGAAGAACATCGCCCATGAAAAGGAGACGAGTAACAACTTCAAACATAGTAATGTTGATCAAACTTCTTCATGAAGGAAGAGTCGACATCATCTGTCAATTTCTTCCATCCCGAACTAATTAAACTTCTATAGTCATCCTCCAAGAGCTAGGCATGATTGAACTTCAAGGGTTAGTCATCCTCTAAGATCTAGTGTAATAAAACTAAATAGTTTAGTAACTTACTTAGTAATTTGTTATTTATTAATGAATGACTTGATAGGTCACATCGTTTAATTGTGAACCTTGATTTGTATAAAGATGCATTGTACTCCTTGTAAAAATCATGAATTCAATAAATAAAATAAATATTTTGGAATATACATTCCTAGTTGGTATCAGAGCATCTGGTTCGATTGGTTATCTCTCCTCTATGAGTTCATTGTCAGTTCCATTCATCTCTTCTCCTACCATTTCCATTTATTTCCATGCTTCCCACATCTCATCTCTACCACACTCTCACCCCTAATAACCCTATTTTAATATTAGCAACATTTTTTTTAAACTATTAAAATTTTGTAATAAATTTATTATTATAATTATTGCAATTAATATTTTAATAGTTAAATTCTGTCCAATCAAAATTTAAACAAGATGAATACAAGAAATACAGAGTGAAACCCCCCGGAGAACAAGGATGCGTCCATTAGGTCCGATGATGAACAGGTTCGAAAGATACTGTCAAAGCTTGAGAAAAAAGAGGACGCTCACGACCTAAAGCTCAAAATTTAGTCACTAAGAGATTCAGTGAAAGGAAGCAAAAACTCACATATAGGCCCAACTCACGACATCGTTCACAAGGTCAAGATATATTTACTAAGATTCAATGGCGAAAATAATTGAGATGAGATTTGATGGATCAACAAAATTGAAAAATATTTCGAAATGTACAATATATATGACAACGATGACAAATTGAATATTGCAGCAATGTACATGGATAAAACTGCTTGTGACTGGTTCTTATGGTGGGCCTCAACAATGAAGGGAGGAATATTGGTTAGAGACTAGTACACCTTCAAGAAAATTTTGCTTTAAAGGAGTTCAAGACATGGAAGAAGTCCAAATCTACATCAATCTCACTCGTTTACAACAAGAAGGAACTATGGATGAATATTTTAGCAATTTATTTGTCCTCGACACTCGTGTCCAAGATATAACTGAAAAATGACTCCTGCAAATTGCCATTGGTGGGTTGAAACAGAGTATTCAAAGCGAGATAAAATTATTAGACGTCAAAGACATGGAACAAGCCTGTAAAAAAAAATTAATTGAAGAAAAGCAAAAATCACAACTTTCGTTGGTTTATATACCACCTCGCCTAAGAAAAAATGATAAAGAGGACGAAAATCCATGCCATAAGTGTAATGCCCCTAATTAGCATAGATGAAATAAGTGTAAAAATAAGAATCTATTCATGTGCGAAAAAAGTAATACTTGTGACAATAATGATGAAGAATCAAGCGACGCACCTTCCTCTGACACAAAATCAGAGAGTGATGAGACTGGAAAAGAGGAGGCTAACATCACACCAACTCCCTCAGTGGCTGCAATGACAGGTATCTCTCAACAAAAAAACCTCAAATTGTTTGGCCATATCAAGAACACTAATTGACGGTGTTGATCGATAGTGGGAGTACACACAACTTCATAGAATCTAGGGTAGCAAAACAACTAAACATATTCATCTAACCTACCGTCAGCTTCCAAGTGTCGATACTAGGAAACAAGACCACACCGTGCGACGATAAATGCCATAAAGTAGAACTAGATATAAAGGACTACAATCTAACATCACCAATGTATGCTATGGCAATCAGAGGGGTTGACATTGTTTTAGGTGCACAATGGTTGGAGACAGTTGGATTAAACTTACGAGAAAAATTTATAAGGTTCTATGAAAATGGGAGGAAATTTAAGCTTTACAGTATTAGCTTCCCCCCTCCCCAAATTGTCTCATCCAATAAAATGGAAAAGATGATATAAAAGGGAGCTCAACCGTTCTTCTTACACTGCTATGCTATGGAAAGGGAAGGCTATGAAAGACAAAATATTGATCCTTTTGTATTAGAACAACTCATGGAGGAACATAGTGACATCTTCCAAAACCCTCGTCATGGTCTCCCGGCCCCACATTTCAAGGATCACATCATCAAGTTGATGTCGATCAACGCTAATTAGAAAAAGTTATACAGACAATCTCACATGAAGAAATCAGAGATCGAACGTTTTGTGCAAGAAATATTAGATACTGGAATAATCACACGTAGCAAGAGTCCTTTCTCTACACCAGTCGTACTCGTTACGAAAACAAATGAATTGTATATACTTTGCATTGATTATCGAGCGTTAAACAAAGTCACCATAAAAGATAAATTCCCCACTCCCTTTGTTGACAAACTACTGGATGAGCTACATGGTGCAAAATATTTTTCTAAGTTAGACTTAAAGTCAGGATATTACCAAATATGTATTCGAGAAGAAGATGTCCCCAAAACAACTTTCTGCACCTCTGAAGGTTTATATGAATTTCGAGTAATGTCGTTTGGATTATCCAACGCTCAGGCAACATTTCAAGCAGTAATGAATGACGTGTTTCGACCTTACCTAAGAAAGTTCGTGCTCGTGTTCTTTGATGATATCCTTATTTATAGTAAAAATTGGAACTTGCACCTCAAGCATGTAGAAACAATATTGAAGCTTCTAGAAGAAAACAAATTTTATGCTAACAAATCAAAATGTAGTTTCGGGAAAAAATAAATAGAATTTTTGGGGCACATTGTTTCAGCCGACGGCATTAAGGTCGATCCCAAAAAATTATGGCGATCACATAGTGGTCGTCCCCCAAGTCAATTACATCATTAAGATGATTTATGGGTCTAACAGGTTATTATAGAAGATTTGTTCGCAACTACTCCCATATTGTAGCACCCCTAACATCACTATTAAAAATGGATGCTTTCATATGGGATAAGGATGCAGAAAATTGTTTTGAACAATTAAAAACCCTAATGACATCTACACCAGTGTTAGTAGCTCCTAATTTTAAGAAGACATTCATCCTTGAATTTGACGCTTCAGGGACAGGCTTAGGAGTTGTTCTCATGCAATATAAACATCCCATTGCTTTCAAAAGTTGGAAGTTAAAACCAAGTGAGCAAAAAAAAACTACATACAATAAGGAAATGTTGGCAATAATGCATGCCCTATCTAAATGACGCAATATTTGTTCAGGGAAAAATTTATTGTTAAAACATACCACAACAGCCTGAAGTGTTTTCTAACTCAAAAAAATATCTCTCATGAACAACATAAATGGGTAAGCAAAATCCAAGTCTTTGATTTCGACATATTGTATAAGAAAGGTAAGGAGAATAGGGTTGTCGACACCTTATCAAGAAAACATGAGAGTGATGCATCACTATGTACCATATCCATAGTTGTTCTTGGATGGATTTCAGAAGTACAAAGTGAGTATGTGAAAGACCAAGAGACAAGGAAGCTAATTGAAGAAGTTGAAAGCAACAAAGCAACAAAATTTAAATATTCATGGGAAAAAGACATACTATGGTACAAACAAAGGATATATTTACCCAGTTCATCAAAATTCAAAAATCAAGTCTTAAAAGAGAACCCTGACTCCCCGACAATGGGCCATGTTGGTTTCTTTAAAACATACCACAATATCTGCCAATCCTTCTCTTGGAAGGGAATGAAGACTGATATCCAAAAATATGTGGTTGAATGTGATACTTGTCAAAGGCATAAGTTTGAAACGCTGGCTCCCCCAGGTCTCCTACAACCCATTCATATTTCAACCCATAAATGATTTGAGGTATGCATGGATTTTATCACTGTCCTTCCTACATCAGAAGGAAAGGATAGTATACTTGTAGCCGTTAACATATTAACAAAATATGCTCATTTCATTAGTATTTCATCCAGAGCAAAACCATTCTAAGTCGCAGATAGTTATGTACTGAATATATTTAAGCTCCATGGATTTCCCAAGGTTATTGTTAGTGGCAGGGACCTCGAATTTACCAACAACTTTTGGAAATAATTGTTCCACCAAGTTGCGACATCATTAACTATGAGTAGCTCATACTACTCCTAGACAGATGGACAAACTGAAGTAGTAAACAAATGACTTAAAGGATACTTGAGGAATTTTGTGAACGGCCAACAAACTCAATGGGTACAATGGCTACACCTTGCAGAATGTTGGCACAATATTAAATATAATAGATCAACAAAAATGTCACCTTTGAAGCCTTATATGGGTATCCACCTCCTACAGTAAGAGAATATGTCATCAACAATTTCAAAGTTCCAGCAGCAAGGGATTACTTAGCGACATCCGATGAGGTCATTCGTATTTTGAAGAACCATATAGAACAAGCAAGAAACCACATGAAACAACAAGCAGACTTAAAAAGAACTGACCGAGAATTTGAAGTGGGAGATTGGGTGTTTGTTCGCCTTCAACTGTACAAACAAACTTCACTAAAAAAATTCAAAAACCATAAACTTGCACCCAAGTTATATGGCCCATATCAAGTTTGAAAGCGAGTGGGACAAGTGGCCTATGCTCTAGACATCCAGAATAAAGGAAAAATACATGACGTCTTCCATGTTTCATGTCTAAAGAAGAAAGTGGGCTCATCCACTCACATACAAATTGAATTGCCTATGTTAAATGATGAAGGAAAATTAGTGCCAGAACCATAATGCATTTTGGAAATTAAAACCAGAACACTTTGTTCTAGATCAGTCAATGAGTACCTTATCAAGTGAATAAACTTACCAGATGATGAAGCTACATGGGATAAATAAGATTTTCGTTCGCACCACCCATCCTTACCAATACTTCGTGGACGAAGTATTCCAGAGAGGGGTGACTTGTAATAAAATAAATAATTTAGTAACTTAGTAATTTGTTATTTATTGATGAACGACATGATAGGTCACATCATTTAATTGTGACCCTTGATTTGTATAAATCCACATTGTACTCCTTGTAAAAAGCATGAATTCAATAACTAAAATAAACCTTTTGGAATATACATCCCAGCTAGACATTATTGAACTTTAACGGGGTTGCAGGATTTCTTTCATCCTTTTCAATCTTGGAAAGAACAGTTAGTTATTCAATAGTCCACTAGATCCTACTCAATATTTAACTATTAGACTGCCATTCATAATAGAATCCCAAACAACAAACCATTCCAAACATTTTGAGATTCCTTCATCACCACATCGTTCGTTATGTTGGGTAGGGGCCAACTTCATTGGATCCATATCAATCAAAGAATTGGGAACAAGTGGGAGAAAAATCACACAATGGATCCTGGCACAAGTGATCCCTCCATAATTCTCTAAGAGAGAGAGTGAAATTGAATTCGCCTCCATCTACAACAATTTGCATTCCAAAAAAATTCTAGCTTGACACCAGACCTTCCTAGTGTTGCCTTTGGTCTGAATAGGGCCTATAAATATTGAAAACCCTTATCGCAATGTTCATGGATTTATCCACAAGGTCCACCCAAATGCTTGATCTGAACTCTGAAGAACATATGACTTAGAATCTCGGGCTCCAAGCTGTAAGAAGACCCCATGACATTCCTTCTACGTGAGATGTACCAAAATACCTATATTTAAGTCATGTGGAAAAGAATTCAACTGCCTTGGAACTTGCACACATGGTTTGCTTGATCAAAATAATATCTCATTGATATACTTTCACCATTCTTTTAAGGGATATAATTTTAGGAGTTTCCTCAACCCCTCAACTGTTAAAAGACATGGCAATCATGAATCGACTTAGTCCTGGGATTTCATAGCTCTAAGGGCCTAGTCAATCGTGGTATATTTACAACTTAGAATATATATTTTTTACTTGTCTATGCGCTAAGTACATGAAGGAATCCCCCCCCCCCTCCTCCAGGATCTTTATCTTGGTATAAACCACCTTCTATGGATATATCCTTCACTTTATATTTAGAACGAAGGCCATAATTAGAGATTAAAATAGAATTGAGGGGCCTAGAGAAAATGCACACAAAAGGTCGAGGGATGTTACTAGCCAGATTTACATCAGGGATTTTTGGTTGAGAAATCTCTTGTGGGCCAAACAGATCTTAAACCTTAAGGACATCCACTTTAGGGAGGAGTGGAGTGACCTGCCCATTTATAGCTAAGGTATCACTTGGACTAGGAATCTAATCCATGTTTGGCGTGGGGCAAGGAGAAGAGATATTCTTGGTGGGCATTTGGGAATTTTCTAAAATTCTACTCTCAAGGTCCTTTAAGGTAGAAGGAGAGTTTGTCTTACCAGGAATCCTGAGATTGTCCTCTCCTTTCATCTTTTGATGAACCTCTTCCACCACCTCTACGATTGGATCCTTCAAGGGAAAATCACAACCTTTAGGAGAGAGAGAGAGAGAGAGTAACCATGCTATCATGAAAACCCTTTTTCTGCTCAGTTCAAACTTTATTCCTCCATTTCTTCTTAGCTATTTAGCTAAAACTGAACGAATTGTTGCATTGTGCTTGAATGTGGCCAATGTTGTGAAACAAAAAAGTATGAAAGGGACTTTCCAATAATTTATCCTTTGTAGTCGAGAAAAACCTTGTACAACTAATTTTATTTCCTCTAGTAATCCCTCCCTTGTGTCAACCTCAACCAACATCCCACTGTCGATCAGGGTTGGAATCCCATCCTTACAATTTTTTTTGTATTTTACTACCTATAAACTCCAACACCTCCTTCCTTCAAATTAAGCCATACAATATAACCCTGAGTTGGTGTATATATACCAATTTGCGATAAGGAACATAATCCACCTCCCACTCCTGGAGAACTAAACCAAAACGCCCCCAATTCCACTTACCCATTCTAATTTTTCATCACACCTTTTGAACTTCTAAACTTGAAGAATAACAATCCCCTCGGTGGGACATGGAGTACGAGGATGTATCCTATATCCCAAACCCAATTATCCTCCATCCATATTTTTATTGAAGATGGACGAACTTGCTTACTGTAGAACCTACCGACCAATGGAAAACCCTAGTAGCTCAAAATATCCTCTAATTTAATATCCAAGGCCACAACCATTATGGCCTTATCACGCCTTGTCTTGATGCAACATGTTTTTTGAGAAGGATGACCCCATGTCAACACTCCAACGTTATGCTTCATGACTGTCCCACCTTCATCAGGAACATCCACAACCCTAGTTGGTATCGTAACCTGAATTTCAACTTATACTAGGGGGGAATTGCCCCATATTTTGAGAGAGAAGGGCCAACTAACTAAGCACTGGATGTGAAAATGCTTTTGTCTTGGCATTTAAGGTTGTCAGAACCCCATTTAAAATTCCATTTCCCCTCACATTCTATGTCGATAGATTCATACCTAAACCTTGACATCAAAGTTGAATGAGCCACCTGTCGATGTGCAATAATCACCTAGAATGTAGGAATTAATGTTCGGCTTTGGGGCATACCAACCATTGGATTTTATCCAACTCTCAATCCTATGGTCGGTATGCCCTGCAACTTCATCATTAATTGCTGCATTAAGAGGTGCTTGCAAGCCCCGCCCATCTAATAGCTTTAAATTTGTTGTCCTAGGGAAATATATGGAGGGGATTGGGGCCTGAGTCCCTAGAATCCACCTCATCAAATTCCATAAAGATATTGAATCTAGATACTTCCAAACTATCCAAGAAATAACGATCATCGGAAGAGTAAAATCCTTAGAAACATAGCTCCAAGAAGGGGAGATAACCATCTTGACAAGATTTCGCATGAGCATCAAAACTCAGATTTTTTCCCCTCGAACCTAAGAAATCCAGTGATAAATATTCTCTTCTGTAAGAAATATTCACTTCTGTATGATCTTAAATGAATGAAAACATTAATTAAACAAAATTACGAGCAAATTCATTGAAAATGTATATGTATTACATATATAAATCTATATAATAGTTAATAGACACATACAAAAATAGTGACAATCATACCAAATAATACACATTGCCCATTGTATTACTCACTAAACTCACTAAATGGAAACATGAATATCCACTATTAGTTTCCACCCAAATTATAACTACCACCCGGGTTATTTAGCAAATCCTAATGCCCAAAATTAAATTTAAATGACAATTTTGAGTATGAATTTGATTTAAAATGGTACAAAGTTATTAAATTCTAATATATACATACACAACAACAATGTCATGATTTTCTCCACCACCTTCATATCTAAAACAGGTTGGGTATTAACTAAATAATTTTATAAGGATTAATAAATTCACTAATATCTATAAATCCATTTAAATATATGTGATAATTTGATTCATAAAGAAGAAGGGAATTATATTATTTAGTGAAAAAACATAAGTGAAAGTTAAGTTCAAAGGATGAAGTTGAATAGTTAGACTCCTAGATTTGCCTTTCCTAAATGACAAAACTTCCAAATTAAAGGTAGCGTTGAAGTTTGAGGTTGAAATGAATTGAGTTAGGATACCTATACAAAATCCACTCATCCAAACGAGGTCGAAAAAATGGGGAATGAGAAACTTGGGAAACAAGGTTGGCAATATCTTGATTTGATTTAAACTTGTTTTCCCAAAATGTGCCACATGGATTGACTTCAAGAAGGAAGGAAAGAACCCTTCTTGTCCTTTGTAAAATTGGGTTTTTGAAAAATGGAAAAGAACAAAAAATAATCAACATCATTATATCCCAATGATCATTCCAACCAGGAAACCAAATAGCACATGATCCATCCCCACACTACTACTATAAATATTTGAAGGTGAAGCATATGGAGATGATTAGATGAATCCACATTGGCACTACAACTAGGTCAATGAACCAATTGTTAGTTAATAATTTATTGGCAACGAATATAGCTTGGAATCTAACAAGGTATCAAGTGTTAGATCTTCACCTCATGACAACACATCTACACTCATAGAATATAAACGCTCCGCTTGAATGTAAAAAGTTAAGAAACACCTATCACTTCAAATATGGATAAACCAAAACCATGTATGGATGATTCAAGAGTGTAGACACTGCATATTGAGAGGTTAGATTGTTATACTACAAAATATCACATGTCCATATGATGAACTATGTAAATATACACTTCCAAAACTAGATCATTCACAAATGATTGATAATATAAGAGAAGAGAAGTTTACAAATCATATATGAATACTCAATCAACCTAGAACCAACCCAACATTAAGTAGAATATAAATAATGCATGACAATCATATTAGCATGCTAAATCAACTCAACACCAACCAAACTATAAACATAAATCAAAGATAGAAAAATCAAATTCTCATGCTCAATACAGACAAGAAATCACATCTTTTTATATTATAACATAAAATTAGATTACATAAACCAAAATCGTCTTCTCCCAAGCTTACATTTCAAAACCAACTAGCTTCTCACAAACTCACGAAGCAAAACACTTCAACTAGAACAATCTAGCTATCAAATCTAACTACTCTCCACTCTTACTTGTCGAAATTTGTGCAACTTCAGAAGTTATTCTTATTGTACTTGTATAGTATTTCCTTGTACCTCCTACGGGAGATTATACTGATGTATTTACTCATGTAAACCCTAAAAATAATCTATGTAAACCTTGGGGAAAGAATCAACAAGTAAAGAATAAAATAAAATTATTTTTGTATTTCCCCAAGGTAGGTCGGCCCCAGTAAATTTTCACTTGGAAAATCAGTATAAATAGGAGGCACTCCTACTCATTATTACATCAACTCACATGAAGTTGCTCCAACAGAAAGGTGTGCTACTTCAGTTAAGGAGAGTTTTTTAAGGGGTTGTATCTTAGAGAAACATTTTCTCTCTCTTTCTTCTTCTCTCTGTTCTCAAAAGTTATTATCTCTATACAGAGGTTTGTTGGGTTTTTCTCGATTGGGTTTCCCAAGATAAATTCTTGTGTTCTTTGTTTTGTGCTTTATCTTTCTTTTAGAGATCCTATTGTTTATTTGCAATTAAGCTATACTTCTATAATATTCTAAAAACTAACATGGTATTAGAGCAGTTGTAGAAAAGGACATTGCCAAAAGCTAGGGTTTGACCTTCCAAGGCCTTCCCTCATCTCTTCAGCAGAAAAAGAGTTGTGGAAACTTTGCTCTAGGGGAGGCACATCTTTTGGTGAAAGAAAAAACAAATTCTGAGAAGTTTCAATTTTTTACTGTGGGACACCATGGGAAGAAATTAGGGAGTCAAGTTTCAGAGGTTTCCCACCACTATTTTGGCTCGAACTCACCCTCCCTAAATTCGCCTTGATAGGATGCATATATCTATAAGGTCAATTTCACTAAATTTCAAAATTTATTTTGGGCCTAAATCCTGCTAGCATTTCTGGTTCAAACCTGTAGACAATATGATTGGAATGAAGGTTGAAGATCGTCTTGATGGGTCTACAAACTTAATATCCTGGAATCATAGGGTTCCACTCATCCTAGAAGAAAATGATCTCTTGAATTTTGACGGTGAGAAAGTTCCAGAACTAGAAGCAGAAGGAGACAAGTCCCAGTGGAAGAAGTATGATACGAAAGTAAGACGAATTTTGGTGGACTCAGTCAAAGATCACTTGGTTCCACAAATCTCAGAAAATAAGATAGTTAGGAAGATGTTCAATACCTTTAAGAAATTATTTGAACATAGTCACATCAATGTGGCTCTCACATTAAGGAACAAACTATCAAATATGAAGATAATTAAGTCAAAAGCAATTGCCCCATATTTCATGAGGATCACTAAACTTTGGGACAAGATAAGGTCCATTGGAGACAACATTGAATAAAAGGGGCTTGTCATGACCACTCTAAATGGTATTCCACCATCTCTGGAGTCCTTCATCTAAACCATAGGTGGTCGAACCAAGTTTCCCAAAATTGACAAGTTATGGGCAGATTGCACTTAGGAAGAGACCAGGATTGCAACAAGGAAAAGACTCCATGGTCCTCAAGTTGAGGAGAATCAATCCTTCATCACTCATGCCAAGAAAGGCAAGGGAAAAGAAAGGAAGTTTCACAAACATAAGCACCAAGATAGGATACCAAGTTCTTCTCCAAATCGGAGGGAAAAGAAGAAGGATCTATCACACATATAATGCTACAAGTGTAAGAAATATGGTGACTATGCAAGCCAATGTTTTAATTCAAACAAGAGGAAGCATGAATCTTGAACAACTGATGTGGAAGATGGTCATCATCATGAGAAACAAATAAATGAAGATCGTACATAATCCATCTTCGTATCAACATTGTCAGGTACGGTTCCCACCACTACTGATACATGGCTTATAGATAGTGGTGCTTCTAAGCATATGACTGTTTATAAAGAGAATATTTCAGAAGTTGTTGAGAAAGAATCCCATCTTCATGTTGTGCTTGGAGATGATACCAAATACACTGTGAAAGGGTTTGGATCTACATCTCTTCAATTGGAATCCAATGACTTACTACATCCGAATGATGTGTTGTATGTACCTGGTATGAAAAGAAACCTTATCTCCATCTCCGCCATAGAAGACAAGGGATACAGAGTTACATTTGCATATGGAAATGTGCTTTCATGGCACAAGATATCTAGCATGAACACAACAAAATTGATTGGTGTAAGGGAGGAAAGCTTATATCATCTCATCACTCTACTAGAACAAGCTTTAGTCCATGATTCCACTAAAATTAATGAGCTATGGCACATAAGACTAGCTCATCTAAACTATCAATCTCTCCCCGCATTAAGGAACATGGTGACAAGTCTACCAATACTTCATGTGGACTATGATGGTGTCTGTAGAGGATGTGCACTTGGTAAGAATACCAAGGGTTCCTTTCTGAAAAATGAAAGTAGATCCAAGGGAATATTGGATCTAATCCACCGTGACTTGTGCGGACCCATGACAATTACTTCATTGGGTGGTTACAACTACTATTTAACATTTATTGATGATCACTCATGAAAGATGTGGATATTCTTTTTCAATACCAAGGAATTCGAGGAAGTAGTTAGCAAATTAAATGAATTCAAAGCACAAGTCAAGAATCTTTCAAGAAGAAGAATTAAGATCCTGGGATCAGACAATGGTGGAGAATATACCTTTATAGAAATCAATGATTGCGTAAGGAAGCATAAATTTAGAGGGAGATCACAATTCCCTACAACCCTCAACAAAATGGGGTTGTGGAAAGGAAGAACAGAACAATTGTGGATGCAACCAAAGTCATGATACATGACTAGAGTCTATTGATGCTCTTATGGCTAAAAGAATCCATAACAACTATTTATCTACAAAACAGCTGCCCTTATAAAATCTTGAAGGAAATGACTTCGAAATAAGCCTTGACAGGAGTGAAGTCAGAAGTAGGCCACCTTTGTATCTTTGGCTACCCATTCTAAAATCATGTCCTTAAGGATAAAAGGACGAAACTAGAACCTTCAGGAAAGAAGGGAACATTCGTGGGATACAATGAGTATTCAAAGGCTTACTGAATATACATCCCAGGATCAAGGCAGATTGAAGTTAGTAGGGATGTAACCATTGAAGAAGAAATGGCTATACGAAAAGGAAAAGGATATGATGCGGAGATTGATGATGATGAAGAGACGATATCATATCCCCCTCCAAAAGTTAAGAGGGAGTCTAAAGAAAATAATGAATCGATCGATCCCATTGATCTAGTTGATGCTCCCACATATATGGCAGTAAGCCGGAAAAGACCTATATGGGCACATCAGACATTGCAGTATGTTGAGGTGCACGAAGCTCTGCATGGAATCCATCGAGAAAGCAAAAGACCTCATAGGTTCTCAAGTTATGTAGCTTTTATGAGGCACGTCATTGACTCAGAGCCTACCGCGTATGAAGAAGCATCTAAACACCAAGTTTGGAAGGATTCCATTCTATCATGAAGAATGATGTATGGGAGGTCATACCGAGACCTGAGGGGAAGTCAATAGTGACCTCCATGTTGGAGACATTTACCCACCATGCACACTTAATTTGGTCAATTTGGCCTTATTAAACCACTATCCTAAGTTTTATTGACTTAATTGACATTAGAGGAGCACTGTATGATATCAGCATGAGCACACCCATGTCTACCTTCAATCAAGGAGGCCAACTAAGCCTTCTCATTCATTTGGGGAGGCCAACTGGAGCACTCTGGGAGTGATCTGAGTGTCATAAATGCACCTAATTGATAAATGATGGTTACAATCAGTTAAGTTAAGTGGTGAAGGCGCCTCCATTCATTATTTAATTATTTTTAATGATTATTTATGAAATGGAGCTAACACAGGCACCTACAACCATTTCTAATGACTAGATGACTTCAGTTAACCTCATCAGGGTTCATTGGAGTTATTGATGTGCTACCACTTGTTGGTTGGCATGCAATGACATGTGTCTGAGCTACTTTCAGTTAGACTGAGTCTTTCATTGCACTCTAACTTCAGTTAGGACTCAGTTGAGTCTATCGGCACTTGATCAGTTGGTTAACTAGTGTGTTTACTGTGGCTTACAGTCAGTTAAGCTACACCCATTCATTCAATTCGAATGACCTCCTTGGGAATTCAAATTGTATTGGAAGTCATGCATCTTGCATGATCATTGTATTGTATTATTCATTCTTTATTGATTATACAGAGCTGCTACTCCCATTGCAACACCATTTTTCCAATTTTATGCATATCTGTCTGTATTCTTTGTGAGACTATGTTTTCAGTTCCTAGACCACTGTGACAAATTAATATGGTATATGAGCTCACAGCGGGACAAAGCTTAGATCTCTAAAAAACAAGGTTTTTGACAGATCTTGCATGAAAAATTGAGCAAAAGCTCAAAAATTTCAGCACTGCACTAGAAGCCAAGGATTACCACTTAATACCCCAAGTAAAGGAATTGTTGATCAAGCTTGCTTGATCAACTATGCTGGGTGTGATGAAATCCTAAAATGTGCAGGATGTATGACCTTACGGTGCCCCTTTTGTTGTGATTTGCAGGTTTTAACAGGTGAAAAGCATTCGCTCCAACAGTTTCAGATGGCTTCTTTCATAGAACTCTTGACTCCGTTCAATTTCCATTCATGGAAAGGAGACATGGAGATCTAGCTACATGCCAGAGGACTCTATAGGGTCACTATGGACACTGAAGAAGAGCCTGCTTCTATGACAGACAAAGCTATATTCTTGAACAAGAAAGATGAAGCATTCGAATTCTTGTGCCTCTATGTTTCCCAGGATCTTCTTTTCCATCTCTCAGGATTGAAGACTCCAAAGGAAATTTGGGACAAATTGGAAACCCTGTATGGAAAATAGGATGATTTGATAGTATACCAGCTTGAAAACGAGTTGATGTCTCTACAGCCTTCCAATTTCGAGACCTTAAATGATTTTTTCACAAAGTTCAAGCACATTGTCTTATCGTTGAAGCAATGTAAGGTAGAGAAGGAGGATGATCAGCTCATCCTCACCATACTCTCCAAACTTGGAGCATATTATTCGGTGTTTGTCTTTACATTCCATGCGAGGAAGCTCACAACCCCTGGATGGAAGATGCCTTCACTCAATGCCTTCATTAAGTCCCTAACAAGTGAACATGATAATCTTGTCCAGATGGGGATCATTAGATCCTCCTGTGATCAAGCCCTCTATGTCTCGGGGCCCAAAGATCTAAAGGGTAAAGGAAAGCAGCATCAGAACCCAAAAACTAAATTCGAAGCTCCGAAGCCTAAAGTTGAAAACCAGCAGCATGAAGATCCTTCCAACTCGAAGAAGAACAAAGGAAAAGGGTATCATGGAAAGGAAAAATTCAAGTGTTCATATTGCGGGAAGGGCTTCCACCCTGAACATGCCTGCGTGAAAAAGAAACTTGATGAAGCTACTTCTCTTCTTGAGAAAAATCACATCAATATTCCGGAAAGCTTTCGGAGGAGAGATCAATAAGATCAGGAACCACAGCATGAAAGAGGTCATGCCCTCATGGCACGCACTTCGAAGTCCAAAGCACTCTTGATAGATTCTGGAGCTTCGAACCACATGATGGTTGAAAGAGACTCCTTCTCATCTTTGGAGACCAACAAATCCATTCCCATCCACATGGGATATGACTCGACAATCATATCCGAAGGACAAGGTACTGAGCATGGTTATTTTTCCAATGTTCTGTATGTACCTTCTCTTGCATCAAACATCCTAAGTGGTTATCAAATGACACATACGGGAGTGCCCAAGAGAGTCTCCTTTATCTCGTATGATGTAGAGATCACAGAAATTGCATCGGGAAAACTTGTAGCAAAAGGCCTTGCAAACCATCATGCAAAAGCCTATGAGTTCTCCCATTTTTGTGGCATATGCAAAGCCCACCACATTCCTGACTCATGGAAATGAAGTTAGTATACTGTGGCGTGAGAGTTTCGACCATCTAAACTTCAAATACTTGCAGCAATTACAGAATAATTCTATGGTTGTGTTGTTGGAAAGCACCCTGAGCATAAGTTTGATCAGGGGAAGGCAAGCCAAGCATCATGCATCTTGGGACTGATACATTCTGATATCAGTGGTCCCATGCCTATCACATCCATGAATGGATCAAGGTATGTTCTGACTTTCATTGATGACTTTTCCGGATACACATGGGTCTTTTTTATAAAAAAGAAGTCGAAAGTCTTGGAAAAATTCACTGAATTGAAGACCTTGATTGAGAATGCATCTGGCCAAAAGATCAAGATCTTGAGATATGATAATGGAGGGGAGTATGTTAGTAATTATTTACTGCATATATGTTTCCAAATTGGTATTTAGATACAGCATTCAGTCCCCTACACTCCCCAGCGGAACGGTGTAGCGAAGAGGAAGAATGGGTCTCTCAAGGAGATGACCACCTGTATGTTGGAATCAAAGAAGTTGGCTGCAAATTTGTGGGTTGAAGTCACGCATGTTGCAGCATATATTCAGAACAAAGTGCCACACTCATCCATGAAAGGGAATACCCCTTTCGAAGCATACTTCAGACACAAGCCGGATGTGTCGAATCTGCGGGTGTTTGGGTCCACTACATGGGCCCGAATTCCACTTGATAAAAGGTGGGATTTGCAACTGCAAAGCATAGAATGTATGTTTATTGGATATCCTGATGAATCAAAAGGTTTCAAGCTGTTGGATATCAAAACAAAACAGATCATCATTGAAAGGAGTGTCAAGTTCGATGAGCCTCTTCAGGAGGTAGAACTAGTGAAGGAGAAAACTAGTAAATTTCCTTCCTATCCTACTGAATATTTGGATGATGTAATTGGGGGTGATGACCCTGAGTTGGATCCTCTAATTTCTGATATCAGTGTATAGAAAAAATCAAATGCTGAATCAAAACCTGAAGTACAAAATCATCTCCCAACTTGGGCCCGACAGACACTCTCCTCCGCAAGAGATAACATTGGAAATCCGAATGATCCAAGGAGAACCCGATCCAATTTCCAAAGAGCGGGGATTGTGCTCTATTGTCATGATTATTAGTTGTCTGAATCATGTTATTTGATGATAAGTTCAGAACGTAAGTCTTACTACCATGCTCGGAAGGATCCGAGATGGCAAGTTACCATGGATGAAGAGATGAATTCTCTTTAGAAAAACACCACTTGGGAGCTAGTTTCTCTCCCTCCAAGGAGGAAATTGGTTCAATGCAAGTGGGTGTTTTGGAATAAGGTTGTTGTTGATGGAAGCACCTACAAATATAAGGCAAGTCTGGTAGCAAAAGTTTTCTCCCAGGTCCAAGGTGTGGACTACTATGAGACTTTTGCACCGGTTGCAAAAATGGACTCCATCCGCCTAGTTTTGGCAATTTCTGCATCTAAGCGCTAGGAAGTGCATCATATGGATGTTAAGTCTGCCTTTTTGCATGGAGATATTCATGAGGAGATATACATGAAGAATCCCGAGGGCTACATTTCTGATCCATCTTTGGTTTGCAAGCTAAAGAAGTTACTATACGAGTTAAAACAGGCCCCAGGAGAGTGGTATTCCAAGATGGATGCCTTCCTTCTCTTGCAAAAATTCCTGATCTGTTGGACCTCAACTTGAGTGCATTAAAAGTTTATGTAAAGAATGCGTTTTCTAGTTTGCTTAATTCATGAACCAGCATTAACAGAGATTAGATGCTTAAAACAAAAATGAAAAGAAAAACTGATAAACAGACGTGGGAAAAGCAAACACATAATCAGAGAGCCACAAAAACAAAATTTGATAACGGAGTTCACCCCCTCCACTAGGCTACGTCTCTGGGTCCCTCTCCAATGGGTACCGATCCAATTAATCTCTTTAAGATGGTACAAAAATGGTTCTGGAATCAACTTCAGCAACTGTAAACAGAATGTTGTACAAAGTCTTTAAGACCTCTCTTCTGGAAATTACAATTAGCAAAGAAAGCTAAGATATAACAGAGAATGTCGACTTCAAAAAGCAACAGCATCTGCGCCTTCACAGTAACTCCCCAAGCTTCTCATAGCAGAAAAGCGAAGCTCTGTGCTCTAAAACACTCTGAATCTCCTCTCTTTTGTCCCCTGATGTGGCCAGAAGTCCTCTATTTAAGCATTCAGTCGGAGGGCAAGTAACGGGTTCCCCTCCTCCGCTACAGCTGCTATCTTCTTTATTATTGTTACAACCATATGCTAACTGAACCATGCAATCCCGCCAAGTCACGGACCAAGCGTTTATGTTACCACGACGTTTCAGATCCCCGAAACGTTGCAACCAACTCCACGCTCATACACTACCTTACAACACGTTGCAATGACCGCCACTGGGCTATGCGACATGTAACGTACCCGTTTGATGTCACCATCAACTTCACAGCATATAAATGCCGTGGCATATAAGGACTTCGCCATATACCCGATCCGCTGTCGCAGCATATGCCTAACCTCCACGAACCATTCGATGCTCACTTGACGGTGCACAACTGCGCGGCCCCTACATAACTGCGCGGCATGCGATAATCTGCGTGGCATGTGCATATAATGGCTAGCATGTGAGTTAAAACCATAGATTAACTACTATTGTACCATATTGGATCAGTGTAACTTGAAGATGAATAATCCCCCGGATCATTCCCCCCCATTGAAGAGCTTTTGGACCACCAAAAGCTTGAATCATTCTGCAAGTAAGTGAGGGTATAGCTCCCTCACCTTTCCAATCTCCATCCATCTTGCTTTGCTAGGATGCATGCCTTTAAGCCCCACTCGAAGGTACTCAGCATTCCCCCTTCGTGAAGTCCTCACATTTCTGTCAAGAATAACATCATCCTGCAATTCTTTCATGTATTCAGGTGCCATATCATCAATTGAAGGAATCTGTATGTTAGTGTCCTCATCCATGATCATAGGAGGCTCATACAATTTAAGATTCTCAACATTGACAACTGAATAAATTTGCATGTATGGAGGCAAATTCAAGTGAAAAGCATTAGTTCCAATCTTTTCCAAGATCTCAAAAGGACCATACCTGATAGGATTAAGCTTTTTACCTTCACCTTTCATTCTTTCTTTGGTGATATGTAACCAAACTCTATCACCAACCTAGAATTGATGATCAACCCGATGCTTGTCATGCCTGGCTTTGTACTTTGCTTGGCTCTTCTCCAACTGTTCCTGAATTGCCTGCTGCACCGCTTGGATTCTCTGGATGAATCTTAGAGCTTTATCTGCATCATGATGTCCATCCACTGCATCTTTGCCAAAAGAGAAGTCCATCGGTGTTTTTGGCAGATAACCAAAACAAGTTTCAAAAGGAGATCTTTTCGTGGAAGAATGAACTGCATGATTGTAAGCATGCTGTATATACTGCAACTGCTCATCCCAAAGTTTAGGATGTTTACTGCAATACCCTCTGAGCAGCTGAACCATGGTTCTGTTTACTACCTCTATTTTCCCATCGGTCTGTGGATGAAAAGTTGTACTTTTCTTAAGTTTGGTATCCATAAGCTCCCATAAAGTTGACCAGAATTGTCCCAAGAACCGGGAATCTCGATCAGATACAATAGACATGGGTAGCCCAAAATGCACCCAAACATTCTGAAAGAATAGATGAGCTGTTTGTTCAGCAGTGATCTGTTTGTTACATGGCATTAAGATACACATTTTGCTAAATCTATCCACAACAAAGTCCATAGAAATACTTTCCCAAGGACGAGAAGAAACTGGAAGAGGTGTGTACAAACCCAATTTCCTATTGCTAGGCTTACTGGTTGCACACATAACACATCCTCGTATATATTTAGCTACAGTTTCTTGCATCTGAGGCCAGTAACAGTGATTCTGCAATATTGTCAACGTTTTACTTACACCAAAATGTCCTGCAATCAATGAACTATGTGCTTCTCGAATCACATGCACTCTCTCTTTCTCTGGAATACAGAGCTTACCGAGATGATACAGGAGTTGATTATGCACATAATATTTCTCTTCCTGTTTACCATGTATCAGTGATCCATATACTTTCCTAAAATCTTTATCTTCGGCATACTGTTCAATATAACTTTCATGTGTTAATGAACTGTTTTGAAGAATGATTGAAGCATTGGTAGGTGGCCTCAATAACATGTCTGCTACCTTATTATGAATTCCCTTTTTGTATTTAATTACGAGATGAAACTGTTGCAAGAATCCCATCCATCTTAAATGCCTACTTTGATGTACTTTAGTTTGGGATTGTAAATATTGAAGTGGCTGATGATCAGTATGTATGACTATTTCTTTTCCCATGATATAATGTTTCCACTTCTTCACACTCTGTACTAAAGCATACAACTCTTTGTCATAAGTTGGATAGTTACTTACTGCAGTAGAGAACGTTTCTGAATGGTAACAGACTGGCTTCCTCCCTTGCATCAAAACGGCTCCCATGGCAAACCCGCTGGCACCGGTCTCGATCTCAAATGGCTGCTGCAAATCTGGCAACGTCAGAACTAGGGCTGTGCTAATCCTTTCCTTCAAAGTGTTGAAGGCTCTCTGATGCTTGCCTCCCCATTGGAAAATCTCTTTGATGCTTGTCAATGCATGTAATGGCGCAGCAATGGAGGAAAACCCAGAAATGAATTTCCTCCAATACTGAACCGCACCCAGAAAACTTTTGATTTCAGTAACGGTGTTAGGCCGTGGCCAGTTTACAATGACAGCAACCTTGGCTGGGTCCACTCGCAGGTGGCCTCTACCAATAATATGGCCCAGATATACTAAAGAAGTTTTAGAAAACTCACATTTAGACATTTTTACAGAAAGCTTCTCCTTCCTCAGTACATCTAAAAATTTCTTTACATGTACAATATGCTCTTCCCAGGTTTTGCTAAACATTAGGATATCATCCAGATATACAATTACAAAATCATCAATGAATGGACGAAAGACATCATTCATGACCCGCATGAAAGTAGCAGGTGCGTTACAGAGTCTGAAAGGCATCACAAGCCATTCATACAAACCCTGTTTTGTTTTAAACGTTGTTTTCCAGGAATCATTTTCAGCAACCCGGATTTGATGATACCCACTATGCAGATCCAATTTTGTAAAGTAAGTTGCATGTTTCAACTGATCAAGCAAATCATCAATGCAAGGAAGAGGATACCTGTTTTTAATGGTGATTTTGTTAAGGGCCCTATAGTCAATGCACATCCTCCAAGACCCATCCTTCTTAGGAACCAAGACTATAGGAGAGCCACAAGGAGAAGTACTTGTCCGGATGACCCCTTTCTCAATCAGCTCCTGAACCTGCTTCTTGATTTCCTCGTTCTGCATTACAGACATCCGGTACATGGCTATGTTCGAGAGTGGCACATCCTGCTGCAAATGTATCTCATGCTGAATATCTCTCTTTGGTGGTAACCCCTTCGGATCTTGAAACAAATCATCATACTCAGAAATGATTTCAATCAGTTTAGATTTATGTTTAGGATCACATCCCTCAAAAGATTTAGAGATCTCATCATTTTTCATCTTAACCATCATTAACACAAAATTCTTACTAGCATTTACCAGCCTCTTCATTTGTCCTGCAGAAACTATTGCTAGGTTTGTTCTTATCTTATGTGCTTGTACAATATATTCCACACCATCTTTAAAAAGATGATACGTATTCTGCTCTCTATAAAATACTGCTTTCCGGCCATACAAATATGGACTCCCAAGTACTATTCCACAAATGTCAAGTGGTACTACATCTAGTTCTACCTCATCCATAAACTTTTCAGTGATTGCAAATTTCAAAACACATTTCTTTGTAACTTGCAATCGTGTATCATTAGTAACCCAACCAAGAGGATAGGGTTTTTCATGAGGTATAGTAACTAAATGCAATTTCTTAACCACTTCTTCTGATATCATATTTACTTGTGAACCACTATCAAACAATGTATCAATCTTTGTGTGATTTGCAATGACACGAATATGAAACAGTGCACTTCTATTTTTATCATTTTTCTTAGAAGTAGATGGCAGATTTGTACTTGCACTAGAACTTGGTTTTGCATCAATGGGAAGTGAGATACTTTTATTCTTACCCTGGATTCCGACAGCTGTAACCTTTGTTTCATCACCTGAGTCGGATCCCAAGTGTTGAATAACCGCTGCAGTAGCTTTTGCTTTGCCTTTATCTCTGTTTCCTCCGTACTTTTTTGGCCTTAACTCCGGATGAAGCTTCCAACACTTAGAGACATCATGTCCCTTCTGACAATGCGAACATGTAGGCTTTTCACCCTCTTTCTTAACAATAGCCATCTTCTTTTTCCCCTTATCTTTACCTTTCGATTTGCTGTTAAAATTAAAGGATTTCTTCGCAAAAGTATCATTAGCATGCTTACCCCTAGCTTCTAAATGTGTGGCTTGAACACATACATCATCCAAATTACTGGGGTTAAACATTAACAAAGTATGCTTCAAATAAGAATGCATGCCACCAATGTACTTAAGAAGAGTTTCCTGTGTATCTAATGAAACATTCAATGCAATAGCCCTCTTCCTGAATTCATGAGTATAATCTTGAATGCTTTGTCCTTTAGCTTGTCTAAACATTTGCCAACTCATGGTTAATTGTTGAATATGTCCTAAAGGATAAAATTGCTTCCTTAAAACTTCAATGAATTCATTCCAAACTGAAATAATTTTACCATTCTTTCGAAGATCTTGCTGAATCTTGCTCTCCCACCAAGTAAGAGCCATACCACTCATTCTTAAAGTGGCCAATTGAATCCTGGAAGGGTCATCATTAATGCCCTGCACCCTGCAATATACTTCAAGCTGCTTGATCCAATTGTCTAACTTTTCAGCATCTAAATCTCCATTATAAATTGGCAATTCAAATTTAACATCCAATTTGAAATAAGGCATATTAGGATTTGCATTATTCGAATGACAAGTATGAGAAGAAGATAAAGTTTGATTAGTTTCAGGAGGATCACCATCACCTCCTACTCCTTTACCCTTTTCGTCCTTCTTCGCTTCTGCATCTTTGGATGAAGATCCTTCTTCTTTCTTCTTCCTTTCTGCTCGCTCATCGAGTAGAATTTCCATCATGGCTTTCATGCTCATAAAAGCCTCCAAAAACTCAGTCTCTGAAATAACAGTTTTTTCCCGTTCTGTATGTCCTTCTTCTTCCCCTCGTGGAGAAGACATGGTTCTTGAGAATGTTCTCCTTGAGCCAATCTCAGGATCTCCTTCGATTAATTCTCCTTCACCACGCTTTAACTTGGACCTGGTAAGCATTCACAAACTTGCACAAGCAGTTAACCTGCTCTGATACCATAATATGATCCGTCGGACCTCAACTTGAGTGCATTAAAAGTTTATGTAAAGAATGCGTTTTCCAGTTTGCTTAGTTCATGAACCAGCATTAATAGAGATTAGATGCTTAAAACATAAATGAAAAGCAAAACTGATAAACAGACGTGGGAAAAGCAAACATAGAATCAGAGAGCCACAAAAACAGAAGTTGATAACGGAGTTCACCCCCTCCACTGGGCTGCTTTCTCTGGGTCCCTCTCCAATGGGTACCGATCCAATTAATCTCTTTAAGATGGTACAAAAATGGTTCTAGAATCAACTTTAGCAACTGTAAATAGAATGCTGTACAAAGTCTTTAAGACCTCTCTTCTGGAAATTACAATTAGCAAAGAAAGCTAAGATATAACAGAGAATGTCGACTTCAAAAAGCAACAGCATTTGCGCCTTCACAGTAACTCCCCAAGCTTCTCATAGCAGAAAAGAGAAGCTCTATGCTCTAAAACACTCTGAATCTCCTCTCTTCTGTCCCCTGATGTGGCTAGAAGTCCTCTATTTAAGCGTTCAGTCGGAGGGCAAGTAACGGGTTCCCCTCCTCCACTACAGATGTTATATTCTTTATTATTGTTACAACCATATGCTAACTAAACCATGCAATCCCACCAAGTCATGGCCTAAGTGTTTATGTTACCACGACGTTTCAGATCCTCGAAACGTTGCAACCAACTCCACACTCATACACTACCTTACAACACGTTGCAACGACCGCCACTGGGCTATGCGACATGTAACGTACCCGTTTGATGTCACCATCAACTTCGCAGCATATAAATGTCGTGGCATATAAGGACTTCTCCATATACCCGATCCGTTGTCGCAACATACAAATGTCATGGCATATGCCTAACCTCCACGAACCATTCGATGCTCACTTGACGGTGCACAACTGCGCGGCCCCTACATAACTGCGCGGCATGCGATAAGCTGCGCAGCATGCGATAATCTGCGCGGCATGTGCATATAATGGCTAGCATGTGAGTTAAAACCATAGATTAACTACTATTGTACCATATTGGATCATTGTAACTTGAAGATGAATAATCCCCCGGATCACTTCCAAAGGTGTAAATCAGATACAAATGTGTATATATAGCAGTCTGATGTTCATTTGATTATTATTGTTTTATATGTTGATGAATTACTGATTACAGGTAGCACAGTTACTTCTATTTCAGTCATCAAAACTGCTCTCCACAATGCATTTGAAATGAGAGATTTGGGGCTCTTGAAACAATTTCTGGGGCTCGAAATTGAGCAAAATTTTGACGGGATATTGGTCACTTAGCCCAAATACATATCAGACTTGTTATTCAAGTTTAACATGGCTGAATGTAAGTCTGCTCCATTTCCTTTTCTTTCAGGGACCAGCCTTGAAGAAGGAAAAAGCACACCTCCCATGGACTGCACTATTTATCGACGGCTGATAGGTAGCTTGCTCTACTTGACTCATTCTCGGACTGTTATCTGTTATGTCATGAATGTTGTGTCAAGATACATACAACATCCTCATGATATTCATTGGAAGGCAGCCAAGAGGTTCCTCCAGTATATTCAGGGAACCAGGACCTACGACATTCACTATGTTGCAGACTCTTAGCTAGAGCTGGTTGGTTACAGAAATTCCGATTAGGCACGTGATTCTATTGATCGAAAGTCTACTTCTGAATATTTCTTCATGTTTGGTGGTGGTCCCATTTGCTAGTTTAGCAAAAAGCAGGCCGCCATAGCATTGTCTTAAGCATAGGTCAAGTACCGAGGAGCGGTGAATGCTTGCATTCAAGCTGTTTGGTTGCAAGGCATTCTTTCAGAGTTTTATCTTGGTATTACTTTTTCCACTGTCCTATTTTGTGACAATCAAAGTGCTATTATGATATCCACAGATCCAGTTACTAGGCAGAGGACCAAGCATGTAGAGATACACATGCACTATATCAGGGAATTAGTGCATGACAGGACCATCATTCTGCAATACTGCCCAACTGATGAGCAGATTGCAGACATCTTCACCAAGAGCTTTTCAGAAAATAAGTTCACTTACCTCCGTTCACTGTTGGGGGTGAGTTCATTAGGGTGATCAAACTACTTTCAGTTTTCAGCTTGAGGGGGGGTTTTCCCACTGGGTTTTCCCTCTTTTCCTCACTTATATTTATTTTTGAGCATTGTTTGAGTTTCATTATTGTACACGGTGACCTATGGCCTTAGTTGTGGGGCCCTAGCATTTCATTCACTTTATGTTTCTACTTCTCCCGAGTATAGCTTAAGGGGGGGTGTTGGAGACATTTACCCACCATGCACACTTAATTTGGTCAATTTGGACTTGTTAAACCACTATCCTAAGTTTTATTGACTTAATTGACATCAGAGGAGCACTGTATGACATCATCATGAGCACACCCACACCTACCTTCAGTCAAGGAGGCCAACTGGAGGACTCCGGGAGTGATCTGAGTGTCATAAATGCACCTAATTGATAAATGATGGTTACAATAAGTTAAGTTAAGTGGTGAAGGTGCCTCCATTCATTATTTAATTATTTTTAATGATTATTTATGAACTGGAGCTAACACAGGCACCTACAACCACTTCTAATGACCAGTTGACTTCAGTTAACCTCATCGGGGTTCATTGGAGTTATTGATGCACTAAGTCATTCATTGCACTCCGACTTCAGTTAGGACTCAATTGAGTCAATCGGCACTTGATCAGTTGGTTAACTAGTGTGTTTACTATGGCTTACAGTCAGTTAAGCTACACCCATTCATTCAATTCGAATGACCTCCTTGGGAATTCGAATTGTCTTGGCATTCATGCATCTTGCATGATCATTGTATTGTATTATTCATTCTTTATTGATTATACAGAGCTGCTACTCCCATTGCAGCACCATTTTGCCAATTTTATGCATATTTGTCTGTATTCTTTGTGAGACTATGTTTTCAGTTCCTAGACCACTGTGACAAATTAATACTCCAAAGGGTTTTTTCAAGATTAAACACGGAGCAGACGGTAGCATGGAAAAACACACAGCCGGATTTGTTGCTAGAGGATTCTCTCAGAAAGAGGGAATTGACTATGATGAAACATTTTCTCCTGTGGCTCGATATACTTCCACTAGAACCATCATTGCTATTCAATCAAATAGGGATGGAAGTTGTGATAGATGGATGTAAAGACTGCCTTCCTCAATGGTATTATCGAGAAATAAGTTTACATTGAACAACAAGAAGGGTTTATTGTCCATGAGAAATATTCTCATGTATGCAAACTGAAAAAGGCATTATCTGGACTCAAGCAAGCACCTCATGCTTGGTATGGATGAATAGACGAATACCTGGTAAACTTGGAATTCACCAAGAGTGACGATGATCCTAATCTTTACTACAAGATTATGGATGATGAGCTACTGATTTTGGTCCTGTATGTGGACGACTTGTTTCTCATAGGAAATGAGAAACTATTTGGATGGTGTAAGAAGGAGCTTGCCTTTGAGTTTGAAATGAAGGACCTTGTATTGATGCATTGCTTCTTGGAATTAGAAGTATGGAAAAGGCAGGAGGAAATTTTCCTAAGTCAATGAAAATACACCATTGATATTTTATTATTGTACTTGTATTGTATTTCCTTGTACCTCCTACGAAAGATTATACTGATGTATTTACTCTTGTAAACCCTAGAATGAATCTATGTAAACCCTAGGGAAAGAATCCACAAGAAAAAAAAATTGTATTTCGCCAAGGTAGGCCAACCCCAATCAAACTGTCAACTCGGTCCTAGTAAATTTTCACTTGGAAAATCAGTATAAATAGGAGGCGCCCCTTCTCATTATTTCATGAACTCATAGCAAGTTGCTCCAGCAAAAAGGCGAGTTACTACAGTCAATGAGAGTGTTTTCTAGGGCTGTATCTTTGAGAGACATTTTCTCTCTCTTTATTCTTCTCTTTGTTCTCTGGAGCTATCATATCTATATGAAGGTTTGTTGGGTTTTTTTCGATTGGGTTCCCTAAGATAAATTCTTGTGCTCTTTGTTTCTATGATTTGTCTTTCTTCTAGCGATCCTATTTTTTATTTGCAATTAAGTTATACTGCTATAATCTTGTAAAAACTAACATTGCTCACATACGTAGAAGTAATGCACCCCTTCATCACTTTTATAGAACAAGAAAGAAGGGATACAAGTAAAAACCTTAGACTAGGTCCTTAAGTGGAGTAATCCAACTTAACAATGTTAAATTTAATCCTAACCAACTCATTCACCACATGTGTTGAGGGTAAGTGGTTACATGACAACTTGTTCGAGTTATTCTTGTCCAAGTAACTAAATCAACTAGTGAGATCCATATGTACTAGGGTAGGTGTATGACCACAAATGTTCAACACCCACTTCGCATATTTTATGCAATAGATTAAGTACTGCACCATTCTAGTCCAAGTATATCCAAGTGTCAAAAAATGGATAGGGAGGGGGGCTATGAGACAATTTAACCTCATGAGAATCTCTCCCATTGATTCCTCCCTCTCATAAAAAGAGTTGAATACACTTCAAAAGATAGGTAAACTGACACTCCCTCACCATGAGAAATGTGTTCTACATCAAACCAAGATATTCTCTCTACAAGTTAAACTTCACCTTTTCTAGGGGCTCAAACATAATCTTGGTCACCTATATATCTAAAAGAATATACACAAGTACCACTGCTCCATTATGTACTTTGAGATCTCTTCTAAATATTCAAAGTAAATGTCCACCGTTGAAGGAATATTTCATGTGTAACTTGCCATACTTGAGTATCTCTCTCATGAATATCAAAATCTCTTACAACAAGAGAAAAAGACTTATCAAGGTCAACACCCTCTTTCTAAAATCATCATTTGCCAACAAATTTGGACATGAAATTTTCAATGTGCCTACAAATTAAATGCTTGAAATATATCATTGATTTCGCAGAAGATTTTGAAACTATCTCTAAGACATTAATCTTGAGAATGGAATTATCCTCTTTTATCATGGCATCTCACCATGCCTACTTTGGATTTTACTCCTCAATGCTAGAAGGATCCATCTCAAGAATGGAATACATTGTGTGCATTAGTGGGAAAGTTTTTAGGTGGGTGACTGGCTCAAAAATTATCCTTGGTTACTCTCGCTTGCTCTTGTGCACAAGGCTTGGGTAATGCATAATGGGTTCTTGGAGTAACTTGAATGTAATGAGGCCTTTTTTACTTAACTAGAACCTTGTTGACATGAATATGTTTTTTTTTTCAATTTCATGTCAGATGTTGGGACCACACAATTTTCTCCTCCCTCTATCTTGATGGGAGGCTTATATGGCATTGAGTACCATGTGAACTCACTACAACAAAACAAGCCATTAGCATCGGATTTTAGTGTTATTTTTTTCAATTTGGGAGAGCTACCCGATGCTAAAGTTGACATTAAACAACATTTCAAAATAACATCGACTTTAACTTCCTTTTTGGCATTGTGTTTAACTTCCCTTTTAGCATCAGATTTAGCTTCCCTTTTAGTGCCAAGTTTAGCTTCCTTTTTAGCACTGGATTTGGATTCCTTTTTATAGTGCTAGTTTTATTATCCTTCATATAATTGAGTTTATATTTCCTTTTAGTTCCATGTTTAACTTCCTTTTTAGCTACAAGTTTAGATTCATTTTTAGCATCAGGTTCAACACCAATTATCTGTAGAAAATTACTCCTATTATTAAAGCTTCTCGGGCATCACACCCACTAACCCCTCACAGGTCCTAGTGCAGGTCACAAGAATGGAACTACTTCAATCACTTGAGCTTTATAATCATCACACCCATTCAAATCTTCTTTTCTCATCTCCCTCTCTCAAGTAACTAAACCCTTCAACATGGATAGGAAAAAACTAGTAGCGTAGCTTTGAAACTATGTCAAAATTTACCTCATGAAAGTAGATATGCACTCGTAGAACTTAAACCCTACAACTAAATATGAAAATTGTTGAAACACCTATAAAAAAAAGGTTAAATTTGTTTAAACCAAAATGATGTATATAATATTGAACTCTATAGACACTGCATATCAATAAGTAAGATCATTATAACTACAAACAACTTACAAATCAAAGAAAAGAGAAGTTGAAAATCAAATATGAATACTAAATCAACTTAACTCAACACCAACCTAATATTAATATCAAAGAATCCCATTAGGGCATAGAAATAATATTGGAAACACAAAGCCAAATTAGACAAAAAACATAACCCTACAAAAATACACGTGAAAGCACACTTGCTTCTCATTAACTAATGTACATATATACATGAGAAGTGACCCTTGGTTTCATATTCCAAGTGGCCTCTTGGACTCTACGGTGACTCTTGGTCTCCCCTATGACTCATCATTTCATTTTCTCATGAAAATGAATAATAGTAATAACTAGCATACCCTCAAAGTAGGGGAAATGAAAAGCCGAAGAGAACTTCAATATGTTGTATAATGAGAGAAAGTTGCATGTATGTACATGATATAATATTATGTGTTGAAAGCAAGTTTAGCTATTTTATGATAAGCATAGCAGTCAATGAAATTGAAAAGAAACTCTATTGCAAGTACAATACGCAATAAATAGAAACCCATGTAATCAATTGCAAATAAAATTAAATGCACATTAATTTTCCATACGAGAAAGTATACATATATGAGTAAAATAATAAAATGGTAGGTAGTGATCAAATTTGACTCTAATTATAATGGAAATCAACATTTGTATTTTGCTTTGGTAGGAGGAGTGCATGGATTGAGGGTTGCAATTTTAAGTGTGAAAGGGACAAAGAATGAAGCTGTGTCTCTTCCTTTTTTTGAAGTCATACATATGAAGTGTCTTTCATCTTTACATAGCATTCTAAGGAGAATGATAATGCAATTCACATTCCTTCTAATGTTGGAGTGCATGGCATTTCTATGAAGGTCAATCATTGGCATTCATTGTTACCAATTTCGCTAGTCGACCTTGTTAATGTCAATCTGTGTTTTTTATGGATAGTCAATTCCCAAGTGATCTTGAGGGGGATTTGTTTTTCGTTATTGCAATTTATGGGTGGAATTATATGTGCTTTGGTTGAGATTGGTCCCATGGAGGCCCAATGTAATTATCAGATGTGAGGACAACATAGGGTAGTAACTTAGGAGAGATATATCCAAGTGTGTATATAATTTACATTACCTCTCTGCATGCACCATTTACTAATCTTGACTAGACCCATAATTTGTAGGATAACATTACTCTCTTCCCTACACATAAGAATATTTGTGTTTTCTAGTTGATGGTCGTCATCTTACTGTGCATTTGAACCATTAGTGAAATTTGTGACAGATCATGAAATAGGCATAACCATTGCTTGGAGCATGTATTTGTTATTATTATTTGCAAGATTTCCCATGAGTTGCAAATCAGATTCTAGTGATGGAAAACAAAAAAATGTCAAAATCAACATAATCAAATTAGAAATGCAATTTTATTAAACATTGAATGATTAGATTCCAATGATGATAAACAATAAAATGTTTTTGTAAAATATATATTTTGTATTTTAGTGTGAGATGTATACCTCAGTATAGTTGGAAATGTTTTGATTTACAATATGACAAAGTTCCCCTTTCATATTCTTAACATATGTGTCTTCGAATTGTTTTAATGACATCAAAATCTCACTATACAAAAGTAATATCATATATTGATTAAAAAGAAGTAGTCCATAAAAACATATAAGGCCCAAATATACCAGGATCCTTATTCAAAAGAAAGCAATAACAAGAGAGTGGTTCTTCCTACTAGTTACTTCATGGTGTATTGATTGCAATGTGAATATGCTTGTTTTCAATAAATGACTATTACTAACTTTTCACATATTTTCGTAAAAAATGCTCATAGCATGGGTAGAATTGATTTTGTAATGTATGTATTCAATGAAACACTTATTTTTTATCAAATAAGAATGTGTTGCCATGTGGAATTGAGTTTAAGAGGTAGAGATATTTATGTCATAGAAAAAAAATACATTTATCTTTTTACATAAACATAAGTTTCAATATACCATGATCCTTATGTCACTATTCCATCATGTAGCTTTACATATATAAATTTAAGGATATATTGTGTATTCCACCTCATAAAAAAATGCTTATTTAATAAGCACTATAATAATAATGATTTATTTATTCAAACATGAAATTTAATATCTTAATATTTCATATTTTAATATAAGTTTACATTTAAAATTTTAAAAATCAAACTCTACTCCAAATGATAATACATGCTTATTTGATAGAAATTAAATGCTTCATAAAAAATATTTGTTTAATTTTTTTGGTAAATATTTAAATTTACAAAGTTAAGTTTTCTATTCAACCTCTTGCCTAGGCCCACACACATATATTTTTTTATTAAACAAGTTGTTTCTTAGTTAATAAAATGTAAAGTGCTCTTTTCTTCTTCCACCTCTTTATTAATCATATATCTTTAAGTGATAATGTAAAGTGTACCTCCAATGTGTCCTCGAGTTTATATATGTGTCAACCATAAAAATATAACCTTATTTACATAATTATATTTACATATCATTTATTTACATTATATAAACAATAAATTAAATAATATATAATAATGATTTCATGACAGAATTCTTCCTAAAAATAACTCCAAAAAATATAAAAATATAAAAACTTAAACCACTTAAACTATTCTCTCAAAATGCAAGTACAAATAAAAAAAAATCTTAATAAATAAAATAATAACTATAACCATAGTATTTCCTAGTTACACATAAAACAATAATCCAATTTTCTTAAACCTTGACTTAAATGTTTAAAATATATTATATAATAGATATTCTTATTTTATTAATATTATTTACACTTAGATATATATATATATTTTACTAATGTGACACATTTTTTAAATACAATATAATATAAAAATTTAAAATAAATATACTTTTATGAAATATTAAACTAACACTTCCTTTCATTATAAAGTCACAAAATAATACTAAATAATATACTATAATTAAATTTTTTAAATTTAACTTCAATTAAATTTATTTTATTGTTAGAAAACTTATGATCTAATAAAAGTCACATATTCAAAACTATACCTAAATGAATTTCATTTAATCTAAAAACCTCTTTTTAATTTAATTTTAAAAAAACTTTATTATTTTAACTTTAATAATGTAAAAATACTTTATAATATATATATATATATATAATACTATTTAAAAAACAATTATATTAAATATGTTTTAAACCCTTTTAAATTCTCTATGACATAACCTTTTAACTAAATAAATAAAAAATTTAAATATGACCCATGTTTTTTTAGTATATTTCAAATGGGGGCTCGTGAGAGGCTCTCGACGGACCACTAAAACGAAGCCTCTCAAGCCGCCGTCCCCTTTAAAAATGCCATGGGCTTAATAATATAACAATATGAGAATATGTTAACCCAAAGGATTAGATTCCCAACAATTCCCCCTTTATCCGAAGGGTGCATATACGTCCAAGAAAAGAAGAGAGTTGAATAAAAGGCTTGACAATCCACCATGCCACGCATGTTAGTAGAAGCTTGCACCATCCTTTACTAAATATAAGAGCTCTTTGAAGAGGTGGTTCTGGTTGACCACCAATCAAAATGGCTAGCAGGAGCTGAAATCTTCTACCATGTGGGTGGTTTGAAATTGACCACAAACTCTCGAACTTGGCATGGAGGCTAAGAGGTTTTGTCTTGAACTTGGCATGAATGGTCAGAGGTTCTCTAGCTGAAGCAACAGGAGGCTGAAGTAGACTAAAGTCTTCTACTGAATTGGTGGTTTGAGGCTGACCATGAACCATCCAGAGAGTTGAAACAGGAAGTGAACAAGTGCATCTTGTTGAACATTTCCAACTTGACAATCTTTTGCCAAGTAATTTAGCTAAAAGCCTGCACTTGCTTCTGCTACATGAAAATGCTCTCGATGGTTTTAGGATGACCATCAAGTGGAGCTCAATCGAACATATGTTTTCACAGGCTTGCTTGATCTCGCTCACTTGTTACTGGCGGTCTTCATTTCCCCCTTGTCAAGAACAATGTTAGGAGAGGAGAGTCTCAAGGTGTCACAACTAGACACAAAACACATGAGAACTCTAAAAGTGAGGAGACTCTCAAGGTGTCACAACCACGCGCAAAACACATGAGAACTCTCGAAATGGTTCTCTTTTGTCTATGTGGTTGTATCACTAAATCTGGCCTTTAAAATTCTCTGTGGCTCATGCTTGCTTTCTTTGGTTTACTTCAAGAAAGCCATGGCTGTTAGTTATCAGAAGAAGGCTTCTAAGCTTGAAGTTTGACATAATATTCTCCTAGTCAAATGCAAGAGGAGACACATAAGGCTTCTTGCAACTCCACCCTTTACAAATACAACTAAGCAGATTTAAACTTTAACAAGTGACGAATGTCAATCAAAAGCAGAAAAAACACCCATATACAATTCACAATTTGACTTTTTCCTTTCTATTTTGATACTAACAAAACACAAGCTATTACAAGAAATACCGAAGAACTTACAAACAAACAAAGTTGCAAATTACATATATGATGGTTGAATAGAGGAATCTGCTATCCGTGAATGATGTGGATCTTGTTCTACAATTTTCCTTTGTTGATGCATCTGCACACTCACTAGTTTCAGATGTACAATTTGCTTCATACTGCCAGCAATAACCTGCAATAATCTCTGCACAATCACTCTCAATACTGTCATTGCAGCCAGACAGTCAACCAATTCTTTTTGCAACATTTTGCAAAACTCTTCTATGCAACACAATCAACTTAATTCCGCAGGAGTATTTGAATTTAATACTGCAGCTATAAATTAGATTATGCAACAACTTACATTCAATTCTACATCACTCTTCAATTCTGCAACACCCAATTTTGCAGCAGCATGCAAATGAATTCTACAGCACTACTGTCATCCATCCGTTTGCAATAATCTCTTAGCACGCAGGCTTTACGAGAGGAGCAAATCAAAGGCTAACTGCTTTACAACATGCAAGCTAGATGGTAGACTACAATATTCAGGTTTCCGAGGTTCAGCTCATAAGCATAGATACAGCTCCAACTTAAGCTCTCTTGCAAAAGTTCTTGATTGATGATGCAAGTTGTAATTCCAAAAAGACGTGAAAGTATTCCAACAAAAATTCTCCCAAAGGGAAGCGGGTCGACCTTCTGAAAGCATGCAGTGGGGACTTCAATTCTTTAAGGCTCAGTGAAGTTGGCAAATAGATCGCATGTGTGTTGTGGGAGCCCAGGATTCGAGAAACTCCACCATTCATTGCAGCTCCACACACAAAAAGGAGGAGGGAGGAGCCAGGGTTTCCATTCCTCACGCAGCAGAGAATGAATTTAATTTTCTGGCAGTAGTCTCCAACGTCCAAGGAAATAGTATAACAATCTCTGATTGCTACCACCAGGTAAATGTAGCTCCATTTCAAAAAACATATAACCAATACCAAGCAATCAGTCACAACAACATCCCAAGGATCAGTCAGCAACAACGTTCCAAAGAAATAAGATTACAAGTACCCACACTCTATTTACAGGTCATATATGAAAAGAAAAACAAACCATTAGCCTTCTGCGCAGCTCTTATTCCAGATCCACATAGCTGGGAAGTCTCCATGTGATAGTTGTCGAAAGAAAGAAATAGTCTCCACGATTGTTATGCACCAATCTTCACACTAAGATGGAAAGTAGAATGGAATTACATGCACCAAAAACATGGGGAAAAACATGGGGAAGGAGATAGATGACGGTTTTCCACTTGAAGAAGCCCAAAATAATGGGTTCGGGTTTGGAGTAGCCAGTATTTACTTGCTCCATGCACCAAATTCCAATCCTCAACTCGTGCACCAGCTCATTAACACATGAAAACGAAACAATACTTGGAGTCTTCACACTTCAGCACACTAGCAACGAGAGGTTCCAGTCTTCAACAAAAACGCGGCAAGCGAGAGTCTTCCCGCAGCTCCACATAATTCTCCCAAACTTCAACGCAGGACTCCACAAATAGAGTTCAGTTCACGAAGCAAAAATTACATGATCTGGTGGAAAGATTACTCGGCTCCAACTACTAAAGCCATGTGTGAGATCAACTCCGCCACGCTTCTGCATCTCCTTGTGGTTTGCCACATCTCTTCACCAATGCACTTCACGGCACACACTAGTCTTCAACATGGCCTTCTTCGTCGTGGACAGGTATTCAACTCCTCTGAATTTCAACTCCTCACCATGATCCACGGAGATTGACCTATTTACCCGACCATTTTCATCGATTGGACGATCGGCAACGTTGGATGTGACCGCTCACGCGAGCCAGGTCGTCCGATCGGTGCAAATGGTTGGTTAATTAGTTTACTCCTGATCCACAGTCTTCTAGCAGCAATGATCATTGTGAGGATATTGTACCACGGCTGCATTTATTTAAAGATTTATGACAAGCTCATAAAGCAATTCAAAAATCAACAAGCCTCTCACAAGCTCATAAAGCAAAGCACTTTAACTAAAACAACCTATGTATAACATCATACTACTTTTCACTCTTACTCTCTCATACTTAGAAGTAACCCTAAACTAGCTTCACCTAAGAGAATGGGTGCACAAATGGAACACTCCACATTAAGAAGGACCACTTTAACCTTAATCAACTCATGTGTCTCACATGTAAAAGAGTAGTAATTACATGACACACATGTACAAGAGTAGTAATTACATGACAACTTGTGCCAAGCACATTTTTCCAAATAACTAGTGTGCCCACATGTGCCAAGGTAGATACATCACCAATGTGCCAAGTACGTACTCCACTTATTTTTATGCAACAACTTCAGTGTGCCCACCTAGTCCAAATAACTCCAAGTGTAAAAAAAAAAAATGCTTCATGAAAACCTCTCCCACTTATGCATCCGTTCCACTCCACTTATTTTATGCAACAAATTTAGTGTGCTCACTTAGTCCAAATAACTCCAAGTGTAAAAAAATTGCCTCATGAAAACCTCTCCCACTTATGCATCCATTTCACTCCACTTATTTTTATGCAGCAACTTTAGTTTTAAAAAAATGTCTCATGAAAACCTTTTCCACTTATGTATCCATTTCTAAACAATAGTAAAAAACTCTCTAAGCAACGAGTGAACTAACACGAAGAGGGGTGATTAATGATGCTATGAGTGATCAAATATAACCCAAAAAGGAGATAAAACTAATAAGTTAATAAGCCACTAAGGTTGATGGTCAAACAATGTGCAATAAGCCACTAAGGTCGATGGTCAAACAACGTGTAATAAGCCACTAAGGTTGATGGTCAAACAATGTGCATAGAAATTGGTTGTTATCAATAGTTGTAGTTGAGTTTTAGTGAAGGGAAAGGTAAAATTTCTAAAATGACTGTTTGTTATACTTAAATTGAAATCTTAATAGATATTAATATTTTTTCCTACAAGGATTTTCTCTAGTTTAGAAGTTTGTGTCTATTTTATTTTATTGGTGAATGTCCCATTGAAAGTTGTAGTTGTTTTCTTCTTTATAATGATTTAATAGTTGGCATAAAATTGTTGTACATTTATTGTTCTCAAAATCTTAGTCTCTAATTCTGCTACATTTTGATGTTGTATATTTCCTAACCATTGCATTTTTCCACCAAGATTCATCCCCTGTTGCAATATTCCAAAGGATTTTAGCCCATTAGGCATTATTTAGTAAACCATAATCTTTAATCGCTAGACCACCTTTGTTCAAAGGGGCCATGACCTGATTCTAGTTGACTAAATGAATTTTTTTATTATTCACTTTATCCCCTGCCAGAGAAACTTTTTATGCAACCTATCGATCTGCTTGGAGATATTTGAAGGCGCTAGCAAGATAGTGTTATGATAAATAACTCCCCATGGTCATTGGTTCGAGTGCATAGCTCCTATGGTAGTGAGAACGCAACTCTAGTTTCAAGCTAGGACATAGCTCGAATTCTCACTCTAGACAGACTAGGGTTAGCTCGATGAGCGAGGATATAGTTCATAGTAGTAAAAACACATAGAAGAATTAGGGTTCAAAACTAGTCTTGGTCGAAAAAGGGCAAAGAGACGTTAGGGATTTTGACGGTGAGCACAGGAACCATTGAGACAACGATAATGTCAAGGTTGAGTAACAGACTCGAGAGCAAAAGGCTAACGAAAATGCTCATGTAAGATAACGCAGGTCTCAAGCTAGCAGAGGAAGAGGACTGAACAGGTAAGTGTGAATTAATAAATAATATTGGCAAACACAAAGCAAATTTAGAAAATAACATAATCACAAAAGATAAAGATAAACATGAAATCACATTTACTTTTAATTAATTAATTTATATATATAGATATTAATTATAGGTGTTTTTGGACTTAGGTGATTTTTGGTCTTCTCTATCACTCATCATTTCTTTTTATCATAAATTTGATATCATAAAAGGAATATGTTAATAATACAACAATATGGGAAACTCAAAAGATTACATTCTAGACAAATATAATATAAATAAAAGATGAACATCAAATTAACATGGTAAATCAACTTTACACCTGTCCAATTATAAATAAAAATTAATTTTGGAAAATTCAAATCAAATTAAAATGCTAAATCAACTTTGCACCCACCCAATTATAAATATAAATTAATTTTGAAAAAATCAAATTAACATACTTAATGATAAACACCAACAATCAAGTTGTCTTTATATTATAGTAAAAAAAAATTACAAAAACCAAAATTATTTGTCCAAATCTTACAATTCAAAATCAACCAACCTTTCACAAGCTCATAAAGCAAAACACTTCAAAATCAACAAGCCTCTCACAAGCTCATAAAGCAAAACATTTTAACTAGAACGACCTAGGTATAACATCATACTACTTTTCACTCTTACTCTCATACTTAGAAGTAACCCTAGACTAGCTCCACCTAAGAGAATGGGTGCACAAGTGGAACACTCCACATTAAGAAGGACCACTTTAACCCTAATCAACTCATGTGTCTCACATGTACAAGAGTCCGTAATATGACAACTTGTGCCAAGCACACTTTTCCAAATAATTAACTTAAGTAGTGTGCCCCACATGTGCCAAGGTAGATACATCACCAATGTGCCAAGTACACACTCCACTTATTTTTATGCAACAACTTTAGTGTGCTCACCTAGTCTAAGTAAATCCAAGTGTAAAAATCTGCCTCATGAAAACCTCTCCCACTTATGCATCCATTTCGAAACAATAGTAAAAAACTCTCTGAGCAACAAGTAAACTAACACCACGAGGGGTGATTAATGATGTTATGAGTGATCAAAGATAACCCAAAAAGGAGATAAATCTAATAAGTTAATAAGCCACTAATGTTGATGGTCAAACAATGTGCATTCTAATGTTGAAGGAAATAGAAATCGGTTGTTATCAATAGTTGTGTTTTAGTGAAGGGAAAGGTAAAATTTCCAAAATAACCATTTTTTATACTTACATTAACAGTTTAGTAGATTTTAAGTTTTTTTCTATAAGGATTTTCTCTAGTTTAGAAGTTATTGTCTATTTTATTTTATTAATGAATGTCCTATTGAAATTTGTAGTTGTTTTCTTCTTTATAATAATTTAATAGTTGGCATCAAATTGTTGTACACTTATTGTTTTTAAAATCTTAGTCTATAATTCTGTTGCGTTTCGAGGTTGTATATTTCCTAGCCATTGCATTTTTCCACCAAGATTCATCCCTTGTTGCAATATTCCAAAGGATTTTAGCCCATTGGGCATTATTTAGTAAACCATAATCGCTAATAGCTAGACCACCTTTGTTCAAAGGGGCCATTAATTGATTCTAGTTGACTAAATGAATTTTTTTATTATTCACTTTACCCCACTGCCAAATAAACTTTCTATGCAACCTGTCAATTTGCTTGGTTGGAGATATTTGAAGGAGCTAGCAAGATAGTGTTCTAATAAATAACTAAGAAGGATAAAATAGATTTGATCAACTCAACTTTGCATGTTGGGTTCAACCATTCAGTGCCCCATTGATCCGTCCTCTTCTTTATTTTTTCCACATCTGCTTTCCAATCCATAGATTGGGGTCTCCCAAGAAAGATAGGTATAACTAAGGAGTTGGAATAATTTCAATCATTCTTTGATGAGAATCCTAATTTACTAGCTATATTATCAAGATTTGAAACTCAAAATCCAATTGTAGACACAATATTTATGTTGATTAGTTTCATTGCTCATATCCCCTAAGTAGTTGTCTATAATGTTTCTAAATATTTGTGTTATCACTCTCGAAGCTCCCCCTAATAACATAGTATCATCAACCAATTGAGAATGGTTCATCTCCTTAACACCTCTAACTATTCTTAATCCAATAATATTTCTTAGGATCCTTTCTTGTTTTAGCTTTCTACTAAGGGAATCAACCATCATAATATACAACAATGGGGAGAGGTAGCATCCCTATCTCAACCCTCTTTCCCCTTTAAAGAAATCGGTTGGTCTTCCATTAACCATAGGAGCTATCCACGGGTTTGATATACAAGCTTTAATCCAATTTATAAACATATTTGAGAAACCAAATTTAGAGAGAACTGAATAAACAAAAGACTGCCTCACTCGATCAAACGCATTGGCCATATAAATTTTTATCACCATTCCTCTTTCTTTTAGGTCTTATTGGAATGAATCGAATCTTACACGAGAAAAATGTTATCAAATATTTGCCTCTTAGGAATGAATCCTCCTTGATTGTCTAAGCTTAGATGAGACAAATGTGGCTTGACTTCATTTGCTAAAATCTTTGTTATAATTTTGTAAGAGGAGTTACACAAAGAAATTAACCTGAACCGTGAGAAGGATTCAAGCTTCTTTTCTTTTGGAATTAGAGAAACAAATGAAGAATTAGTACTGCCTCCCAACTTTCCTTTCTTTAGAGACCATTTAATCATCTTACATAGATCAAACTTTATTATACCCCAAATTTGTTGTAAAAATATATGGTGATTCCATCTAGTCTAAGAGTTTTATCTGGTTCTAAATCCTATATTGATGAGATAACCTCCTTTTCTTGCATTTATTTGCTTAGTTTTGTATTCTCCATTTGGCTTACCAAAGTTGGGATATTGTTTAGCATATCTTTTGTAATCTCCTCATTTATCTTTGCATGCCTTGATAGGATATTTTTTAAATGTTGAAAGGCTTCTGCCTTTATATCTTTATACTCCATGGTTCTACATCGTTTCAAGTTAGTAATTTCTTTGCCATTATTCCTACTTTGCCTTGATCTTGCTTTCCTATGAAAGAAAGTTGTATTCATATCTCCTAATTTCAACCATAAACTTCTAGATTATTTTCACCAATGTTCTTCCTCTTTTCTATATGCAAGCTAATATTTGTTTATTTTTCCTTTGGTCTTAGCTGAGAGGCGTGGTATTCTTATTCTATCCGATTTTGAATTGAGGCTAACTGGTCATAAATCTATTTTTTGTTCTACAAAAGGCTAAATATTAATTTTTTTAGCCCAATCCTTTAGAGCAGGCTTTACAACTTTAAGCTTTGTCTCCCAAATAAAGCTTGGAGATCCTTCAACTTTCTTTTTGTAAGTGGATTTAATAACTTTGTTAGCCTCGAAATGATTGAGCGAGAGAGGGCTAAATTTGAAGGGGAGAGGGCAATAGTTTTCTTTCTTGGATAGGAAGATGCTTATAGGATTATGGGATGAGGTAACTGAAGGTATTATGAAGGAGGATATTTCAAGGTCTTCCTCAAGAAAGTTGTTACTGATTAGAAATATATCTAATCTGGCTGAAATGTTTCCGGATCTTTATCTTCTATTAGTCTAAGTGAACTCCCTCTTTTACGTTTTATGTCTATCAAGTCCCATTATGATATCATGGCCTCTATAATTTCAGTTGAATCATCCCTAACACTGGATCCTCCCCTCTTCTTATTCGAGGATAACACAATGTTTAAGTCACCTGCTATTATTAGATTTCCAATCCTTAATATGTTTCTTTCATAAATTAAGGATTGTTGACAACCATCCTTCTCTTTATAATGAGTTGGAACATGCATGTTGAAAAATTTGAAATGCATTCTAGTTTATATGCTTACTGATTTCGTGAAGATCCCATGTTGAGTTTGTAGTGAAGCTATTAACTCTAGCTTATTAATATCCCACATATGCATATTCTTTTGGATGCTCCTCTCAAACTTACCACTACACTCTTTCTTTCTTTCCACTGCTTCTGCCCTATTGTTTGCATGGCTTGATCTTGTAGTTTTGTCTCTTAGATAAGAAGAAGTGAAGGCATTTCCATCTTTATTGAGTGTCTAATGGCTTCTTCTTTAACCTTACTTCCTATCACTCTGCAGTTCCAAGAGATCGTCTTCATTATTAAACTAGTGGCTTGGTGGATCCTCTCTTTTGTGCACTTGGAGTGACCATGTTTCCTCCTCCTTTAGCCTTGTTTGTAGATATCAATGAATGGTTTAAGGTTGTTTGGATCCCAAGTAATTTTTCTTGATTTGTTACTTCCTCAAAAACCTCTTTTCCTGGCTTTCTTCCTTTCTGTGTGGACTTTTCTTCTCCCTTGACCATTTCATGATCCTCATCTCTTAGCACTTACTATGATTTCTTTCTAGTAGCCATACTATGATTTCTTTCTAGTAACCACCCTTGCTACTATTAATTGTGTTTGCTAATTGCCTTCACCTTCCTCTAATAGGTCCATTAGATTTTATTTTCTTCTACCTTCTTGGATGGGTAAATTAGTTCCATACATGATAGACAATAGTCTTGGAGGGAAAGCTGACCCAAGTTCTTTCACCTAAGGAGCCACGACCTTAATGAAGATACGAGGGTCTTCTTAATTTATGACTTCTGTCTAGATCTTCGATTGACTTAAAGAGAGTGATGACCCAAGTTTCTTCACCTGTGGAGCTACAACCTTGATCGAACTAAATGGAATTTCTTAATTTAAAGCTTCAAACCTATGCTCAGTTATTGTTGGATTCCTAGTGATTACAGCCAAAGAGGAAGACGACAACATTGTTTGCATTTGATGTTATAGATTTCTTGCTTTTTATTTTCCAATTATCATCTTGTTTTTGAGATTCAAAGGCTATATTTCCTACCTTCTTATAGTCTTTTGCAAAATGATCATAAGTATGACATGATTTGCACTTAAAAGATATTTGTTCATAGTCTAGTTGTTGATAATGGCTCCAATTATCCAACACAAGATGGATTGCTTCAGGAAGTTTTTTCTCCAAATCTACCCCCACACAATTTCTTGCACATTGAAACATTCATTGTTTAGGTTTTTCTTTATTAATATCTTTCCCCAGCTTGTTTCGAATATCTCTCGAGATTCATCTCCCCATCAATGAAGAGGAAGATGTGGCATTCTTTACAAAATTAGAACAACAAAAGGATTGCATGATTTAAGATCAAAATTAGGAGCCCATTTATGAAGATAAATGCCTTTGTTACTGAATAAGTACGATGCACTTCTAACTATTAAGTCTCTATCATCGTTGAATTCAAACAAGAAAGAATATAAGCCTCTGCCATAAAAATAGTGAGTCATTATGGCATTGATTAGAGTTTCCCAATTTTTTTGGAGTCAAATATCCATAAATCTAGTAGAAGACTAGATGCATGTGAATTTTCCAGTTAATCCATGCTCATACATTGCCAAAACCTTCTGTTAGGCTATTGTGGTGGGTAAAGATACCTCTGGGATGCACATTTTTTTGATAAAATGAGAGGATTCATCCTAACTCCTGATTTTTGCATGGAAGCAATCAAATGTCTGAAGGTTGTTTAGTTTGGAGCAGGAGGCGATCTTTATTCACCAGTTGACTCCATTGTTGAAGAAACCCTAGCCAGAGAAATTGTTTTTGGAGCAATATTTAGTCACAGTTCTTGGAATTATTGTTTGTCCACATTTCATAGCCGCATATGGAAAACATCTTTACCGACACCCAACATGATTGTTACAACCACATGTGATCTCTAAATCGATGTGACATGAAATATAATACAATAGGAAGACAGACATAATGGAACACAAATATTTACCCTATAAAGTCATGCAGGAAAAACAACATTCAATTAAAGACTATGCCTTTTGGCTTCTTTTATTAAGGATACTATAATACATGATATACATATTTCCAATCTTATTGTGAATCCATGAGACAATGTGGTCTTCTATAGTTTGTTACAATATGCGTTTGTCTCTTTTCTCTATTAAAACCTCCTTCGGACTATTGCTCATATAATGGAAAAACCAATGACTAGTGAAAAAGTGTGCTCTCTTCCTTCCTTGTGTTAGGTTTTCGATAGCTAGAATTAGGCTTAAGGTTATGTTTAGGGTTTATAAACCCTCTTGGAAACTCCTTGATGCTGCTAGAAGTCTTTACTGGATTCCCCCATGTTATTAAATCCCCATATTATAATATTGGTGAGTTGACATGGTTGCCTCTTAGACATGTGGGGAACATTTGGATCACTACCTTGTCAAGGTTCAAACATTATCATACGAACTTCATATTAGGCACACAATAGCTTGTTGGAAAGGTCTTGGTTGGAAGATTAAATGTTGTCAAGGCTTATGAATGCCTATGGAAACCCTAAGCCATAATAGGGCCAAAAAACATTGTTTAGGTTAGGGCCTTAAAAATGAGTTTGAAGTCAATGCCTCAAATTCGAGAAAATACACACCATCTCTAAGATATCCCAAATTCTAATATCACCCATCTAGACTCGTATCAACATATTCGTATGATAACTATTTAAATCCATTTTGGAATAAAGCCTTATAGAGCTTCCTAGTTGGCATTTCTCAGAGACAACATTTTGGATGAATCTAAAAGCTTAGTAAATATTTAAAATAAATCCTTGAGACAAATGATATTTTAAGTGCATGGAAAAACAAAAAAATCCATGTCAATGGGTAACATAACACACCACTTATATACATATGATGTTTGTTCTCTCTATAAAAGGGATTGGGGATTGAACTGGAATGAATTGGATAAGTTTCTAATTTGGTTCTCCATTGCCAAATTAAATGTGCCTCAGAGAATTCTTGGCATTCCTATTCTCATAGAGTGGAAGCAAAGAGATATTTCCTAGTGTATCACTTAGATTAAGCATGCCTAAGAAAAAGTGTTTATCAATAAGTGAGACCCTATTTTAATGGGTTGGAGTAAGTAAATTATGTAGGAGGAAAAGTTCTCATAGAGCTTAGTTTCTCAATTGCATCATCACCCACATGGTTGATGATATATATACATATAAGGTTGTGAAGTTTCATGGAGAATTAATGTCTAATGTTGAATATTGTATGAAAGGACATCAAGCCAGAAGCCTTTCCCCTTTCACCTGTTGCCTTTAGCCTTTATACAAGTATAGCCTCACCAAGTCCACCCAGTTGCTCACCAAGCAAGCCTATACTCCATCGGGGAGGGGATCACCAGGAACTATTAGCCTTCACCAAAAGGCACTTCAACCACTCCACATAGCATATATCAATAACATATATAACATATCGATATACATATTTATTTTTACTTACGTTGATATACAACGAGAAGAGCTTAGTCCAATTTATGATGTTGAGGAGTTGGAAGATTTGGATTATGACAAATGTTAGGATTTTGCCAACCTGGGTACTCTGCCCACGAAGCAAGAGATAAAGAAGGAGTTTAAGGAGCTGTTTTGAATAAGAAAAAATGTCTCTCCCTTTAGTCAAGCGTGCTTCACTTCCAATTTCGTGGAAGTTTGAAATTATGTGTTAGTAGTTCCGGTTCATGGCCATCCATTTAGGCTCCATAAGAGCTGTGGAGACTCGATGGTTTCAGCAGAGCTGGGTAGAGATGGCAACATAGTATATGAACCATGTAGAGATAGTGATACAAAGGAAGTGGTTGTTAGTTACATCTATGGTATTCTAGAGCATACAATGAAGGGGTTCGCTGGGGAGATTCTCAAGCCTCACAACACATGCTATGTCCATGTCCCGTTCCCATGTAAGAAAATGCTCATGGAAGAGATGCAAGACAACAAAGTATGGGGGTTGGCATACGACATACAATGAGTGCATCTATGCTTAGGGCTTCGATTTAACTACATCTAATTCATTTTATGATGCTAGCTTTTGATTGGTTCGATACGAAATTATACGAAACACATGACCTATTTTGATTAGTAAAAAACAACATAAAATCCTTTCTCATAGTATAAAATCCTTGCGGTGTAATTATCTTCAAAATTGACATGTTTGAGAATGCAAGTTTCCACAGTTAGCCATAATGGTGTATAGATTCTGGATTTGAATTGTGTGGAGTGTCCACTTGAAACGTTGGTTCCCCTGATGATGGGTGGAGCGTCCACTTGAAACGTTGGACATTTCTCAAATTGTTACACAATTCAAATCTAGAAGCATATACACCATCTACATGTTTGCTTAATATCATCACATTCTCAATATTATATAATCCAAGAGCATAAATAAAGCACAAACTTGCTTAAAGCAACAAATGTATGTCTCCATCCATAATAAGAATATTGAATGTAGATAATGAATATACTCCATGCAAAATATGGTTTTGCTAATGTAAAGCATAAATAAACTATGAAAATCACTCAAAGTAATAATTGTGTGTGCTCCATTAATAATAGGTAAATAGTCCATAGAATCACAATACAAACATATATGCATGTTTGATTTCATTGAAATAAAAATATAAACCAACATGAAGACGAAGAATTATATATTGGAACAACAATTGCATATCCCAATCACAATTATAAAAACATCACATATAATATCAATGATGTAAATCACAAATGTAAAGTATTTTATAGAAATTATGATTATTTGTTTGATACAGATAATACATATAAAATTACACAAATATTGGGTTTAATTAGGCTTCGTCACATTTGAAAATATGAATTTGATGTAAACCTATTGATATTTGATGTTAAAATGATGTGATTGGATTTAAGATATAAATGACACAAAGTATCTCGAGTATAAATATTGGGTTTAATTGGACTTGAAAATATGAATTTGATATAAAAGAATAATATTTGACATAAAATTGACTTGATTATATTTAAGATATAAATGATAGAAAGTATGTATAGTATGTTATTTGTTTTAAATGATATATCTGAAAAATAAATTTTACATAAAATTTAAAAATGTTTTCTTATGTTCCTAAATAATATATAATAAAAATATGAATTCGATATAGAAAAGTAATATTTGAAAATGATGTGATAGAAAATATATGTATAATAATAGTATGTTATTTGTTTTAAAAAGATATATTTAATTGTATGTTATTTGTTTTAAATCAATTAAATAGAGTTTTAGAAATATTTTCGTAAGTTTATAAATAATATAAAATAATTGAGTAATATAACTAACATATTTTATTAAAGAAGCTTGGTGGGTTAGCTCAAGTAGTTGAGAGTTGCAAGTTGTGAGTGGATGGTTTCTGGGTCATGGATAGCTTATGCATTATTATATAAAAACTTTAAGTGGTTAAGTGTTGCAAGTTGTGAGGAGAAAGTCTCTGGGTCATAGATAGCTTATGCATTATTATATAAAAACCTCACTTGATGGCTTATACATTATTATATAAAAACCTCACATAATGTTCTCATCAACTAACTCATTAAAAAAAAACATTTTATTTAAAAACATTAAATTAAATATAATTCAAATTAAACACTCATAAAAACCAAACATTTGAAAACATTAATAACTATTAATTAAATTAAACTCTTAAACTCTTAAACTATGTTTTCAACTTTACACATTATTAAACACTTTCCATAATAAAATATAACCCTAATACTAAACTTTTAATAAACAACTTAAAGATACCGATTTTTACATTCCTAAAACAACAAATAAGAAAAAAAGGAAATTCACAAAATGATTTGGTCGCAGGGGTTACCTTTCTCATCTTGAAAACTTCTGATCAACCCCACAATTTTAATTTGTTACTAATAAATCTCTAAATCTTCTATCTGATTCAATAGTTTTAATCAGAGAACAACAGAGCGTTCCCAAACAAATGCATGTTCCTGTCTGCATATGAGTTGTTTAATATTCATTAGAAGCCACTACAATACTGAAATCTGTATTGAGAAGAAAAGCATGAGATTAAGTCCAAATGATCCTAAACACCATATCTAAATTTAACCATTGTACTGCCCCGTACCAGCTATTTTTCTTCAACTTGGGAAGTGTGGTGCTCTTGAGTAAGAGGACGCTAATGGCTGCTTTAAGGGCAGTTTGTCGTCCCCATTTGGTTTCCTCATTCATTTCTTGCAGCAGGCGAACGCCTTTCAATTATGGGCATTCTCCTAATTTCAGGTCTAATTACGTGTTCCCCAGAGGGTATCTGAACAGGAAAGGGATTGAATTGGGTCTTCGTTCAAATGGTAGGAGAATGTTTACGAGGGCCTCCGCCTGGAAGTCCGAGCGATCGCCCTATGAATCTTTGGGTAAGTTCTTATCACTGTATCTGGATTTAATCCAAGCACTGTCCAAGTTAATTTCAATGCCAACAAGTTCAGTTTAGGCATTGGTCCTGTTAATTGCATCGACCATGAATTCAATTCGGGCATTTCCTATGTTAATTATGCTGCGCCTGAATTCATCTTCGATTCTGAGCATTTCCCACAGTTTTGCTTTAGTTTTAATGCCCGTGAATTTAATCTGGGCATTGTTATGTCAATTAGCAGATAAATGAGCAGTCGTAATTGAGTCCCTATATGACGTGACGCCTTTGTTTCATTTCCTGATTATTAATATGGTGTATGGTCAAGTTATGATTCCTCAATATTGAGTTCGTCACTACAGGTTGGAAAAACTCGGTCTTTTATTTTTTATTTTTTATTTTGAGCTGGTGAAGGGTATGTTTCAAACTTAACTCCATGCTTATTATGCATCCACGTTCCGATTATGGTTTGGGAAGTCCACACCGATTAATTTTTTTTGATCTTTATGGTTTTATCTATTTATAAATTAGCTTATAGCGGTTCCTGTGACCCCAGGCACTCTTCGAATCATGCTTTCCAAAAGGATCAACAAAACTGCATGAGGGGATAGGGGGTGTTGAACATAAAACCCAATTGGTCTGTCTCTTCTTGCTTTGAAGAGAGAGAGCAGGCCCTACTTATATGGGTGTTTACTAATTGATTGGCAAAAGCCAGTCCATCTGTGAACTCTCACAAGCATTTAAAAAAGGTAAAGGTAAACAAACACAAACAAGTATGTGGTGAAGGCGTTGTGATAACATAACTCCATGCATTTTAGGCATCCACGTTATGACTATGGTTTGGGAGGTCACACAGATCACTTACATATTGGGAGGTCACACAGATCACTTACATATTTTTGATCATGATGGTCTTTTATCCATCTATGATTTCGCTTATAATGGTTCTGGTGAACCCAAGCACTCTCTGCATCCTGCTCCCCAAAAGGATCCATCGAACTGTACGAGGAAAGAGGGGGTGTTGAATGCAAAACCCTGTTAGTTTGCCTCTCTGTGCTTTGAAAGGAGCGTCGACTCATTGGTTGGCAAAAGCTAGTCCAGCTTTTAACTCTCAAAGACATCAAAAACAAAGAAAAAGGAAAAAAAAACACAAATAAGTATGTGGTGGGGGTCATTGGCTTACGGCTCATATGCACACCAAATGTCCACTCAGTTTTGAAATGTTGAGTGCTTGTGCTAGTTTCTGTAGAGGAAAAATGGGACACATTAATTGGCACATACTACAAACAAATGGGAAGCCACGACAAGAGCATGGTGCAGGAATCCATGCCCGTGCAGCTCCAACATTCCACATCTATGCAATGGAAAAATTGCTTTCTTTTTGACCAGGCAGATGAATTTCTACCAGCCTTGACACACTGCACCGGGATTTAATTTTGGTCACTTGCAATATTTTTTAAATTATGGTTATATAAATGCTTATCTTGCCATAGGATTCATAAGTAGAGTATAGGGTTTGTAGTTTCTTCAATGAGATTTCAAAATTTGTCTACCTACCATATGTGTCACCTACAGGAGCCTGAGATAGAAGGACACCTCATTTTTAGATGCCTCCTATATTATGAGATCAGAGGACGTTACTACTGCCTCTATAGAGACTCAGGGGTTCCCTCTCTACTTTCTTCAGATATCAGGACTAGAGATCAGGACTAGAGATGCCTAGCCCTCTCCATCGAGGAGATATTTAGCCACAGATCTCAGTTCTTGAGTACTCTGCCTTGCCTTGGGATGACTAGGAAGATCACCTCATACTTTCATGTTCATCCGTCTGATTGGAGCAACAATTGGTGAGTTGAGTTCCATAGTATTTCAGAGAGCAGAATGGTGAGACCTCGGGTCTCCTCTCAGCCTTCCTCTCTAGGAGACCGATAGACTTCTTTGAAACTGCTTGGAGGGGCTGAATGACGCATCAGTCCACACACCCCCAGAGCATCGGGAGCAGTTCTCGACAGATCCAGAGTAGGGCGCCCCCCGCCCGCAGGATCTCTTCTTAGCCACAGCAGAGTAGTCCAAGATCTATCCAGAGTTTCTTTCTTTCGAACTTGGATGCTAGGAGTATCTCTTGCTCCTACATCCTTCCCAAGATCATACAGCTAGACACCTCAGTGGTTCCAGGGGACTCTGATAGCGAGCTAGTGCCTAGTTCTCCCCCATTGCCATCGACTATCAGACTTAGGTGTTCTTGACAGCATCAGCCTCATGTTCAGCTCTCTCTTGATGGGCTTTTGAGTATTTTTGAGCTATCCAGTCCAGCCTTGGACATACTCGCTTAGTTGTCTACATCAACGTACCTTGGATACGGTTATATAATGTTTAGGAGGCTGTCTTACTGCTTGTGTCTTTTTTTCTTTATTTTATTTGGTTTTATCATTCCGACACTTTCTAGGAGTTGCATTTGCACTCCCACATTGTATTTGTACTGATTGTATCCTTTTAGTCGCATTGACCTACTTTTGTGGTTATTTGTTGGACATTAATAAAATTATATTCTCTTATCTTATCTACTCGGTGAAGTTGGGGACAGAAGAGAACCCTTTGAGTATCTCCATTTATTATGTTTTTTTTTTCAATTCTGGCTGATTCTCATGCCATGCGGGCACTAATCGAAAGAAGGGAATATTTGTTTTTCCTCATCGACGATCAATTATTTTACTATTATTACAATGCAGTCTCTACTATTCTATGCATTCTTTTCGTTTTAGTTGTGCCAATGCGCTGAGCAATGTATGTGTTTCTGTAGGAAAGACAGAGAGAGGGAAGGGGGAGGGAGAGGGAGAGGGAGAGAGAGTTCTTTAATCTAAATTTCTGATATCTTTCTGGCATTGGCAGAACTGGATAGGGATGTCGGCGAAGAGGAAATTAAAACTGCTTATAGACGTTTAGCCAAACGGTATCATCCTGATGGTATGCATTTTTTTCAGTTGTTAGTTATAGAGGAGCTCAATAATGTGCATTTAAGTGAGTCAGTCTATCTTATATTTGTTCTTTGCTATTTGAATCTACAAGTTCAACTTTCAAATTTTATACAGTGATAAATTGACATGATATAACTGGAGGGAAGTAATAGGCAGTTACAGCTATTCGGTGACTACTTATGCTCTAAAAGAACTGAACTTTGTTGTGTTGCATTGCATCTCTCATGTGGTCACTGGTCAGTGAACCCTTTTTTTTTCATGGAAAAAATATCATAATTTTATTCAATTAAACAAAATTACATTCAGCAGATGCTTTGCAGCATTCGCATTTCCTTCTAAGGAAAGTTGAAACCATGTCATCCAAACACTCTATATACCTATCTGTTACAGGATACAGTCCAGCAAATTAACAAGAAGTCTGTTCAGTGCATTTGTATCTCCTTATAGGTAGATACTTCAAAAATTAAAACTAATAGGTCTCTCTACACTGGTCTTTTCAGAAAAAATTCCCCTTATAGTTAACATATTCTGTTATATCTTCAAAACTGTGTTAAGATAAAACTTCTGATATTCATCTACTGTCATCAGCTTATACATCTTTTGAGGCAGGCTAAAAGAAAGGAGGATAGATGTATTCAGAACTTTGGCCATGTTCTTCTTTCTGAATAATATCCATGTGCCAACTGTAGCCCAGCCTTTGATAAACCATCAACAGTCTCATTCTTTTTCCTATAAACATGATGAAAGGAGATGGCCTGCAGCAAGTAGTTCACCATTGCTTTTGTCCTTGCACTCATTTTATAACTAGTAAAGAATCCCTGAAAATTTGAATTTTTGTAACTCCTTTGTTAGCTGCCAGAATAAGAGTTAACTTCAGCGCCATCAGCTCTGCAAAATTATTAGATCCCCGACCCAGTTCTGCATAAAATTTCAAAGAGTGAGAATCCTTCAAGAATATAACTCCTCCAGCTCCACAATTCTTAGGATCCCCTTGTGATGCACCATTAAAGTAAGCCCATGATCCAGATTTATCAATATCCTCCACAACAATATGTCTAGGAGGCTTATCCTTTTTCAATTGATTGAAGCTATTTAAAATACTGATACCCTAAGAAGCACACTGAATCAGAGGTATGGCTCTGTCATAAAAAAGACTACCATTTCTTGTTGCAATATACCCCAGGCTATTATCAAAGGCAGAGCTTTAAACCTCTTTACATTCACATTTCCACACCAATTTTTTAATCCTTATATAAAGCTATGAGTAACAACAGGGCAGTGGATGAAGAAGGCCTACAGGACGGATTCCTAAAGCATGGTATCCAGTCCCTTGAGTCATATATTGCTGATCTGTTTAATCGTGTGGTTTGTTCCAGCCTCCCCCTGCTTGGGTGAGACATATTATTCATCCAATCCATAAATCGGGGAGTACTTCTGACCCAAGGTTACTTGGGAGCGGGAGTGGGAAGCGAAATTTTCAGAAGCTTCCGGTTTGGAAGCATTTCGGGAGCGTTTTTTTATATAATATATATTTTTAATATATTTTGATGCATATATGCCAACAAATGCTTGTAGAATGTTGAATTAGTCATGGAAAGCATAAAAACATGAAATAAACCATAACATGATAAATCATAATACCATATAACATCATTCATCAACCATCAATGATTCAATCAATTATCATTTACTAGTGAATTCGTCAAATATAGGCCCATTATCCATAACATCAAGTTATCAATCTTACAACTTCAGAGTTCAACTTCAAACTTCAAACTTGAATTGCCATGTAATGTTCACAAAATATACCATAATAAATATAAAAGAGTCAATGCTCAAGTTCTCGAATCTCAACAGTGCAGAAACTTGAAAGTACTGTAAATAAGAAAAGACAAGAAAAGTAGATTTTATGTATGTTTCCTCTTGCCACAGGAAATTTCTAATTTATTTTCCCGTGGTCTATGAACAAAGGGAGTGGAATTTTCATCCCCAGTAGCCACCGATGTTGAGCGGCTTGAGCCACGTCCAAGACTTGGTCCTGCATGACCCCCCCTCGCTGATGCAGGTGGGGGTTGTGAAGTTGAACCTCTAGGCAAAGATGGTGCATCTGGAAACAAGGTAGTAGATGGCGGTGGCATTGTTGCTGCATGGTCATCCTCATCGCTCAAAAGCTCATCCTCCAAGCGCTCTAAAGTTAAGGCTCCATCCTCCAAGTTATGCTCCTCCAGATTGTTGTCCCAAGTTACATATGATCTATTGGTTTTGGCCCGCTCACAGTAATGAGTCAACAACCTCAAGTTGTAATGTACATAAACCAAGCTTTCTGCCTGATTTTCATTTAATCGGTTTCTTTTCACTGAGTGGATGAAGCTATAGGTGCTCCAACACCTTTCTGCAGAAGAACTGTTTACCACCTGTGAAAGCACTTTGGTTGCCAATTTATGCAAGCGTGGGCATGATGAGCCATATATGTTCCACCATTCAATAGGAGGTGCCCTATCTCGATCTTTTCTAGCATGCAAAGTACCAAATGGACCAATATCATTGAGGTATTTGCTTAATTCACTACGCATTATGACACATTCCTCTTCATCAGGGACCAACTTGTCTATAGCAACCATGTACCCAACCTGTACCTTTGGATCTGTGTGGGGCTTTCTCCTAACCCCACCCCCAAGTGCTAGTTTGGCCCACCAAGATGGAGAATAATATTTTGGTTTTAATACATATGCTAAGGCATGCAGTAGAACGTTGAGATGTTCCCACCTTTTGATCACATGTGTGTGAATAAGGTCATACAGGATGGGATCCTTCGATTCAACAATATCTTTAATCTGGCCCAACATGATATCCATCTGTTCATACACCTCCCCAATTACCGGCTTATCTGTATCTACAAACCGAATCATGTGATAAATGGGATTTGTGAACTACAAAACAAACTTGACACTTGCCCAAAATTGACCATCAAGAACTGTGTCTTCCACATCCTGAAAATCAAGTGTGTCAGATGTGTGGATGTAGCCCTATCTTTCAAGACTTGCCATGATTCACTTGATACCATGCTAGCCAATGCCTATCCTACCTTCAAAAGGCACCTGAAGGTGAGGTAATAGCTAGCAAATCTAGTCTTTGCTATCTTTAATAGCTCTAACTTTGAGTGAGTGCGGAAAATGCCATGAGCATTGCTATGGTTGGTAATAAATCTTATCTTGTGCTTGCCCTTTTTGTACAGTTCACCAATCCATTTATATTCATTTTCCTTCAACTTAATAATGTCATGCATCAAAAGGTTCAATGTGTGAACCAAACACCTGGACCAAAATATGTTGGGGTATTTATCTTCAATGATTGCTCCCGCTGCCTTACAATTAGCAACATTATCTGTTATGACTTGGATGACATTGTATGGACCAATAGCTTCAATGTTTTTGAGTAGGAGTTTTGCAATGTTAATGTCGGTCTTGAATTTATCTGAGTAGTCATGTGCCGAAAGGAAGACTGCACCAGTAGTAGAGACACCAAGAACATTTATCAATGGCTTACCTTTCACATTGGTCCAACCATCTGATACAATTGACACCCCATACTCATTCCAAGCATTTGTGAATTGCCCCAAAGCATTTTGGATCTTGTCTTTTTCCTTGTTAAGTCCCACAGTTCTAGCTTTGTCATACCCGGGGCTCTTGTATCCTGCTAGGGCAATGCGGGTGGCCTCTACCATTTCATGCCAATAGGGTGAGCGAAGAACATTGAATGGTATGCCACATGCTTAGAGAAACTGATACACTTTTGAATCCACGTCATCCCTACCACCTTGATTAAGGAAATCTGATATTGTCTTGCCACGTGATTGCATGGGAGAGAATCCACTGCCTTGGGTGGATGGGCCCCCAATTCTTGGTGAGCATGAAAGGTCATGGTCATCCGATGATTGTTTTGTTATGTTTTGTGCTTCAAATTCTTCCTTCTTATAGATGGCTCTTTGTGTTGACACCACATTTGGGCAAACACAAACTCCTACAGTTTTTCTTTCATCACATGGCATGTGCCCACATAGATGTCTTCTGACATGAGTATATGAACCTGTGTATGTATTTTTACAATGGGGGCAAACAAACTTTTTGGTTCCACCCCCTCTAGTTCCTGCCTGGCTTGTGACATATTTCTACAAGGGTGTGGGGTCCTCTTTGGTTTTATTTCGGTTTTCCTCCTCCTCCTCCTCCTCTCCATGGTATGTGCCACTTCCCACTTCTTCATCCTCTTCCTCATTCCTCCTCCGGTTTCCAACCACCACCATCAAAATAACAACTGGAACCAACAAAATAAACCATAAACCCATCATCATGGTTGATGCTAGATGGAACTAGAGATTTAACCTGTTGCCTGCAATAGAATGAGGGAGGAACTAGAGATTTAACAATGTACATTACTACATTCTAGTCACTAGACTCTAGAGTCTAGACTCTATAATTTATATTCCAAGGCCAAGCATTCATAGAAATCAAATGTCAAAAAATTTCAAAATTCCAATTTCTAACACAAAGCAAATGACAAATGAACAAAGAAGGTTGTAGAGCCTACCTCTTTGGCTTCCGCTCTCCAATGGTGGAAACCTTCTCCTTCTCCTCCTCCTCTCCTCTCCTCTCCTTTTCTCTTCTCTTCTTCTCTTGCAAAGTGATAATGAGGTTGGAGAAGAGGGCTTTATCCCCCAAAGCCCTCCTCCTTCCCTCCAAAAACCAAATCGTGCCCCTTTCCTCTCTTCCGTGTGTCGTGGGCGTTGTTTAATGGGGGAAGCGTTGGCAGGAGCGACGAGAAGCGCTGTAGGGAGCAAAGTTGGAAGCGGCGGGAGCGAAGTCGGAAGCGATGGAGAAGCGTGAAGGAAGTGTGCACTTTCAGATAGAGCAGGGAGTGAAATTTTTAAGGGGGCATTGCGTTTCCGAAATGGCTTCGGATCGGGAGCTATCCAGGAAGCACGCTTCCTGTTAGCTCCCGCAGCGCTTCCTTGTGGAGTGAGCTTCCGGAGCGGGGGCAAGGGGGGGGCGCTTCCCCGCAACCTTGTTCTGACCTGAATAACTATAGGACTATCATGGTGGGCCATACCTTCTCTAAGATTTATGCCACAGTCTTACACCAGCGGCTTTCTGCGGAGCTAGAGAGACGACATCTCATGGCTAAAGGAAAAGCAGGTTTCCGCCCAGACCACCAGATGATTGATCACATCTTCACTCCTCAAGCCATCATTTAGGAGGCTCGCCATCGCTCTTCGAAAGTCTACTGTTGCTTTGTAGACTTCCAGAAAGCATTTAATACAGTACCAAGAGTGGCATTGTTCCATAGGCTTCGTGACATTTGTATATTTGAGAGTCGTGACTCTCCTGGTAGCCATCATGAGATCATATGAGTCAGTTTTGGGTCGACTCAGGATGGCACATGGTCTTTTAGATTTCATTTAGAGTACTCGTGGAATCTTTCCTCCATGTTACTAGTTAGAATGGCAGTCCAAGGCACTGGTAAGCATGTGAGGAGAAAGTGACCACTATCACCTTAGTCAACTTCTCCCAACTGCTTCGGAAGCCTAAGCCTCCTAGGGGAGAGTTCTATTTCGACTTTGGAAAGACACTAAATACAAACAGATATCTCTTTCGAGGATGTTAGTAACCAGTGCCTTATGGAGTCAATTTGATAATAGGAAGGAAGCACTCAATGTGCGAGTATGAGAGATGCAAGTGCACATGAAATATATAAGTGTAATTGTTAAAGTTTACTTTGATGGTGCATTGAATAATGATAAGCAAATGACCAATAACACTTATGCAACATCATACACATGTGGAGGATCATCAATCTAATAACCAATTATTTGCAAAGTATAATGTCACGAAACAAATGCCATCCACAAGTATTCAGTTACTTTCATATACCAACACCTCTAGTAATAAATGTAACATGCAATCATAAGTATTTATCATTGTTCAAAGTACATGTACAGCGACATGTATCAGTTAATATGACAACAGTAGTAGTATTCATACCAGCAATAAAGTATGGTAATATTAATGACGGTGGTAGTAGTTAAGGCATCTACTTTAGCATAATAAAATTTAACGAAATACTTACTAAGCAATTACAACAATCTTTATCAATGTTGCAGATTGTAAATGCGAATGGTAAAGACACAAAACACTCCACTTATTTGTTGTAATTTAACCAACAACCTATGTCAACATGAACTAACCCTTTGTTTTGTCAGTGTGTAGGTTAAGGAAGTCTTGCAGCAGTTAAAGGGAGGGATTCCACTATAAGGGAAACCCTAAGATAAGGGTAGAAGATATCACAAAGGGGACCGAGAAGGGAAAGGAAGGGTTTGCACCAGTCCTGAGGTAAGGCCGAGGGCTTGGGAGAGAGTGTTTAGGACAGGCCCGAGGTTAAGAAAGGTAGAGAAGAGAGGAAAGGGAGGAAGGGAATGGATGCTTGAACCTTGTAAAGAAGTGACTGAGGGGTAGAAGAAGGAAGGTTGCTGCTATAGCAGCAGCAGACCCGAATTAAAGGAGAAGCCCTAAGTTTTAGGAGAGGGTAGCGAAGGTCCTAGGAAGGGTTTAGAGGGTAGTCAGGGTAGGGAAAGGACCCTAGGGAAAGCTGTCAAGGAAGATAGTGACCCTAGCGAAGGTGAGGAGGAGTGAAAAAGGGTAGCAAATGGTCACTAGAGGATAGCGAAGGTTAGGGAAGGAGCTAGGGACGATAGCGAGGGTGGAAGAAGTAGCAGTGAGGGTTAAGGCGTTAGAAACAGGCTGTTAGGGTCCGCGTTAGAGAATTTGGGGAAGACTAACCCTAATCTAGGTTTACACTAACCTAAAAACTAACCTAAGTCTAGGTTTCAGATGAGGAAAGGTGTGAAAACAAAGGGAAAACTAACCTAGCAAGAGCCCTACCTCAACCTAGGGCATCTAGGGAGGATGGCTAACCTAGAGAGGAAGAAAACCTAGGTCAAACAACTATCCTAGAAAACTAAGGGAAAACCCTAGAGGACCCTCACAAGGAGACGTGCCTCAACTTGCTAAGGTGACAAGAAGGCTGGTAATGGCCTATTCTAGGAGAAAATGCAGCACTAGGGCTACCATTTAGTCTTGAACATGCATCATCCACCAACATTTAAACAAAGGGATAAGAAGCCTCAACTCCAAGTGCTCGTGTTTAGCCATTAAATCAAAACATCACCTTGCAAAAGACTTTCACCAAAGATCACCAGAAAAAAGCTTGCTTTAACCCATCAAATCTCCCTCAAGAAGGGCGCATCTCTCCAAAGAACCCTAAGAAGGGTAAAACAAATGCATAGTGTATTATCCCATGAGTCTTATGTTAAAATGAAGTGAGGACATCTATTTATATGATTTACAAATAAAATCCAGGCCGACATGCCTTTAAAATGTCAATTTGAAATTATAAAATGTCAACTTAAAATTAAAACAAAATAATAATAAAAAATAGCCATTATGTAGGCTCGAGGTAGGCTACCTGGGGTAATTTTACCCCTACGTGCCAAAATGCGCTCAAATAAGCGAATCACTCTGAACGAAAGGTTGGAGTGAGTTGTAGGGAGGGCATTATACCCCATCTAACCTCAAGAATGCTGTAAAATCCCTCGTCGCCCTCCTCAAAGCATCAAGAAGGCCTGGTGTGGAGGATGGCTTCCTCTGAGGACATAAGGTCGGGGAGAGAAGGTGCCAGCTGTTTGAAGGGCCAGGAGGGTATCCTAAGTGGTTGTGAAGGGAGATGAATGTCTTGTTGCTGACGCAGAGGCCACCAGAGCACATAAACAGGATATGGAGCCATGCGACCCAGTGGTCAACCCTTAGGAGCCCCAGACACCAACCCCAAGGTTAAAAACCCCAACAAAGGGCAGTCAACAATGCCATTGAGCCATAGTACTCCTAAAGGAGGGACCAAAGGGGCCAACCATGACCACCATTGCTTGATAACACACCTCTTGGTCAAAAACTTTGGCTCTCTCTCTCTGGGGTACACTTGTTCAGGTGCAGCGTAACACTCCACAAGTACATCTAGGAAGGGGATGGTTTCCTTCTACATCAGGTGTTAATGTCCTTGCTTCTTTTTGCAGAGGACTCGATCTTGTTGGCTTCTACTCCCGAGGGCTTGTTGAGACAAATTAACGCCCTAGCCAGTTTTTGTGACATTCGGCAGTTGACGATCAATCGGAGTAAAACCAAGGTTATGATATTCATCAAAGTATTTGTTCTTGTTTTAGGTGATTTTCCAATGATGTTGAAAAGATAACTCTGAACATCCTCTCTCATGTTTTTGGTGTGGGTGTGATGAGGGGGACATAAAAAAGGCTTTGTTCCTTTATGTATTTATGTAAAAGGTGACTTTTATATAAATAAAGTTATGATGTTTTGTACTTTATGAAGTGGGTCTCTTTTAAATGACATATTTAATAATTAGTAATTTAATTATTAAAAGTGAGTGCATTTAATTTAGACCCTTGATTTTGTAATTAGATCTTAACCCTTGATTGGGTAGTTAGCAAGGTAGTTACAAAATTTAAAGTATAAAAAAATGAAAAAAGGGACAAGGAGGACACATTCACCATCAAAGGAAGAAAGAGGAGAAGTGAAGGACAGATAAGGGTTCTCAAGGCAAGGACACAATTTTCAAAAAATTGCAGCATCATGGTTTTCGAGACAGCCTGCAGAGATCGTACAACAGTACCGTACAGTCACACGTGTGGGCTCGAATCCCAAGAAATCTGACTATATCATTAATTGCAGGCTGTACAGGTCGTACAACATTAATTGTAGGCATGTGTGGGCTCGATTTTCAAGGTAGTAGACTAACCAGGCCGTACAACACTTGTGGACAGCCGTACAGCAGGCTGTACAATTGCTCTATACCATGAATTCCAAGGTAGTTGCTGCTGTGTTGTATTTTATGAAATTTGTCAATGCGAGTGAGAAAATTTTATGTAAAAGATTTTTCTGAGTGTACCCTTAATGAAAAATCTTCCTCTTTGGGTTTTCCCTAGGTTGGGGTTTTGCCCAGTCTAGATTGACCAAAGTACATGTGTTCTATGTGCTTGCTTAGTTTTCAGTATTTGAAGACTTTTTGACTTGGTGGTTTTACTTTCAAAGTATTATGAGTAAATCTTTAATTAAAACCTTAGATGCCCAAAGTGTTTAACATAATGTCTGAATGAGGTTTTTCATGCTTATGTCATTTTTCTTCATGGTATTGAAGCGATATTAAAATAGGAAGCAAGGAAGTGTTTCACAGTAAAGAAGTGCAGAAGAAAGTGTTGTGCTAGTCTCAGTTGTTTTGATTGTTAGTGATTTTCCAATGATGATTATACGGTTTGATAATAGGTTGGATGGTGTATCCAACTATATACCGTGGAAGGTAAGAATAACCGATGTATTGAAAGAGTGGAAAATTTGGAGGTTTGCAAACAGTATTATGACCAAACCAACGTATAAGGATGCGCTTGAAGAGCATGAAGCTCTTGAAGCTAGGGCCCAAAGAGTAACCTTGGATGGGGTTAAAGACCATCTCATTCCACATTTAGCAGAGAAGAAAACAACTAAAGAGATGTGGGACACATTGAACGATATATACATCCCACTGTATACATTATTCATTACATCATACTGTTCACACATTTGTATACATAACTTGTACTTCACTAGACACATCACTGTTCATATAAATATTGTACAACAATGTCATGCCAACATACCTTTACTGTAGAAGACCTCAAGACTGGAATTTGGACTGTACTGTAGATGATGATGACTGCTGTTAAGGATATTCGGGACTGCTGGTTAGATACAAATCTTGGACTGTATATTACCAACACTTCGTCTGTTTATATATGCCAAAACTTGCAAAAAAACTGACTGTAAATACTCTCCAGAAACTCGCATACTGCCAGCAGTAAACCGAAGAAACATCAAGTGAAAGATTGGACTGTATACCCAAAAGAAAATGACTGGAAAATTCGGGTCTCTGCTGCCTGCGAACTTCAACCTCAGACCAACGAATAAATCTCAGTCCACAAAAGGTGTTATGTGTTTGAAATGTGACACTTTTGTGTATTAATATACATTGAGAGAAAGGGTTAATTAAAAATGATTCTAATAATATGGGGCCGACTTCTTTTGAGGGTCAAATAAAACTTTTATTAATTTAAATTTGATTTTATTTATTAAAACATTTTTAATACTTAAACATTTAAATGTTATATTAAAAATTGTTTTAACACAAGTCACTTAAAGGAGCTGACTTCACGAGTAAAACATTTAAAATGTGTTTTAAAAAACTTAAGTTCTTTATGGGGCCGACTTCATAAGGGTCAAATATTTTATTTAAACTTTAATTTTAACACACCACCGCTTAATGGGGCCGATTTCAAGGTGAAGTTAAAGGTTTTATTAATGAACAATGTTGGAGGATAAGTAGGGTTTGAAATAATTCATTTAATTATTAAAAGTTGTTTTCACATGTCTTAAGGTTAAACATTTGCTACGACCGACTTCTAGGAGGGTTGAATGGTAGTGTCTTGCGTTCAATATTTTATTAATTTGTTTTAACATTACAACTTAATTAATATTTTAATTATGTTTTAGTACTCAATGACCTTATGTATTGTTTACAAACCATGTGTGTGTGTGGGTGCTTAGACTTTAAGAGAGGGTTAAATAATACTTCATTAAAATATTTAAACATTGTTTTAACACCTCAACTTACAAGAGTTTGATGGACTTGTGTGTTTAAGGGTCAACAAAAGAGGGCTTCAAAGGTTAATCAATGTAAAGGTGCAATGGGCTTAAGAGGGCATCGTTGTGCAACATCATTAGGCTTTAAAGAGCAAGGCATACAACATAGGGTAGATTGTAGGCATAGGGACAAAAGGTAAGAGTTTTAGAGCCTTTTTGTTTGGTCATCAAAGTCACCACAAGTGAAGATACATAACCGTCAAGGTGTGGGGGTGCCTAGACTTCTCCTAGGGTACCATGACCTCAATAAAACACAAATGACCACTGAAAGGGTCATTTGGCCTATTGCAACTTCTTCAACCTACCAAGGACACATTCTAGGGTATTAGGGCATAGGTTGTGGTACTGGGGAACCATAGAAACAACTTAGGGGTACTTAAACACTCTACAAGGTGTACAGGACTTCTGCCATTGTCCCAAGGGCTCCAAGGGCTTCAGACTTGGGCTTGGACAAGGTCAAAAGGTCTTCTTAGACACTGAGAACTACTTAACCCTCACAGGCTCCTCAAGGGGCACCAAGACACACTTGTTGGCATCAATGACCAGGCGTTGTTGGCATTAATGACAACTTAATCAACAACTCAGTCATCGAATCTGGGGTCATGAGGCTTAGTCATGGCATAGAATTGGTCAATCGGATGTTCTAGATATGTTGAAAGTGGGAGAACATCAACTGGTGGCTCATCATCTGCTGATCTCATAGTAAAGTACTGGCTCAAAGAATTGCTCAAGAACAAAAGTAGCCCAACTATATGTGACAACAGGTATATTGCAATAATTTTACCAATTAGATCATTAAATGATTGAGTTAGCATTCAATAATCCAAATGGCATCCTTATATATTCATATGTTCCCCAAGGAGTAGTAAACGTTGTTTTTCCTCTGTCTTCCTTTTTAATTTGTACGTGATTATATCTCGGAAAACCATCCAACATGGAAAAAATTGCAACCCTTGTAACACTTTGTAGTAAATTCTCCATATTGGGCAAAGGGTAATTATCTTTAAGAGATGCTTGTTTCACTTTTTTTGAAATCTATGCAGATTCTAATTCCATCGCTTTTTTTGCTTACAATTACAGGATTGGAAACCCAAGTGGTATGTCTTACGGGTCGAATGGTTCTTGTAGCTTGTATTTTTTCGAGCTCCTTTTTGATCAAAGGAGCTAACTTAGGATTTATGTTACGAAGCTTTTTCCTATAGGGTTTGGACCCTTCCTTTAAAGGGACAATGTGTTCTATGATGGACGGGTCATACGTTTTCAAGTCATCGTAAGTCCAAGCAAAGACATCCTTGTACTCTCAAATTAGGTTTTCGATTTCTTTTCGTTCTTTTGGAGAAGCATTCTTTTCAATCTTGATCATTTTGGGGGAGACTGGGGATCCTATGTTTATCTCAATAATCTCATCTATAGGCTCAACCCTTCTTCCTTTGTACTCATCATGCCTATTGAAGTTTTTCTCTATAGGTATTGATAGTTCTATGGCATCTATGTCACATAACAAGTGATTTTGCATTTGATCTTCTAGAGCGACTGCATTATTTTGAGGAAAGTCAATGCAATGCAAAAAGCAGACTATTTGAGCATCATTATCAAAGATTTTCCAGTAACTTTGGTTATCGGGAACAAAGGGTTTGAAAAGGACTTCTACCTTGCAATTTCTTTCTTTCAAGCATTCAGGAATCTCGAAGGTAAATGCAGTTACGGATAGTATATCAGCAAGAGTGCTTTCCTCCCTAGGGATTGCTTCAATTGAAAAGGCATCAAACATTTTGATAACATCCCATACTTAGTTGCGAATTGTTTTTTTACCTGGGAAACTACGAAGTTAGAATCACCAATGATGCTTAAACATTTTATTTTCAAACCCCTAGCTATTTCTAACCCAAGGAGCAAAGCTTCATATTTAGCTACATTGTTGGTGCAGTCAAATTTTAATCGGAAGAGTATATACTTTTTTCTCCTGCAGGAGAATTTAACATAATACCAACCCTAGCCCCAGCGCCATGCTTAGACCTAGCCCCATTAAATTGCATTTTCCAAGTGTCACTAGGAGGGAAAGGATGTTGTCTCACTTCTTCCCAGTTATTTGCCAAAACCATGCAATTTCCTACATTTGTGGTATGCATGGCTTCATCAAACAAATGATCCGTAGTTTCTATGTGTTCAATCATGGGTGGATCGTTCATTTGTTTGATTGATGCATAAGTGACATCTAATTGTATGCTACCTCCCAACTTTGTTGCCCACTCCCTAGATAAAAGCATTCCCCATCCATCCAGAATATCTACAACTAGAACATTCATAGTTATTTCAACCTCGACATAAGTGGCTAATTTCATCTTCAAATTTTCAATTACCCTGTTTAACTCTACTGGTGTGAGTCCATGCCACACACATTGCCAAAATCCCTAGTCGTGGTTAATTCAAGTTGGTTCATGACTTTTGATTCAACCAACAGCCGATAGGTCCGCCTCAGCCGACAGGCCCTCCTTCGACAGGTTCGCCACAGCCGACAAGTTTGCCTCGACAGGTCTGCCTCAACATACAACACACCAACATGCTCTGCGACGGTTGAACTTTTGAACCGTTATAACTTCTTTTGTAACTGAACGTAGCGGGTAGTCACCCAAGCGTCTCAACATCCTATATAAGCATGTACATTATGTAATATAGACATCTATCTGATTCCTCCATCTTTCATGGAGCAAAAGTAATAAATTGGTTCAAATTCTTGCATATTGTCTGTGTTTATTTTTCTAGTCGACCTAGTGTGTTTCCTGCTTTGCTGATTCTTCTTATAAGCTTCCGCCATAACAGTACTCGACTCATTCAGTCGACTGTTGTCCCTAGCGTGCACCTGGGCACTACCTGGATCATTGATATTAGAGCAAGATCTTGATCATAGTCTTAAGTTACATAAGCACTTCCATCGAAGTTACTTAACTTATGCCTGTTCAAACATGCTCGCAAACTCAGCAACACAAGCAGACACTTCCTTCGACTTCAGAAAGATGGTCGAAGAAGCAGACAATAGACATGCAATTGATGAGACATAGCAACTCATAGAAAAAGAATTGGCTCGCTAGGGAACAGAAATGTTCGTCTAGTTTAGCGAGATTCTCCTAAGAGTCACTACGAACTCCGGGGAATCCTCGACGCGATCTCACTCCGATAAAATCAGCCCCTTCAAAGTGCAAATGAATCTGGACATACCGAACCTTGAAGGCAAGATTGACATAGAATCTGTCGACAATTGGGTACAACAACTGGAATCTTACTATGCAGTGAATCAACTTTCCGAAGTCGAAAAGATCACCATTGCGTCCTTAAAGATGTCAACCTCCATAAACTGCTGGTGGGAGAATCTATTGACAAAAATGGAAAAAGAAGAAGACCCCATAGATACATGGGTAAAATTTGTCGAATATGTCTAAAATGAATTCTACCCGCCCAAGTACCTTGAACAACAGTATAAGAAGTGCCAGCAGTTGAGACAGTGGAAAGGCCAGTCCGTACAGAGTTACACTAACGAGTTCTATCGACTCATGGCTAGACTTGGCGTCCAAGAAGAAGAGAAATTGCTTGTCCTGAAGTATGTCAACGATTTATCCCTGTACATTCAGCAAGAGATGGAGTTTCTGACTGTAAGTACGCTTGCTGATGCATTTCATTACGCCATCAAACTTGAAGCTAAACAGAAAGGAAAAACACGTTTCACGAACAAGCCAATAGGTCGAACATTCGACAAGAAGTTGCCAGTCGACTCCGACAAGTTCAAGAACCCTTCACAGTCGACTCTGCCAAAGCCCAATCATCCAAAGAAGAACTTTCAAAAAGACAAGAGGGATCGCAACAAATAGAACCCTACCGGGAAATGGTGTGATTATCACAGTTCATCATGGCATGATACGTCTAAATGCAAAGCTCATAAGACATTTTTGGCAAAATTGTCGACATCCGACTTGTCCGACAGAACCTTGGTAGAATCTGATCTAGATGCATCAACCCTCTTGGCTTCGACCTCGACCACTTTGACAGCCTCGACCATCGTTGATGAGGAGGAACGAGAGCGCCTATTCCATACACAGATATTGGTTCAGAACAATCTATTACATCTGATTGTGGATAATGGTAGCCAGAAGAACTTCGTTTCTAAAGATCTTGTGAAGAAATTAGGTCTTGTCACCACTCCACATCCTCATACTTATAATATCGGTTGGATGAAGGATGGGTAGGAACTAAGGATCACACGACAATGCCGACTCGCCTACTTCATTAAGCCTTTTGAAGATGAAGTACTCTGTGACGTGGCACCGTTTTTCGTAGCCGACGTCCTATTCGGTAAACCCTACCTATGGGAATGACACGGTACATATCAGTCACGGCCTCAAAAGGTGATTGTCAAAATCCGGAATCAATGGTATGGCATACCAGAGCGACAACCCACATCAATGTTTGCTATGATATCTGCAACAAATGAAGAAGCTTATCAATCATGCTCAAAAGTTCGCAATAATCATGATCAAGCCTCAACATTCCAGGAAGATTGCAACAACAAGTCGACTCACCGACCAACGCAGCTCCCGACAACATTCTTGAGGAATACCAGAACATATTTCAAGCACCAGACGGAGTACCTCTGCATTGTCAGGCGAAACACTCCATTGAACTTGTTCCTAGTTCTTCATTACCTAATGCATCTGTTTACGGAAGATCCATTCTTGAAAATGAAGAGATACGCAAACAAATTCGGGATTTGATCGACAAGGGTCATATCCGCCCCAACTCCTCTCCTTGTGGAAGTCCATTTGTCTTAGTTCCAAAGAAAGACGGGACTTGGCGCATGTGCATCGACTATTGGGCTCTCAACAAAATTTCAGTGAAGAACAGATACCCTCTTCCATGGATTGATGAACTCATCGAAAATCTGAAAGGTGCTAAGTTCTTTACGGAACTCGACCTCAAGTCGGGATACCACCAGATTCCAATCGAGTCCACCGATGTATGGAAAACGACTTTCAAAACCAAGGATTGTTTGAATGTTAGTCATGCCTTTCGGCTTAACTAATGCACCTGCAACCTTCATGAGATATATGGATGACCTTCTACGACCTTTCATCTGTAATTGTGTCATTGTCTATCTCGACGATATCTTGATTTTCGGTTGATCATGGGAAGAACATTTCCAACAACTTCGACAAGTTTTCGACACTCTCCAGCAACATCGGCTCTATCTGAACATGGACAAATGCACATTTGTGATGACCAACATCAAATATTTGGGGTATGTAATTGACTCTGCAGGCATTCATGTCGACCCAGAAAAAGTACAGATCCTCAAAGAATGACCCATTCCTCAAAACATTCATGAACTAAGAAGTTTTCTTTGGTTTGGCGAATTTCTATCGACGATTCATACTTGGCTTCAACCACATCGCATGGCCTCTGAATCAGTTGACGAAAGGAAATGGGAAAACTGTCTTCAAATGGACATCGACACAACAAGAAGCTTTTGAACAAATAAAAAACAAGCTTTGTACTGCACCAGTAATTGTGTTACTGATTTGCATCAGCCCTTTGAGATTGAGATGGATGCATCGAACTATGCCCTCGACACATTGATCACTCAATTAGGTCACCCATTCGCGTTTCATTCTGAGACTTTCAGTGACACTGTTAGAAGGTACTCGACATATGAAAAAGAATTGTACGCCATTGTGCAAGCTCTTAAGCAATGGAGACACTACTTTCTTGGCAAGGAAACGGTCATCCTCACTGACCATAAACCTTTGCAGTTCTCTTCGACCCAGTCGAAACTACGGACAACTCGACAACTCAATTGGATTAATTACCTGCAATAATTTCAGTTGGTAATTAAGTATCGAAAAGGCAAAGCCAATGCCGCAGTCGATTGTCTCCACAGACCTCCCATTACTCAACTGTCTATAGTGATGAGTATGCAGGGTTATGACACCACTACTTGGCCACAATTGTATTCGGTAGACTGCGATTTTTCTACAATCTATTGACAGCATCAGACCAACAAGTTGTCGACTACCGATTACTTCCTGAAAGACACCTTGCTATATAAGCTTGGACAACTTTGTGTATCGATCGGTGAGCACCGACATAAGCTCATTTGGGACACGCACTGCAACAAGACTGCAGGACATTTTGGAGTCGCAAAAACACTTGTTATCCTCCAAAAGTATTTCTACCGGCCTTCACTTAAATCTGATGTCAACAAGCACATTCGATTGTGTGTGGTTTGTGCCATTGCTAAACCACCAAATCGACGACAAGGACTGTATACACCCCTTCCAGTACCTAGTCGACCATGGGAATCTATTTCTATGGACTACTTGATGGGATATCCTACTACCAAACATCAGCATGACGCGATACTAGTAGTAGTTGACAGATTTTCCAAGATGGCTATACTCATACCATGCAAGAAGACTACAACAACACAACAAAATGCTTAACTCTTCTTTGAACATGTGTGGAAACACTATGGCCTCCTGACGACCATTATTTGTGACAGAGATGCTAGATTTGTCAGGACCTTTTGACAAACTCTCTGGCAACAGCTCGACACAAGACTTTCTTTGTCAACGGCCTTCCATCCGTAGACAGACAGACAGACAGACGGAAGTTGTAAATTGCTTAGTCGTACAATTGCTTCGCATGTACAACCACAAGCATCGTCGAACATGGGATGACAACCTTCCATACATACAACACAGCTACAATCGTGCTCAACATAGCTCTACGGGCAAGAGTCCATTTGAGATCTGTTACGGATTTCAACCCTTAGCGCCTATCAACTTAATCAGTTCCTCGACACAGTGGAGTGACCGACTTCGAAGGACGAGAAGTGGAGAAAGCATTGACGTTTAGAGATCAAATCTACAATATCTAAAAGCAAGCACAGGAGATGTTGCAACGAGCTAATGCAAAAGCTAAGGCCCGACACGACAAGCATTGTATTCCTCATTCATTCCAAATTGGGGATTAGGTCTGGTTACATCTAAATAAGGAGCGCTTCACTGGTCCATACAGAAAGAGGAAACCTTTGCGATATGGTCCATACAGTATCCCTAAACAGATTGGAGAAAACGCTTTTCAGCTCGACATTCCTGCATGTCTTGGCCTACATCTAGTTTTCAATGTAGATCTACTTCGACCATACCATGTAACATTGTTGGAATAGAACGACTTGCAGACAGCAGAACCCGAAGACATCCATCCAGATGTTCAGGAACCTCTTCTTTGTGACACCATTGTGGGACGACGCATACGCCTTACAAGGACGAACTCCATTCCCTTGTTTCAAGTGGCTAAAGCTGGACAACTCCCCGCGCAAGGAAAATGGTACTTTGCTAATGAAGTCGCCAACAAGTTTCCTCACCTGGACGAATACACAATGGAGACCATTGTTTCTTAAAGAAGGAGAAATGATCCAACCAGCAGGCGACAGGTCCGCCTTTGACAGGTTCGCCTCAGCCAACAGGTCTGCCTTCGACAGGTCCGTCTCCAACAGGCCCGCCTTCGACAGGTTTGCTTCAGCCGACAAGTTTGCCTCGACAGGTCCGCCTCGACATACAACACACCAACATGCTTTGCGACGGTTGAACTTCTGAACCGTTATAACTTCTTTTGTAATTGAACGTAGTGGGTAGTGACCCAAGCGTCTCAACATCCTATCTAAGCATGTACATTATGTAATATAGACATCTATTTGATTCCTCCATCTTTCATGGAGCAGAAGTAATAAATTGGTTCGAATTCTTGCATATTGTCTGTGTGTATTTTTCTAGTCGACCTAGTGTGTTTCCTGCTTTGTTGATTCTTCTTATAAGCTTCCGCCATAACAGTACTCGACTCATTTAGTCGACTGTTGTCCCCAACATGCACCTGGGCATGACCTGGATCAACTTTGTATGGCATGGCATTTACCTTAGCCCCATAATCTAACATTAAGTTATGGAGAATTAACTGATTTATTTCCAAGGCAACATAAAAAGGAGGATACCCACCACCATTGTTCATCACACTCTGTATTATGATAGGGGGATCTTTTACTATCTTGGGCATGGGTTTTGGTATACTTGTTTTGGGTTGTATTCCCAAACATTTCTTAGCCTTACTGTTTGTTGATGGTATCTTTAAAAGTTCCTCTAAGGACACAAGTATACTGAGCTTATTGAGAAATGGAGACATATCAATGTTTAAACTCAGTGGGTTCGTCTTATCCGTCTTCTTCGTTCCTAATCCTACATTTTCCATGACCTGGGCCTTAATGATTGGAATTTTCACCAATTTCTTCAACAATATTGAGACCATTGAATTACGCAGTTTGCTTGCAAGATCTATTTTGATTGGTTCTTGAGAAATGGGCTTGGCTGGAGGAGGATCTCCTTTTAGTATTTTAGCGTTTCAAGGTGGTTTCCACATATTCCCTTTGACAACTGTAGGTTTAGGAGTTGGGGTAGCTGTAATGTTTTTCTTAGGAAGTGCTACTACCTTTTCTGTTTGAGTTCCCTGTTGCGAATTATTTCCCTAGATTGGGATAGGGATCTTAACTTTTGCTATAGGAGTGCCAACATTATGAGAAGGCATGTTACTTGTGAGTGGGTTCCTAGGTTTAGTAGACATATCATTATTTTTCTTAGGGGCAGCTTTAGACTGAGACTTAGTGATCGCATAATTGCTATGTCCAACTTCCTTTATCCTACAAGAGGTTTCATTTGTTCATTTAAGGAATGAGGACCATCATATCCCCAAATATCTTCTTTATACTGTTTAACTAAAAGGGAAAACGCTGAGATCATTTCACTCATCACGGTTGTAAATTTCTCAGGGAGCACACAATCGTGATCGAGTTCATTATAGAAAGCCATGTCTTCTGAAAAACCTAACAAGGTATTTCGAAGGTTGTAATCGTGGGTAGGTCGCTCAGAGGGGTTGTGTTGTGGAGTTGCCAGGTGAACGAATTGTCGTGTTCACCAAAATGGTAATGTCGTAGATAGATGTGTAACAAAACGTAGTAATTGTAAAATTTACCCAATTGGAAAATACAACCACCAGATTTAAACCGGATGTGATATGAATGATAAGAGATTAAATGCATTCACAGACACCGAAGGTAAATAAGATAAACCAAGGTAAGTCTCTACCTCCCCGACAACGGTGCCAAAAATGTTGGCAAAGAGAACGGGAGTAGAGCTTAAGGATAAATGCCGAACCAAGGTAGGCCTCTACCTTCCCTGGTAACAAAGCCAAAAATTTCATCACACGACTCGTAGTTGCCCCACAAATGGTATCCTATTCAGGACGGTAGAGGGGACGGGCAACTAAAGAGGTGAACGACAAGTATCCCAACCCCCGGATATGGATTAGTTGTCACGTCGGTTAGGACACCCTTCGCTTTATGCCACTGATAAGCCAAGTGACAAAGGGGGAGACCTTGATCTAACCTAGAAGGAAAGATCTAAAGGTAAAACATCAGATCAAATTATAGAAATAGAGTACGTAGGGTGTTTAGCAAGAGAAACCCTATATTTGAGGAAGGTAGCTAATGATAAGCATGCTTTGAGCAGCAAGGGTTTAAATAGTGAAATGTAGCCCAAAATGTTTATGTTCAGTGACCGTATAATTATGAAGTAGATCTAGGTAATAAGTGCTAGTGCAAATGATCAATGCCACTACCCTAGGGGGATTGAAGGTGAAAAATGAGAGTATGCCCAGAGTGGTGAATTAAGGAGCAATTAAGTTAAGCTAGCACTTGAATATAATGTCCTAGGAATTGATTTAACAATGTTTAAGAGCACAAGCCAAAATATAGATCATAAAACAGGAAAATTGGTTGAAAATCCTAGAAAGGTGATTTGCCTAAAGATCATTGCTTTAACTGTAGGGCAGATGAAGTCCCCAATGATTACGTCTTAGTATACCTACTTAGTTCTAGGGGAGGGTAAAATAACCTAGAAAGGTTTTGCCAAAAATCAGAATAGAATGACCCAAATAAATTTTTAAAGGTTTTAGTTAGGGTTTTAACTTTTAATTATTCGTTGGGTGGATTGGAAATTAAAACTAAAGAAATACTAACAAAAATACCTGGAAATATTTTAGATTCCAAGTGCAATGACACTTTACCCTGGTTTGACGCAATTCCAAGCGAATTTTATGAAGTTCCAAGCCAAATCAGTTTTTCCTAGGTCTAGTGCGCCCCTCTTCTTGCAAGAGCAACCTATGTCAAGTTATAATAGATCCACATAAAAAGAAACTACGAATGCAACATGAATCAAGAAGCATAACCTATGATCAAAGACACATTAGAAAACCCCCTTGATTGCCAACATCTTCAGATGGAGAGAGCTGGATCTCTCACAAAAAACGCCCCAAGAGAGGACGCCCTCCCGCAAACAATACGACCTTCACAAAAATATATTTGGAACAAGCATAAATTTACTGGAACACCTCTGGAAATAATTTTGCAATCAAGCACAAGAACAATCTATGACAAAGAAGACAGGATTTTTTCTGAACATATTTTCTATATTCCAATAGCCAAGAGCCAAATTTCCCGATAGGATACAATGGGGGAATCACAACTCTTAAATAGATAGACAGTGTGTCCACACAATAACAAATATCCATCCGATGGTTGAGATTATAACATCATCAACGATGGAGATCTTTTAATCTTGTTCTACATAGATGGGTCAACATGACCAAGTCAAGAGGGGCGCACTTTTGCCCAAGGACGCCTTAATTACATCAAGTGATAAAGTATATCAATGTAATACATCACACAGGGGGTGCCTTACGGACATAAATCACTCTAGGCCCCTAATACAACATCAAATCATAAGATATGTCAATAAAGTACATCATGACCAAGGTGAGGGGCGCCCTCCCTAGGAAAGCCAAAATAAATTATCTGGAGGTTGCGCCCCATGGGGGACGCCCTCCCTAGGAAAGCCAAAATAAATTATCTGAAGGCTGAGAATGGATGAAACTGGTGCCGAATAATCTAGAGAGCCAAAATACATATCAATAATCATTTCCTTGCCATTTCCTTGACCACACAAGACAAATTGATTTCTTCAATGATTTCCATAGTTCATTTTTTATGGTTATAGTCTTTGAAAAAAATAAAAACCATCATAACTTTCTTCCAACAGAGAACAGGGATAAACAGATTGCATAGAAGTGTCTAGAGACATGGTGGAATGGTATCGATGACTACTCATACCCCTTGAGTGCTATAGTGCCCTAGGAGCGCCACTTTCATCTGCAATCCTGTAATTAAAATGGGATCTGGCCAATAATAAAGTGATAATAATAATTGATCATGAAAACTATGGCCAAACCTTTAAAACTGAGACTGCAATATTGGTCCTGGACATGTCTGGAGCAAATATAACTATTGTTGATTTTTGTAGTCACTGCATTGGGAACCCTGTTTGACTCAGTCAACTGGGTTGACCAGGTCAAAGTACCAAAACTGAAGGTGAGATAATGAACTGAGCTAATCCTTCATGCAACCAAGGTAAGAACTGCTCTAAAATGTATATTAAAATCAAACTTAAATCATATTAATCAGAATCATGGTGACAATAATGATAATAATCAACAAAGTTTACTTGTGTCTTCAAACAATCTTTGAATCTTCTATGAAATCCCTTGCATATGCCATACTTGTGTCGTCAATCAATCTTTGAATCTTCTATGAAATCCCTTGCATATGCCATACTTACAAAGTTTAACCAATTCGCTTATGCTGGGTGCAGGTGGAAAACACGGCTTAGGCAAAGGGTGATGACTTTTAATTGACGTTGACCATGTGATCTTTCCAAATGATAACAAATACACACAACCACAGTCACATATGCATGCCATATAGCAATAGGGGATGGTGGTGTCTCACAAATGGATAAAGTACTTGGGCTTGTTTCCTTTAGGCTCTAGCAAGTATCCATTTAACAAGATTTAACAATTTATAACACAAGATGCTAGCCATCCTCTAAAGGCAGGTGCCTTGGAAAGCCTTCTGGGCTCCAAAAAATGACTAAGGCCTAGTCTCGTTGCCAATGAGCGTCCATAGCCCCGTTGGGTTTGCCTCCCTGTTGTCTTATAGGGACAAATGAGCCTTACATCTTGCAATGGATGAGTGCTCATCCTTTGGCCACTGACTAGTTTTATAACATTAACATTTAGGCATTAGCACTTAAAAGCACTACTAATCCCAGCTTGCCTTTTTCATCATTTAGATATGGCGTTTATGCGTTCCGATGTTTTAGTTTCTAAATACACTGTTGGTAGGGGAACTTGTTTTGAGGGTGTTATCCACTAAGTTGCACTTAGTGGATTTTTCAAGTGAGCCACCAAGGATCGAAACAAATCAATTGTTTTTACTCAATGCTCAAGAAGTTCCATGGTTTTATCAGGGCCAATTGTGGTCCCTTTTTTCGCATGTTCACACTCCCTCGAGGGAATTGTAATAAATGACATAGCATGATGGTTTATTTTGTAAAAGGCTTGGCCTTCTTAGGACTTGGTCATCAGGGTCATCATCCTTGAGTGTTTTTTCCCTCGTCGATTATGTGACGCTTTTTTAAGTGACATATAATTTTCGAGTTTTTCACTCAAAATCCTCCAAAGCCGAGATGGTGAAATTGGTGATTATGTCTTAAAAGGTTATTAAATCCTAGGGTCTATGTATTATACCATGCTAGTCATAGTCCCAAAGTTTTGTGGACATGCGCTAAGTCTTTCATAGGATTTTTTAATTTTTAGATTTTTAATAAAATCATCGATAAGGTGTATTTCAAAAGGTCATAAAATTGGGCCTAGGGAGCCAATTTGGTCACGGAGATGCTTGTTTTTGGACCTAGATCCCCCACTTAACCCCTCCTAAACCCACTTTTGAGAGTCAAATTAGTAATTTTCAATTATTAATTTTGGTTTTCTCTCCAAAATGACTTAGAGGGTCAAATAAATGGGAAAATTGGAGGAATCCAATTCCTAAATCAAAGGAAGTTTGTCTGGGACTTGTCTCTGAGGTGTCAGGGTGGTTGGGGATCTTGTATGGAGCATTTAATGAAGAGGTTGGAGCATCTATAGTCAACAAGAGAGAGGCTCCTAGTCTCCTTCAAAGGAGGGCACATTCTCCTCATGAAGGGCGCATTCCTCCACATGGAAGAGTTGGTTGGAGAGGTGGAGGCTTCCCAAAGCAAGTGGGATACCTCATGGGAGGTGGAAGCCTCCGCTTCCACGAATTCAAACCTCCTCCCACCATTATCTCAACCCCCAAAACCACCTCACACTTGGCAAATTCGTCCCCCTGGGGTTAGATCTCCATTTTTGCTATAAAAGCGAGGCTTTTTTCCTCATTTGGGAGGATTTATTGAACCTCTGCCCATTGTACTTATGTTGCTGATATTTTGTTAATAAAGATTGAAGGCTTTGGAGGCTAATCGTGGCATTGTCTCATGGTTATGCAATTGGATAATTTATGAGGTGACATTCATCTAAATTAGGCATTCTTTTTTGTCAAGTTTGGTAGTATTGGTCTAGCTTCCTTTTGGATGAACATTTGCTGTTGTCAATTTGTTCATTTATGTTTTATTTGTAGAATATTTCAGGAGTAATATGTTGTATTCAGTTGTACTAATATTCTCCTTGTCTTTTATGATGAAATGTACTAAATTAACCATGCTTGTTTGAAGGATTTTCTAGTTTTTGCAGGCTGCTTTAGGTGAAAGGATTTTGGAGCTTTAGTTGCATCCACCTTCTTTTCCGCTACATTATATCAGCTGCAATCTAATGTGTTTTGTTCTATAGATGCTTCTCTCCTTCATACCTGTTGCCGCCTAATTCACACTTTAAGACACAGGAAAGTCACAACTTGCTATGTGTGTCCTTGGGGGCAAGCGAGAGCTGAGGACCACTGTCACCACAGTCCACGACTCCTCCGTTTAGGCAAGATCCCAACAGAGCCAAGGGGGGTAGTCCCTACAGGAAAACTAAGTTTCAGATTTATTAATTAATTACAAATTAATTAAAGGGATCTTTTATTAAGACTAAGGCTAAGGTTTTAAGAGATGACAGTCAAACCAATGCAAGATGCAATATTTAAATGACAGTCAAACCAATGCAAGATGCAATATTTAAATGACAGTCAATCCTTTTATTTATAACCAGTGCCTAAAGAATGGAGTCAGAGAATGCAACCTTCAATGGATGCAGTCCTAAGTTAATTATCCACAGATTAAGTTGTCTAACAATGAGATAAATAAACAAATAAATGGTACAATTATAAACAATAATGAACCAAGATATTTAAGCAATATACAGATGATCTGGATTTATCAGTATAAACAAATGAAGTAAAATAGTTACAGTTTAAACAAAGTTAAGCATTCACCACATAAACAATTGCAGAACTGAAAAGTAAGTGAAACTGAAAAAGTACATGAAACTGAAAGTGAAATGTTGGAGTGCAATGCTGGAGTGGAAGTGTGCTGAAATGAAAAGTGTTAAAGAACTGGTTTTGCAATGTCTCTTGGTTTATTTTAGGTAAATTTTATTCATGTTTTTCTTTTTGGAGTTTAGTTTTTGAACCGGTGGTGTGATTACCCCAATCCAGTACTTCTCAAGTCAAAGAGGGAGTGTTGTTGCGCTCAACAAAGTGGGAGCAAAGCCCACCCGTAGCTCACAGGTCAAACCCCAATGGCCTGGTGCTCAACAAGGAGGACGTAAAACGCCTAGAGACCCCCCCACGGTCTACTACCCCAAGTCGCCTCCGAGGTCACTGTTTTTAATCAACAGAAAAATTACTAGATGGATGCCTATTAAACTAAGACTTCTCTATCCCCTATCTTATCTCGTGAGTACCCCGAAGGGTGATAACCGAGTAGAGGAACAGGAAATATTAAAGTTTTTGTTGGTTAATTTTAGAGGGTAAATTTTAATATTGGTGATTAGCATACAAAGTTTATTTTAAACTATCAACAAGATCAACCAAACGGTATCCCTTATGGGAGATGCTGGTACTTGATCTTGGACTGAAAAAATGAAATGTGTTGAAGGATTGTAGCAGAAAATGAAAGTGTTGTTCTAATTACCTAAGCCCCCACTTTTCCTGCTTTTCATACCCAACTTGAAGTCCCTAAAGGGAGATGACAAGTGGATAGAGGATACACAGGATAGATGGGTTGTATGATTACCCTTTTGACAGAAAATTAAAAATTACTGAAACTTGAAAGAAACTGTAACTAGCTACAGCAATGCCTAACCGCACATCAATCTCTGTGACAGGGATGGTGGTCTGTCACAGAGATAGTGGGTAAACAGAAATAAAAATTATGCTTAAGCTAACCTCACAACAATCTCTGTTACAGAGATGGTGGTCTGTAACAGAGATAGGTGGGTAACAAAAATATAAAACTGAGTAAACTAACCTCACTTCAATCTCTGTGACAGAGATGGTGGTCTGTCACAAAGATAGGTGGGTAAACAGAAAAAACTTGCATAAACAGAAATCTAAGCAACTAGTATTCTACTTCCTACTCTACTTACATATAGATTACAAGTGCTTATTAAACTTTTGCAGAATACCCCAAGAGAAATTCTCGTTGGGGTTTACAAATATCAGAAAAGAAGATAGAGAAGTGAGGGTTTGAACCCCTTTTGGAACCGGTTGAAGGTTGAGGTATTTCTGGGCCAATTTGGGCAGCACCTCCCCTTCACCTGTGTAAAACCTGTCACAAACCAGCAAGCTATGTTCGCTGGAAATCACAGTAAACACTAAAGAAATTATCAGAAAAAATTAGTACCAAAAATCACTAATTTACAGCAAAAATTTAAGTGTAAAAATAACAGAAATATGATGTTTAGAGGGCTGGAAAATGAGTTTCCAGCCACCTAAATGATGTTAAAACAGTAAATCTGAAGCATTTAACTAATATACTAAGGGTTAGGGCCTTAAAACCAAGGTTTTTATCACTATACAGTGATAAAAACTGAGTTTTAAAACCCTTGTAAACAAATGTGCGAAAATGGAAAACAGAAATATAACCAATGGAGAAAATGCTCCTTTGTTCTAGATCCCTGCAAATAAACTTATAAGAGCTGCAAAATGTAAGCAAAGAGGTGAGTACATAAATAAATCCTACAAAATACTTTGTAGAATCTTACTAATCTACTCACAAATGCAGATAGAAATGCTTCTACCTACAAGTCTCTCCACAAAATACTTTGTGGAGAGCTATCTAAGCTAATACAAATGCAAATCAAATAAATATAAAGCAAGTTACCTTATACAAGAAGCATGAGATGTAGAAGCAAGACACCAAGAATTCCTCCAAAGATTACTTGTATTAAGCCCAACTAGGGCAAGAAGATTACAATAGCCCAAAGAATATGAGAGAAGAGTGGAGAAATATTCCGGTAGCATAACAATAGTATGAGAGATCCTGTCAAATGAGGGAATGAGACCCTCATTATATAGTTGAGGAAGACCCCAACCCCTTGAAAATCAATGGCCGAGATTAGATCTAGATCTAGGTTAAATCTCTACCACTAGATCTAGGTATTTGACTTGATCCAAGTCTTGATCCATGTCTTAAGCATTCTCCACCCTTAGATCTAGGGTATTGACCAAAAACGCCCCTTAGATGAGTTTTTTTGAGATTTAATGTGGGCCCAAGCTAGCGCCCCTCTAGATCTAGTGCCCTCCACCAAGTATGGCGGCCTCCCCCAAGTATGGAGGCTCCCTTTATCATATAGTGCCCCACTATGTTGGGGGCGTCTTCTTTCAAAATGGAGCCTCCTCCATATTAATGTGGTGCCCCTTTAATATGCTAGCACCCTCCATATTAGCTAGCGCCTTCCTTTGTAAATGGTGACGCCTCCACATATGATGGCGTCTTCCTCCATATTTAGCGCCTCCACTAAATGCTTGTGACGCCCTCCTTTATGGTGGAGTTTCTTCTTATTTAGAGCCCCTTTCTCACCTTGGACGCCCTCTAGAGAGGGTTTTAAACTTGAAATGACTCTAAACTTGGCCTTGACTTTGGCTTTGCTCCAAAATAAAGATTTAACCTTTAGACTTAGGCTAAAATTAATATTCACCTTAGATTAAATTTTTCAATTTTTCCAAGTTTGACTTAGGAAAAATTAAAAATAACTTGAAAAAATTATATCTTGGCCATGGGGGGGGTGGAAAAATTTGAAATAAATTTTCCGAGGCTTAAGAACCCCCAAACCAAATTACCATGGCATTATTTGATTTTTTCCTTCAAAATCAAATAATATGAATTTTTGACTTAGGGAAATTAATTAATTCCCTAGGAAAAATAGACCTTGCTTAGACAAAAATGGTCCATCTCCTCAACCCCTTATCAGAAAGACATGGGACTCGAAGCAGTGGCTTAGGGGGTTTCATAGCAATTTATCTTGCATTCATAGCCCCTATTACAAAATGCCAGTGCTTGAGCAATTACATTATTACATCAAAACTGAGTTAATTAACCACCAAGGGGTGAAATTAATTAACTAGAAAAAATTAAATAAAAATACAACAACACAACGAAACTCCACAAGACTCTAACAAATGTCTAGCATGATCATGAATAATACTTGAACCCTTAGCCACCTCATGGACTTGACTGTTAGAACGGCCGTCACCACTTTGGAGGATTTTGAGTGAAAAACCAAACCAATTAAAATCGTTTACACAACAATATTAATTGGAAAGGGAAAAAACACTCGATGAGGGGACTTCCCTAACAACCAGTTCCATGGTGTGGTATCCATATCATATGACCCATACTAGCACATAAAATTACATTAATTTTCCCATGCAGGGGAGCGAACATTTCGTTTTACAAAGGGGCAATTGCCCTGCAGAAGTGAAAAATCCTCAGATTTTTCCAAGGTACAATTTGTACAACTATGTACATCTTCATGTACATGGAGTTGCCACCTAGTCGAAATAGGTGGGCAACAATACCTTTCAAGATCAGGGCTCAAGGATCTCTCTCTTCTCTCTCTAAAATTCAAATCTTTCTTGGTTGCTGGTTCTTTGTGTTTGACAAATTTTAGATCTGAAAAGTTTGATATTTAAATATGAGTTTGTTAAGCATATATATGTATATCAGATCTAGAAGTTCTTTGAAGTATCATCTCAAACTAGATCTAGATTCATACTTTAAGTGCTTGTTTTCATAGAAAATTTTACAAATTTTCAAGTAGTTGAGTAGTATAAGTTGTTTGTACTTTTATTTGATCAATTCATGGGATTCTAAAATAATTCGCTCACTGGATTTTAGCAGGTCTGAGAAAAAGGAGAAGAAAACGTTGTCGAAAATCAAACTTTTCATCATCCAGAGCACCCAAAATCCCTCCTTCTTCCCTTTTCTTCATTCCTCTTTTCTTCCAAAGAGTGTGTAAGACTTTTGATTCATTTTCAAGGGTCAAAAGACATTTTATTTTTTGATTTTATCAATTTGTAAAGTCCATCAATAAAGAAGGCAAGTGGGCTACACAACGCCCACACTCCATCCCCCTGGGGGGATTCACAGTCTTCTTCATGGATTGCATTTTACTAATCAACACTTGCACACACTTTGCCTTCTAGAAAGGTTGTATAGTTTAGTTGCTTTTCTTTGAATTCATCTTTAATTTTCATACCCGATTTGTTGCCACAAAGTATGCTCTCGCCACCAACCAAAGGGATTTTGGCCAATTATCGGTGGATGATCGAAAGTGACACATAGTTGCGGTTTAACTTGTCATTAATGTATTTGATTTTATAAACATCTTTGCTTCATCAAATTGGAATAAACATTTTGTTGCCAACTCGTGTATGCTCTTTCCCTCTACGGGCTTTGCTTGGTCGTTGGGGAATCAAAAGCGGTTTTCGACACGCTCTAAATTTCTCACATTAATCTAATAATTCATTAATAAAATCAGCTACCCCAAAAAACATTATGAAGATCCAGCGTACGATATTTGACAATCGTGGGCAAATTCTTCAAAGGAAGCGGGAACCACTGAGTAGCGACCTCGAGATACAGTCAGGCTACATTCTTGTTGGTGTAGTGTTGGACACCTTCTCGGAGACTCCGATTCAGCCCACATTTCTGAGTGAGGAACCACTTTCGTCATCTTTAAGATATATTCTCAGTACTTTCAGTATATCGAGAATCCCCTTCCCGTAACTCAACTCATATTTTAATAACTAAACCCGACCAAGACATTGCAAAACATTTCATTTCAACAACATTATTTTACTTTGACCCCATTGGCACTGATCTGATTCGCATTTATCTCAATTTGCTTATGTGTTGATGTTATGCTGTTGGAATATTTATTTAAATTTTCAAACAATTTTGTCTCAGTAATTTTACTTCAAAAACTCCTAAACAACTTACTTCATCATTAACGACTAAAACTTAAGAGCCTTAGACAACTCTTTCTTAGGGACCACCTCCCTTCTTCGTTAGGAGTTTTGCCTAAACAGAGGAGTCAAGATCAAGTGACAATACTTGACTCGAGACTTCCCCCAAGGACACACCTAGCAGCGTGAAGATTTCTGTTGCGCTTAACCCCCAGGTGTGTGAAAGGCGACAACAAATGGCTAAAGGAAAACCATCTAGTGAACCTGCCCACAGTGTTCCAGGCCACATACTTCATAGCCAAAGACACAATGGGGTCCATCGTGCATAGGGGTGAAAGTGGGGAAAAAGATCTTCAATCTCACAGGTCTTAGTTATAAGTCAAGGGATAAACTAACCATGGATGAAACTGGATGAATGGGGATAAGTGACACATGGAACCGACCTAACAAGATAAACCAAGTTTGTGTAAAGCATGGGGTAAGCAGTGGTCTTCAATAACAATTTTTCCTATGATTCTCAACATAAGTTAATCATCACTAAACCAATCATATAAGCATAATCATTATAGCATAACAAGTCAAAGGTGTTAGAATACATCAGAGAGCAAAATCCCACTAATAAGCAATATACCTGATCTCACCGTATGCATGTCTCTATCTGATGCGCCCATCTGTAAACTGTGTACCATCTCTACTGCTTTGCTCGAATGAACTATGTCATCACCAAAGTCATCTCAATGGACAAGGGGATCTCAATCATGGCAAGGAAATGCTTTGCATCTGCTACCGAATGAAGGCCCTAAATGGTTCATGCTGTAATAATGATCCATGCTGTATCCCATCAATATGTCTAGCTCAGAGAATAAAGATAAAATCCATATGCTGCATCATAGTAGCCCAACTACAATATATATATATATATATGTGATAACAGGTGCATCGCATAAGGAGTCTAGTGAGCTAATTTGGTCACATGCAGGTTTAGTAGGAATGCATTGTTAAAGGCAACACTCAAGGAGAATGACTCAAGGTGGTTAGAAGTGGAACCCAAATTTTTTATTTTTAATGGATGGGCAGTTAAAGCACTTTAAAGGAAATGCCTAAACTGTGTTTCCGCCTATAACACACCATCGTAGAAAAGTCTCCCAACTGCTAGGTGTGTTTTTGAGGGAAACTATGAGTTTAGAACCCACCGTCACCTCGACTCCTAACTCCTTCGCTTAGACCCACCTCCCAAAGGTCAAGGTGATAGTCCCTACTTACTAAGTTTCTTAAAGGTTTTAATTAGGAGTTAAAAATTTATTAAGGTTTACTTGCTTTCAATGACAAGCAATCATGCAAAGATGCAACAATTTTTAATGACAGACAATCCCTTTGCAAATGATCAATACAAAGTTAAAGAATGTAACAAATTAATCTCACAATTCCAGCGCCTCAACTATTGGGTTTTGGAGTCAATGATCAATGCTTGTCAAAATAAAACAATAGATAGACTAAGAACTTGTAATGAAGTGCTTCCCAAATCCTTAGATCATTCAATAAAATAAATTGCTCATAATCATAACTCAACTTGGATTAAATAAAATGTAACAATGAAATGTAAATTGATTTGAAATAGTAAATAACTTGAACTAAAAATACTTTGAAAGCAAAATTGAGAATGAAACAAGAGGTTGTAGTGTTTTGCAAGTGGTCTTGTAAATTTTAGGTTAATTTTAAGTCTCACTTTAGCTTAGGGGAATTAATGTGTGAAACAATGAAAATACTACTCTTACGATTTGAGAGAGATTGTTGGGTTCTCAACAAGAGAACACAAGGTTCCCTTTTATCCCCACAAGTTAATCCCAAAGATTGTTGGCGCTCCAAACAACCTCTACCCCTCTAGCTCCACAGGTTAACCTTTTTTTTCTCAATTTCTTACTAAGATAAAAGTTGGGTGCCTATTAATCTAGCCAACTCGAATCTTCTCCCTTTCTTGTCACCTAGTGTTGGACCAATTGGCAAGGGGAGTCAATACGGGGCGAAGATTGGGGCAATGTTTATTTAACTTTGAAAGAGAAAATAAAAGAACTTTAAAGAAATTTAACTATATTAGCCAACACGATATTGCAAGGGTGGAGCCAATTCACTTGTAAGGTGTGGGCACAAAAGAATAAATTGAAGCAAAATAACAAACTAACACTAGTCTCACAACCCACTTTTCGAATGGAAAGGGTGGGGCAAAAATAAACTTGCAGAGACGAAAACAAATTATTCTAGCCCTTCTTCGATTGCTATGCAAGGGTGGGCAAGCCCAACTTCCTTTGCATGCAATGGATGACAAATTTCAAAGAATAACAAATGCTAGCCTAGCCACACAACTCTTTTTTTAAAGAAGAGATGGGGTAAGCAATTAAAAGTAAATAATGGATAATAACAAGCTCTAACCCCTCTTCACTTGCAATGCAAGGGTGGGCAAGCCCAACCTCCTTTGCATGCAATGGATGGCTGAAAAATAACTTCAAATATAACTTTGAAAAAAATAAATAAAGAATCAAGTCCAAGAGACTCTTGAATTTGTTACAATGAAATAAATTTTAGCAAAAGAAATGAGAGTAAAGAAGTAGGAAAAGTGAGATTTCATCCCTTCTTGGCAGTGGCTTGGAAGTCCTTCCTTTTGGGTAGCCTTTGCACCCTTTTGTGACCAAAATTTGGCAGAGTTTCCCCTTGTTCTGTCACAAATCTGCTAAAAACTAGTAAGCAAAATAGCGGTAAAAATGCCAAAAATCACTTTGGGGCACTACGAGTGTTAGTGAAAAAATATGTACAAAATTTCTACAAAATTTATCTCATAGAATTCGAGATTGCAAGTAGTTAAACAAGATTTAAAATGTGAATTTGATAAAATAAATATGCAGAAATTTAAATTAGGAATGGAGAAAAATGCCCTTTGCTCTTCAAAGTTTGAACAAGTGGGGCGTCCAATTGAGGAATCCCACTCTCCAATTGAAGCAACTTGCAACTTGAGAGATCTTTGCTACACAACTAAAACGAAGGTGAGATTCATATGATGAGCTAAGAATCATAAACTTCTTCCTAGAAAGATATGAAGTTCTTAACTACAAAAATGAAAACTCACAAAATGTATGGAAAAAATACCACAAATCTCACCAAAGCAAAGAAGTTTGCTTCTTTGGCCTCCCCAAACTTGAGTAGCTAGTGAACATAGAAGCAAATCACCATAGAGCAACAAAGACACAAGATTATTTCAAAAAATTTTATTCATAAAGTCAAATGGTTGAAAATTACAATGGCCCAAAATAAGAGCAAAATGGAAGCAAGAGCAAGAGAGAGGGTAAGAGCATGAGGGAATGTAACCAAAATGAGGAGGGGATGCCTCCTTAAATGGGAAAAGAGTGAAGGGTGACCCCATTTGTATGTTTGCCACTTGTCACATGAGTGAGGTTAGGGCCCATGGAGAGGGGGTCACACTTCCTAGAGTGGACAACTTCAAACTTAAGAAACAGTTGCATGGGGGGCCCCTTTTTGCCTCTAAAGTCACCTTAGGAACATAATATAACATTTGGAAACTTAATTTCCCCTCCCCAAGTGACTTTAGTCACTTTACAAAATTTTGTCATTATAATTAATGTCCAATTTTCTTGATTTTTTGGATTGACTTAGAAAAGCATGCTCAAAACTTTAGCAAAACTCATCCAAATGACTTCAAACTTGGTACAAGTGTGTAGGGGGTCTCATGCCATTGATTTTGAGTACCCACACACCTATTTATGGGCATTAGGTGCTACTTAACCCTCTTTATATTACAAGTTTTTTATGCTGAGAGACATTTTTTAATCACCAAAAATTAAAAAATACTAGGCAAAACTTAATGAAATTTGACAAGACTCTAGATAATGTCTAGCATGGCAATACACAACATTCCAAGACCTTAATCACCCCATGGACTCGATCATTAGAATGCCTTTCACCACTTTGGAGGAAATTTTGAGTGAAAAACTCAGTTAATTAAATCATTAAAAATGAATTTTAATTATCCAAAGGAAAAAACACTCATTGAGAGGACTTCCCTAACAATAAACTCTTAGGCAACTAAGTTTAAAAAAAATTGATCCTCATGCTGACATATCAGCAGGCAACTTTGCTCCTTTTTTATTATTCCCCATAGGGGTGTAGAAATTTCATGGAGAAGAAGAAGAGAAGAAAGGGGCAAAGTTGCTGTGCTGAGTCTTCTCTAGCTTGAAATTTTTTGATCTAAGTACACCTTTCTTGTTTTCAAGGCACATGGTACATGGTTGCCCACCTAGTTGGTTAGGTGGTCAACAAGCTGGAAATAAGACAGGTGACATTTGAAACCTCTTTGACAAGGTAAACATGCAATTTTTGAGGGAACACCCTCAAGAAAGTAAGCTATGGCAGCAAGGAAGTATTTGGCACATCCCCAAGGCCTAAGAATATCCTATATTGAGGAGTTCCCTCTTTTGAGGAGATATTGTTTGAGTTGGTTATGTCATTTAATATTTCTCCTTGGAGGAAAAAGTGGTTCTAGAAAACACTTAATATTTTTTAATTGTAAGAGAGGTTGAGCTAAGCCTCTATATAAAGAGAAGCCCTCTCATTTGTTGGATTTGTGAGGACTCAGGAGATCCCTTTCTAACCTATTTGAAGATCTTTGATAGAATGAAGTTAAGGGTTTGTTTTATGTAAGGTTCTCCATCTTCCTCTTGTTCTTGGGTTATTTGATTGCTGGAAATTGCTGGTATAAGTCTGTTGTAAGGATCTTTATGAAGGTAATTTTTCCACAAAAGAAGGGCCAAGGTTGAGGTGAAACCCTCCTGGTGTTTTTGCTGATTTGGCATTGATCAATAAAGAATATGGTCTGTTTTCTCTGCTCATTCTCAACACATACTTGCTGTACATATTTTTTATTTGTTGAGGAGCACCTTTGAATGATAACTCGTATACTTTTCTGTTATTTGATTGCTGGAAATTGCTGGTATAAGTCTGTTGTAAGGATGTTTATGAAGGTAATTTTGCCACAAAAGAAGGGCCAAGGTTGTGGTGAAACCCTCGTGTTTTTGCTGATTTGTCATTGATCAATAAATAATATGGTGCTGTTTTGTCTGCTCATTCTGAACACATACTTGCTGTACATATTTCTCAACACGTACTTGCTGTACATATTTTTATTTGTTGAGGAGCACCTTTGGATGGGAACTCATATACTTTTCTGTTATTTGAAGTAAATCCATTGGGTTAGTTTGAGCATGTTTGTAACAGTCCTGATATGCCTTCTTCCATGTTGTTCAAACCCTCTTGAATGCCAACTTTGATTCCATTGCTTGTTGATAGGCATGGTTCTTGGCTCACCATTCCTTTATCTCCAAAGTTTATATTACGCCCATACTTAGGGATTCCCTCCTTGTGCTGTAAAGAGAGAGAGCATGCTTCTGTGGTGACATTGCATAGCCTTTCTAAGTTCCCTTAGGGATGCATTTGTCTTTTAGGTCTTTATCACTTTGAGTACAGGTATGGGAGGTAGCACCTCTCCGATCCCCCTAACACCCCTCGCAAAAAAACCCAAAAGAAAGCCAAAATATGGAAAAAGGCAGGAGAAAAAAACTATAACTGCACTCCCTTACATGGCTTCTTTTCGATTAGGAGCTCCTGCTCCCATCTTGATATTCTTAAAGATTATTTGGTCCTTTACATGTATTGTGTATTTCAAATCAGCAGTCTGCAGGCTGATTATTGTATCTATGCATAGAGGTAGTACCTGGAAACTAGTTTTATGTTCACTTCCAATACAAATTGATCAGTTCCCACACGGATTGGCTTGGAACTGACCCCTGAGCAATAAACTGCAGGTGTTTGAACAGTCACGGATCTTATAAGAGTTGGCCAAAATCCATCATGATTTGAATTTCGAAATAACTGCAATTCACCAATTTGACTTTTCGTATTTTGAATTACCAAAATTCAATGCCTATAGTAAACTTGAAATAGAACATGCTTGAGATCCTTTATAACAAGAATAGTCTATTGTTATGCTTGCAGTGAGATGTTAGATAACAACTACTGGCCACCCACAAAGCATTGCAGGATTGAAGTCCATTATTGGCAAGCAAAAGCATAAACTATTAAACTCTTTAACATCCTGTCACAGTGATTTCTGTCTTAGAATATTAAGCTGCAAATATCTGTTATTTATGGTATATGCAGAATTGTAAATGATTGTTTCAATGTTTAGTGCTAGGCTTAGTCCAAGTGTGTTCGATCTGATTGAATGTTGTTCTTAAGTATGATGTCCTCGGCAGTTGCATTCTTTACTTTTGGCCATTTATGAACATCAATGTAATATCTTCCTTTATTTTCTTGTCCATCATTCAACCATTTTGTATTGAAACTCGTTCAAATTTCCTTGTTACTCCTAGTTTATGATGGCAGTGGGGATTTAGATGAAGGAGAAACAGCAGAAACACGATTCATTGAAATTCAGGCTGCTTATGAGTTGCTTACGGACAAGGAGCAGCGTAATCAATATGATAGGGACAACCGTGTAAATCCTATGAAGGTAGGGATCTTTTTCTTTCTTCTACAGAACAGAAGTCTGAAAATTTGAATTTAGGCAATGCCAGCTCTTGTACAAAACGTTCTTCTAGAGTTGATTCCAAACATATGGGCTATATATGTTACAGTGTTTGAGCTTCTATGCTGCCTGTGCTATTGTTTTTTTTCCATTTTTTTTGGAATGCAGGTTTTGTCTTCAATTGGCGTCTACCTTAACCGAGTTACTTTTGTTTCTAAATTGATTCCTGATCTGGATTCACACTTTCAAGAATTCAACTTTTACTTGTCATGAGACATTCTACAGGTTGCTTTTTTATGATACCTATATTCTGTTTCCTCATTCTAGATCCTAGCATACACCCTAGGCTATGCATACTTGAACTTGCAAGATTCTTAAAGATGACAATTACAAGTAAGCCCAGACTAAAACATATAGTAATTAAAGAGATTTTCTCTACTTAATTTCAATGGAGCAAGTTTACCCTTCTATGGACTAGATCTAGAAATTTGACAATGGAAAAGCATACATGTTACCTCAAGAAAAGCCTAGCCAAGAATGGCTTCTGTTGGGAATCTAATCCATTAGGGTTGAGAATATGAAGAGTCTTTGGGAGTCCAAGAGACGCCTTGGGAATTTGGAACCCAAGGGTCATTCTCATTGATGATTGTATAAACATGTACATTGATTAATGAAAATTCGTGCTTTCATGCTATCTCTTTGTCTTTGTTGTGCTGCATCTTTGTGTAATTGGCTTTGTGTTTAGCCAATCTCTTTATCTGCCCTGAGGGGCGTTTAACAGTGGTATCAGAGCTCAATGAGCCCTAGGCCTGTGCTAAGAAGTGGGACTTCTGCCTGCCAATTTCTCTGGACTTGTGCTTAAGATTCTGCTTCCTCGCTCCCCTTCTCCACCACAATGAACTGTGTATGCTATTGTCTAAGAACGTGTATGCTATTTGTTGTTTAATTTCATTGCCATTGCTTTTGCTGCGTTTTCTCTTCTTGAATGCGTTGAAGACTGCCATTACTCCGGAGAATGTGTTGCATGTGAGTTAGAGAAACACTCCATATTGTTGAAGTTTAAACTCGCAGGATGTGTGGGATTACTGTTGAGGTAAGCAAAAATTTGTCCAAGGGTGTTGGCAGTGCAAATGTTGAAGCAGCTCCCGGAGGCTCACAACATTCCTTTGTTTCTCATGTTTGAGAATCAATTTCATCAACATTTCAACCTCTGATTGGTAGCAGATCATTCAACACCTCTCTTTCTTGATGTGACTTGATTGGTGAATTTATCAACTCTGGCTACCCTCTCAACAGAACTGACGATTTGAACTCTGCTGGTGGTGCTTCATTTACCTGCGGTATCTCACTGGAAAGCCCAGATGACTAAATGAGCAGTTCTGCTCTCCTGTCTGCTCTGGGCCAAAGTTATAGTAGTTGTGCATGGAGGAGCAGCGTACAACTACCCTTGTGCATGGATACACTTGCTCACCATCTGGCACAAATGCGTCAGCTCCTGCCATTGATTATCAGTGAACTTACAAGAAGTAATGATGTGTATGTCAGCTAGCTTTTCAGTTTCATTGAATTTCTCCATGTTTTATTTGGCTTCTTGCGGTCCAAACATCGGATTCCTAGTTGTATGATATATGTGAATTTTACATTATAAGCCATAAGTTAATATGATTATTTAGCTGAAAAGAAAGTGGAGGAGTTGAAAACCAGAGTGAACCCAATGTGAAGAAGTTGGAGACTGGTGAAGGGTTGCAACCTCCCACGGTGCATGCTACTCCATTGAAGCATGACGACACTGCGTCGAGGTTTGTTATCAGTGCTTTGATATCATTATTGTGCTGGCTGCATTAAGATCTGTCGGTGTGGCTGCTGCGTAGAGGAAGCTGGTGTGACACTCAAATATTGGATTGCGTAGAATATCATTTTGTTAAAAAACTGCTGCTGTGATCTCTCTTTGAAATTGTTGGTTGCTGATTTCTCGCTGTTGCTACCGTGGAGCCAACATGAAGAGGTCAAGTCCACCACTGCGATCTGCATTTTATCTTGTGTGTCCCAGTGCATATTCCCTTCTGTGGAAACCCTAATTTCTGCGTTTTCCACCAAGAATTTTGCAGCACCCACGATTGTGAATTGAAGGAAGTCTTCATACCTCTCCAAAACTCAAGTGTTGCATGGGCGTTGTTATCACTCAAAGTGTAGCTACCACGAAAGGTATCCTATTCGGGACGGTAGATGTGGGCAGCTAACCAAGTGACACTGCAAGGGCCTCGTCTACTACTGATATGGAGTAGTTGTCACACCAGACGGGCTTTTATCGCTTTAGATCAAGCTCAAAGCTAGATCAAGGGGAAGACCCTAATTAGCCAATGAAGGCTAATGACCAAAACAAGACACACAAGCCAAATGAGACAAGATAAAGTAAAGATGCCTTGAATGGTGTAAACCCTAGATCAAAAGATTAGGGTTTGGTTGAGGAGGCTTTAGCTATGCAAAATGCTCAATCGAGAGATTAAATCCCAAAAGCAAAGTTAAGATGTTAGATCTAGGAAGATCAAGTGCCTAATGAAAATACATGTTGCCGCCTGAAACACACTTGGACACATGTAAGACTCCCAACCGCTGTGTGTGATCCTAAGGGAAACTTATGAGTTGAGAACCCACTGTCACCTTGGTTCTAAACTCCTCCGTTTAGACCACAACTCCTAAAGGCCAAAGGGGGTAGTCCCTACTTACTAAGTTCTTTTTTGAAGAATGTTTTCTAGGAGTTGTAAATTACAAAAATGACAATCAGCGTGCAGTGATGCAAATATTTCAATGTCAAGCAAACCCTTTAACAATCAAGTAGTAATGTATGAAAGAGATAAACAATCAAATAATCAAAATGACCAGTGCCGTCTCTACCCGGGCTATGGAGTCACAATAATCAACTTCAAATAATTTTCCTAAAGCATCATCTCATTTACTTTAACAAATATACCAAAACATGATGACTTCCAGTAAATGAACAAGTTAAAATAAAGTGCTTGCAAAGTAGAGAAATGTAAATGATTGTAACAATGTTATGCAAGTGGTCCTGTAAGTTTCAGTAAATTTTATGTCTCTCTTTGACTTACGAAATTAAGGTGTTTGTTGCAAAGAAATGAACAATTCTGGATGTCTACCCTAAGAGAATATCTCCTTCGATTAGAGAGAGATTGTCGGGTGCTCAACATGGGAACACCAGGTTCCCACCTAGCTCCACGGGTCAAACTCGAAACTTGCTGGGTGCTCAATTGGAGGACACAAAGTGCGACGAAGCCCCCTATGACCTCTACCCCACTAACTCCACAGGTCAAGCCTTTTTTTCGCCTTCTAATGAAGATACTTATCTGGGTGCTTATTAAACTAGCCAACACAAATCTTTGCCCTTTCTCGTCACCCTAGATCGGTCAAACTGGCGGGGGGAGAGGATACGGGGCAAAAACCGGGGCTTGTGGTAAATTTTATCCTTAAAGCAAAAATTAAACAAAACAAGCCAAGCTTGATATCACAATGGAGGTAGAGCCTACTCGATTGTGAGGTGCGGGAAAAAAGAAATAAACAAATAGTTGAAATAAAAATGCTAGCCAACGCGATTTCACATGGATGAGCAGAGCCACTTCACTTGTGAGGTGCGGGCAAAAAGAAAACAAACACTGAAATAAACTAATCTAAATCCAAGCAACTTACAAGGTCATGCAAGGATGGGTAGAGCCACTTCACTTACATGCACTCGAAACCAAAATCACTAAGTACCGAAAACTCGAAATGAAGCACAACAAACTCAAGCCCAAGAGACTCTCTTGGGCTTGTCACAAAGATGTAGATTTCAACACTAATATTTATTAAGAAACGAGAGAGAAAGAGTGATTTTTAACCTTTCGCGAGGGACTTGAAGTAGACCCTCTTGGGTGTTGTTTGTGCTTGCTAGTGGTTGAAATTGAACATTCACTCCCCCTGGAAGATCAAAAACCTGCATAAAACAACAAGCTATTATAGCACAAAAGTGATAGAAATGAGTTTTAAACAAACTCAATTTTTTTCATGCAAAAATTAGAAATTTTTCTAAGGCAAAACTAGCATGTAAAAACTTGAAAAATGATAATATTTGAGTGCAAAATGAAGTATTTAAGAGCTGCAATAAGAATAGGAATGTTAGTAGAGATGCCAAGTCCTTTTCGAAACTTGTTGGACAATGGGGTATCCCACCCGAGATTCCCACTCTCCAAACTTGGGAAACCTATAACAAAATTAGCTCAACAATGCAAATGGAGTGAGAAATCCACAAAGACTTGAGAAACAAAATATTCAAGTTAGAAATACTTTAACTTCCCAAATTTTAAGCAAATAACCCTCATAGCATGCAACAAAACTATTACAATACTATTCTCAAGCAAAAAACTTTGCTTGAGATTCCAAATACAAAACGAACCAAGAATGGAACAAGATCACCTCAATCACAATGCATGGGCAATACTTTCTCCAAAGATTTTTCTATTATCATCCAAACTTGAAAGTACAATGGATCCTCTTGGACAAGAATGGAGCAAGAGAGCAAGAATGAGAGAATGAGAGAGCAAGAGAGCATAAGCAAAATGAAGCAAGAGAGTAAGTGAATCTAGCCAAATGAGGAGGAATGCCCTCCTTAAATAGGAAAAATGAAAGAGAGAGGCTCTTTTCATGCTAGACAAGTGTCACTAGGGAGAGAAGGGGGCCCAAGAGAGGGGGGCGAATTTGCTGAAGGAGGGCAAAACCATGGTTTGAGATCTCAAATATTGGGAGAGAAACCCCCAATTTAATGCTTCTAACATTGTTGCTATGTCAAATGGGGAGCAAACCACCATAGTGGGGCCCCTTCCATTGACTTTAGCTCGCTTAACCAATCAAAGAGAGAAGGGGGCACCCCCCTAGAGTCGACAACTCAAAACTTGTTACATGCTTGCCTGGGGGCCCCCTTTGGGTCTTAAATTTCTCTTAGGAACCTAATATAAACATTAGAACCTTTACTTGACCACCCCAAGTGACTATAGTCACTTTTCCAAAATTTGGCTCTCTAATTAAATGCCCAATTTCCTGATTTCCATGACTGACCTGAGAAAAAGTGACCAAAACCATAGTAATACTTGTCCGAATGACTTCAAACTTGGCTAAAGGGTGTAGAGGGTCTTATTTCAATTGTCTTGAGTACCCATACCCCTATACAACATTAAAATGGACCAAGTTACCCTCGTTTACATTACAACAAATTCTCCCGAGTGACAATTTTTAATGATAAAAATTTTAAAAAACCTATGCAAAACTTAATGAAATTTTGCAAGACTCTGAATAATGTCTAGCATGGTAATATAGAACATTCCTAGGCCCCAATCACCCCAAGACTCGATCACTAGAACACCATTCACCACTTTGGAGGTAATTTTGAGTGAAAAACTCAAATATTTAAAATCTCTAAAAGAAATTTTAATTATCCAAGTGAAAAAACACTCGATGAAACGACTTCCCTAATGACTAAGTCTTAGGTGATTAAGTTACAAAAAACTAGACCTTCATGCTAACAAATCCTTACAAAATCCCCTGTAGGGGTGCATAAATTTCATAGAGAGAAGAAGAGAAGAAGAGTTGCCTCGCTTCATATAATCATTAAGTACTTCATTCTTATCTTCAAGGCACATGTAACATGTGCATGGTACATCGTTGTCCACCTAGTTGGTTTTGGTGGTCAACAATACCCAAATTGTGCCACCTAGGGTTTAGCTAATAAAATGTAAAATGGACACAAACTAGGGTTTGATTGGTGCAAGACACTCGAGAATGATTACTTGATGTAAAATTTGACGAATTTAAGGAGTTCAAGCAATACCCAACTGATAGATCTAGAAAAATAACCTGTTATCATCTAAGTTGCACTTAGGGGATTTCCAGTGAGCCGCTAGAGTATTGAACAAGTCAATTGTTCATTGTCAGTGCTCATAAGTTTTGTGGTTGCATCCGGACCAGTTGTGGTCCGTTTTTTTTATTAAAATGCATGTTCATACCCCTTGGGGGCGTTGTAATAGATGCTCTAACACGACAAGCTTTTTGTAAAGGACTTGGCTATCAATCTGATTATTCCAAGGTGTTTTTTCCCTTGTCAATTATGCAATGCTGAATAAGTGATGTATAATTTTCGAGTTTTTCACCACTCCAAAGCTGGAATTTTCGTCTTGGTGGTTAGGACTTAGGAGGTTATTAAAGTTCATGTGTTAATGTATATAAGTGTGTTAGGCATCGGTATTGAGTCGTATGGACATGTACTAGGTCCCCCTAGAGTTTCGTCCAATTTCGAGAAAAATAAATTTTTGTATGTTTTTTAGGCCATTTTTAATGGTTTAAATGGAAAAATTCTAAATGTATAAAAGGTATGATCCGGAGTCCATTTTTGGCATGTATGGGCTCGTTTTCAAGCTCAGACCACCTCCTTCACCTCGAGACCCACTTTTCTCATGCTCTGGGTGACTAAATTGGCCCATATGGCATTATTTCTCCACCGGTGCGACAAAACATTAAAAAATGCTAAACTATGAGAAATTGCACTAAAGTCTAAAATTTAAAAAAAAAAGTCAAAAATCAGTTTTTTGAAGAGTAAAGTGACATGGCAATGGGTCCCCCATGTCATGCGATTCTTTTCCAAACTTAAATGCTTTTCAAACGTTGGTTAAGGTAAGAGGCTACGAATGGTTTCGAGTTATGAAGGATGATGTCAACTAAGAGACTCATGCTAACTTCTTGTGAAGTAGCGATTGGATGAGTTTGGGGTTCGGGTGGACCCCCTTCACATGTTATAAAACTTTGGATTTGGTGATGATTTAGAGGCTAGCGAATTGTGAAAGACAACAAGTGCGGCATTCTCCATGTGAAGATCCTTTCTTTTGTGATTGGATATATGTGGCATCGAATGGATGGGTGATCACACCAAAGTTCACTCATGATCTCGTCTTAATTCACTCATGGTTAGAGGTGCGTCATTCATCGTTTCATTTTTGCAACTTGATATATGTGGTGTTTGGATAGTGGGTTGGTTATGAGATTGGATGAGGGCACATCTCTCTTGGAAGAGGTGGCGCATCATCATGCCACTCAACTCCAACATCTCCCACATTTGTCTCGTAGTACTTAGGTTATCTCACCTTCACTCAGTTCAACTTGACTACTGCTATTGTAGGTAGCACCCCCCTGGGGTTGGGTTTTGCTATAAAAGCGAGGCCTTCTTCCTCATTTTGGATGGAAGCAAGGGATCTCTGCTCATATGATTGTAATTTTTTATCTTTGTTATGAATAAAGTTGAGTCTTTGGAGGATAATTTGCTGGTGTAATACTCTTTCATGGTGAATGCTTGTTCTGTAACCGAGGTGATCATTGATGAAATTGTCATTGATGCCAACATGGACTTGCAGTGGCCCCACAGGTTGTCATTGATGCCACCAAGTCCCACTTGCAATGCCTTGGACCCCTTACAGAATGGGTTTGTGCCTTGAAGGACCTTGTACCTAGTTGACAATGTCCCTGTACCCACAAGACTGGATCTTGATGCCACCACCTTGCTGAAGATGTTGAAGAGCCTGCTGATGGTGTTGAAGACCCTGGAGATGGTCCTGAAGCCCTTGCAGACGATGGAGAATCCGTAGATGGGTTGGAGAAGCATTAATGACCCATTTTGTGGTCATTCATGCTCTAATGGTGTCATGGTACCCCAGGAGAAGACCCAACAACCCCACAGGAGGTGTCATTATGGATCTTGACCCTTGGAGGTCCTTTTTGTGATTAGATGGCTTGACAGGTTATATCTTTGTGATCATGGAGGTGGAGCCGATGAACAACATGTCCTTGGTATGTTGAAGAAACATTGAAGCCATAACTTGGTCCTTAAGCCCACAAGTTGGTTGAAGAAGTCTTAGTTGACATATTATGGAGCTCTTGAAGTGTGTATGGGACTCTTGCACTCATGAACACAATCTTGATGAAGACCTTGATGTATTATTGAAACCCTTGGTTGGTGTTGTAGCTCTTGATGCCATAAAAGTACGTGAAGAAGCCATCAAGAAGAATTCGAGTTATTTCATGAAAGCCTGCACAAATTGAAGAAAATATAAGTAAAGGACCTTGTCAATCAAGCAAGACTCTCATAAGATGATAGCCCTCATCATGCCGTTTCCAACGGTAGGTGGCACGTCACATGGTTCCTCACGGTTGAAGAGATAATGATTTTTGAAGTTGTGTTAACCCCATCTTTTGGGTAAGCCGACCAAAAGAAAAGTGTTTTAAAATTTTTAAATTAAATTCAGATTTTTTTTGGGCAGATCGGCCCCATAAAAATTAGGGTACAAGTCTATATAAATACAACCTAATTTCACTCATTTTATACATGAAATTGGAGAAAAACATGCTTGCTGATCTGAGGAAAAATCCGGATGTCTGAAAAAGGAAAAAAACAGACTGGTGGCAGCAGTAAGGTGAAGGAGCAGTCAACGAATTTTTTGCAGCAACATTATTTTTGGGGTTAATCTTTATATTTTGATGCCAGCAAACTGTCCGAGGTTCAAGCACACAGTCGAAAATATACCAGCACATTATCAGTCCGGATTAGGGCACTAGCTGAAGGTATTTGCAGTAGGTACAGTCCAATGTTAATGCTTTTTTTTTTTGCAGACCTTAATGGAGGAGTAGATCCAAAACCTTGCAGCTGTCACAGTGTTGCTAAGGCAGCAGTGGGCATGGTTAAAGTTTGAAGAGAGTCCATATATACACTTGTCCAAACAATTCTGAACTAGATGGAATAAGGCCCTAACAGTCCAAGCTTGTAACAGTATTGGAGGCCTTTTGTGCACTTGAAACAGTCGTTGTTTTGATAGTTTCATTGATGTCATATTGTGGGAGTAAGAGCCCACATTTGGATGACTATCTAAGGCTTATCTGTAGATGGATTTGGCATGCTTTGAGCCAGCAATGGACTATATCTACAGCAAGATTATAACAACAACAGTCCTGAAATGTTGATGTAATACTCCAAGAAGAGAATCAAGTCTTAGGATTGAGGTGAAGAGGAAGTCTGATCGGACTTGGGAAGCAGTTTAATGCAAAGTTTAAAGAAGGATAAAACAGAACTGTTTCTAGACCATATTCTTGCGACCAAAAGAAGTTAACAAATCTGAAGAATGTAAGACAGCAGTAGCAGATCCTTCCCAAATACACATGTGAGGTCATCTACAGCATACTTACAATGACCAACATCTGCCACAGCTTGAGGTTGAAAGCATAAAACCCTACACAGTAGAGGTATGTTCAACAACGCATACAAGTCTGGTTTTGATCCGAGAGTGGGTTCTTTTACACAGTCAGTATTGATAGTCCACAGTTGACACAAGTCTGAAGTTGATAGCTTGACACTGTGTAAAGAATATACACAGTCCAATGATGATGATTACAGTCCTTTGAAGCATATACATAGCCCCAGTTCGCAAGGTTGTGAAGTATGACTGGTCTAAGACTAACAACCCAAGAGAAGTCAATTCTAATGCATGATGAAGTGATGATATGAAGAATGGTTTGAAGTCTTCTATAGCAGTCATACACATCCCAGGTAGGGAGTCCAAAGTTTTGATGCATAGCCAATGAAAGGTAAGATCATTGCATACTTGATGTTATTAATACATAGGATGATGATGTACACCTAATGTTGTACATGATTCCTACACTGAACAGTCTATGATGAAGATGCATGTATGGCAAAGATGCATGCTACTGTAAGATGATGCTCTCCTATGTACAGTGATGATTCCATGTCAATACATGATATATGCTATGATGCATGCAAACATGATGATATGTTGTGATGATGAACATGCTTGCTATAGATGAAACAGTGACCTTGATACAGTGATGCAAGCAAATGATGATGGTAAGATTAGCAGTGGTTGACAAACCGTATTGATGGCAACAACAGTGAAATGATTAGTGGTTGACTGGCAACATGATATACCTACAGTGGCATGGCAGCAGCAGCGTTGATGAGTAGTAGCAGAGATGAGCAGCATCATCGATAATCAACAGAGGTTGATGAACATAATGATGAGCAGTAATGGTGAGCAAAACTAGCAGTGTTGAAGCAGTATTAATGAGAGTGTTGAACAACAGAAGTTGGTTGAGCAACAGATTGTAATATCCCAAATACTGATATTCTACTGATTCTATACAAAATTACTGAATAGCCGGGCATGCAAAATTGCCATGCAAAATTGCCCTAAATTATAGCTGAATTTAGGTTTAGGGTTTGTAGGAGAGATTGTAACACTTACCACTGATAAACCGGCTGAAAATGCTCTTGAGAGAATACGCATGCGAGATAAGCCGAGCTGATGAAGTAATAACCTCTTTTTCCTTCGTAGTACCCCTAGCAGTCTGAATCAGCTAAGGTTGAGGTTTTTGGTGGAGGGATGGTCTGTTTCAGTTGAAAGTTGGCCGGAGTGTAGGTGTGCTCGTGCCGGAGAGAATGGCCGGAGCATGCAGGAGTTTTGACCTTTCCAGGTACCCTAGCGAATTGATTCACTTGATTGATGCTCACGCCCCCACTCTTCTCTATTCTACTGCTAGTTGCTCCAGGTGAGCAATCCGGTGGCCAATAATCACTCAAAGCAATAGAGTGATCTTGTCGGTGAGGATGCAGGTCACATGCGGAAGAAATATGGCGATTTGGATTCCCGGTGAATGCCCTGGGGTTTCCCAGCTAAATCCCCCCAGCTGTACGGATGAACTTGCAAATAATCTTCTGGTATACACTAAAGCACTGAATAAGGATGAATACGATAGATGCAGTGACAAACCTAAATGGTTTATCCTGAAGGAGACTAGGGCAGATATTGCACTGCTGAAACCTCGTTAGCTAAAGACATCGTCTTCAACCCCAATTGCCGTGGCCACATGCTGTGCTGCTACTCAAGAGCTCCAAATCAATAATAATCATAAGTCCCTTTCTTTGGTCTCATTACCCTCTTAAATAGAATCTCATGAACTTTTAGGGTTTGCATGTCTCTTTTAGGGTTTATGCTTTACTTTTCAATGCATGCAATTCTATTTTAATGTTGACTTTTAAGCCTAAAGAACAAGGCTTCTTCCATCTGGCTGATGACTTGATGCTGAAGGAATGTCCTGTAGTGCTCTAAGTATCAAATCCACTTAATCAATTCCCTCTTATGCAGTACCCACTCGAACCTATGGGAGTTAAGTAGGTTAGCGGGTGTTTGGTATGCTTAATTAGAGGGGGGACATTATAGTCCTCCCCGCTTGAAATTGCTTGTCCTTAAGCAACTGCAAACTAGGATGCTGGAATACCTGCTCTCCTTCCCATGTGGCGTCCTCCATGGGTAATTCCTTCCGCTTCACTAGATACTCTCGAATCACCCTGTTTTGAAGCTTCCTTTCTCGTACCTGTAGGATTTGCTTTGGAATTAGTACCTGTAGCTCTTCATCATCTAGAGGAGGTAACTTCGTGGATGGAGCAATGTGTTGTCCTAATGTTTTCTTGAGACTGCACACATGGAGTACATTGTGAATCTTGCTTTCTTCCGGCAGTTCTAGCTCATAAGCCACCTATCCAACCTTCTGAATTACCTTGTAAGGACCATAGAAGCGAGGTTTTAGTTTTTCTGCTCCTTTCTTCTTCGGTCTGTCCGTCGCTTTGCGGGTGATAGCTCGTATTGGTAGCGAGTTCTATTCCTACTAATCTGAATAACTCCTGCTAGAAGGCACTGGTGAATTTACTGTCTCGATCATTGGCTATGGTTTTGGGTAACCCGTGTAATCTGAAAATCTCTCTGAAAAATAACTCAGCTACCTGGCCTGCGGAGTAATTGGATGATATAGCAAAGAAATGGGCGAATTTGGTCAGTCGATCAACTACGACATCTAAGCAATCTCGCCCTTGGACCTTGGGCAACCCTGTAATGAAGTCCATGGAGATACTTTCCCACTTCTGTTCCAGAATTGGTAGTGGTCGAAGTAACCCTTCTGGATGGATTTGTTCAACCTTATTATGTTGACAAATGCTGCATTCTCGCACATGCTGCATAACCTCCCCTTTGAGACCCTTCCATGAGAACCACTCTCGGATCTGCCTGTAGGTCATCAAGAAACCCTGATGTCCTGATAATGGAGTGTCATGTGATACCTATATGATCTTCTTTTTTAAGGCTGATTCTGGGACGAGGTATATCCTGTTCTTGTAATAGATGATGTCATCAATAATTTTGTACCTGTCATCTTGGATCTGTCCATCCAATAATTCACAAGCAAATTTATTTTTGGAGTACTCTACTAAGAGAAGAGACCTCCAATCAGTGGATATACTCATGAGAGATAATGAAGCAGGTCGTTTGGATAATGCATTAGCTACTGTATTGTTCTTACCCTTAACATACTCTATCTCGAAATCGTAGGCTTGCACCTTGCTGACCCATTTCTGTTAGCGCTCATTCAGCTCCTTCTGCTCCAAGAAGTACTTGAGGCTGTTATGATCTGTCTTGATTTTGAACTTGCTGCCCACCAGGTACTGTCTGAATTTAGTGAGACCATGTAAGATGGCTAGCATCTCCTTGTCATATATGGAGTAGTGGTGCTCATAGTTTTTTAGTTTCCTGCTCTTGAATGCAATTGGGTGATGGTTTTGCATCAATACTGCCCCTAGCCCTTCCCTTGATGCATTGCATTCTACTACAAATGGCTGTGAGAAGTATGGTAGTGCTAAACCCGGGCAAGAACTCATGATGACTTTCATCTCCTCAAAGGTTTTCTGTGCTAATTCTGTCCAAGTGAAGGCCTCCTTCTTTGTGAGATCAGTGAGTGGTGAGGCAAATTTCGAGAATCCCTTAACATACCTCCGGTAATATGTGCAAAGGCCTAAGAAGCCTTTCAGTTCTGTGATTGTTTTTGGAGTGGGCCAATCCTTGATAGCTCAGATTTTTTCCATATGAACATGTACCCTTTCTGCACTGATGATGTGCCCTAGATACAACATCTCCTTAATACCAAATTCACGCTTAGACATCTTTGCGTAATGCGAGTGCTCGTCTAGAATGCTCAATACTTTGTCTAAATGTTTCAGATGTTCCTCCGACGTTTTGCTGTAAATCAAAATATCATCAAACAATACTAGCAAATACTTATGTAACTGAGCTCTGAAAGTATGGTTCATGCATGACTGGAAGGTGGTTGGAGCATTGGTGAGTCCAAAAGGCATGACCAAGAACTCATAGTGACCATAGTGGCAACGGAAAGCTGTTTTAGAAATGACTTCATCCCTTACTTGGATCTGGTGGTACCCTGAGCGAAGATCAATCTTTGAAAAAAGTATTTGGCACCCCACAGCTCGTCCATGAGTTCATCAATCCTGGGAATGGGATACCTGTTTTTGATAGTCTTTTTGTTGAGTGCTCTGTAATCAATGCACATCCGTAGTGTGCAATCCTTCTTCTTAACTAAGACCACTGATGATGCAAAGGGACTAGAACTGGGCTGAATATATCCTAGCTCTAGTAATTCCTTGATCGTCTTCTCGATCTCATCCTTGTATCTTTTGGGATGTCGGTAAGGAGTGGTGATGACTGCCCGTGTCCCCTCCTCTAGCTCAATGATGTGCTCAAATCCCTTGTCTGGCGGTCTACCTGTTGGAAGGTCCCGAAATACATTTTCGTGCTTCTGCAATAAGGCCTGGATATCTACTAGGTGTTGGGTGTTGTTCTCTGGAGGTTTCCTAAAGGTGACAAAACATTCTGTTGACCATTCTATTTCATCCTGCCTGAGCACTGCCTCCATTCTCTGTGAAGAGACTGGTTTTGGGGGATAAGTGTTCATGCCCCTCAAAACTACTTGTTTCCCATCTGGTCCCTGGAATTCCATTTCCATTGCTCGGTAGTCTGTAGTGTATTTCCCTATTGAATAAAGCCATGAACGCCTAATACTACATGTGTATCTGCCACATCCACTACATAAAATGAATCTGTCATCTGGTAGTTGTCTAATGTGACATTCAATTTTGGAATCCAATAGTTGCACTCCATGCTAGAGTTTTCGGCTACTGCTACAGTAAATACTTCAAACTTCTCTGTCGGAATACCCCTCTTGGCTACCCAAGCTGCATTAATGAAATTGTGGGTTGCTCCCCCATCAACCAGTACTCCCACTCTGTGGCCTTGTACTAGTCCCCTAGAATCTAGGTACTCCAGATAGCGTAGCAATAACTCCCTCTGGTGTATCACCTTGGAGTGACTCCTCCTTTGCTGCCCGCAATTCTTTTGTTGTTTCTTTCTCGTAGTCCTCCCCTTCACTGTCTGAATATACCTCTATGTAGTGGGCCTTTCCCTTTCCTGTGCACTTGTGTCCTGGAACCCATGGTTCCTGACAAGTAAAACATAATTTCTTCCATCTCAAGTCTTTCCTAGTGTCATCGTCTAACCACATTTTCTTCGGGAATTCTTGCTGGAAAGGTTTCTTGTCCTTGTCCCTAACTGGAAAGTTGGTCTTGAGTGGGAACCTGTTCTTCGGAACTGAGTCTTGGAGATCTCTGGGTCGGCTAATGGCATCCTGTAGAGTGGGGGGTTTGTATGCTTTCACCCATCCCCGTAGTGGCTTTGTCAGGGCCTCAGTAAACAACATCGTCAATCTGCTCTCTGACACATCTGTTACCATAATAGCTACCCTCTGGAATTCTGAGATGAAGGCCTCGACACTACATGTCTGCCTGAGTTGAGCCAACTCCCTGAAATGTATCTCTGGATCTTTCTTGTCGAACCACTCCATGAGTTTCTTAGTGAACTCACTATAGGAATGGATGGTGTTGTGACACAATGTCACTAATTCGTGGTACCACCAGTCATGAGCCTCTCCGTCCAGGTGGAGTGTAGCCAATTTAATGGCATCTGTCTTTGTCATGGGATTGAGTTGGAAATAGGTATACAACTTTTGAACCCATATCCTCGCTGAACCTCCGCGAGTCCCATCAAAGTTTGGGATGGTCATCCTGCCCAAGGTTTTCTACAACTCATAGTTATGATTGAATCCCTTGTTGAAATTCTTGTGCCTGTTCCTACTCTTCATGTTGCAAAAGCCCGAAAAAGACATGGTTGCATGAAACTCATCCCCTAAGTCTCTGTATTCCTGCAAATAGGCCCCAAAGGGTTTGCTAGGCTCTACTTGCATGACTGGACCTGTTACTGCATCTGCCAAGAAGTGAGGCATAGTAGGTCTGCTGGAAGGTTTGTTATATATGTGGGGTGTGTTCTGCATATTGGTGTATGCATGTTTCCCACTACTGCTTGTAGACCCTCTATCTACCAATGAGAGAGGTGTACTGCTATTACCTGGTTTTGGTTTCATCGATAATCTGTTGATTGCATTAAGTACGTCCTTTTTCCCTTTGGCCAAGTCTTGCAATGTGCTTACTAAATTGCGAAACTCCATTTTGTCCTCATCTTCTTTCATTCCTTTTCCCCTGTCAGAGTGTATACCTGTTGGGTCCATGTCTGAGTTGGTAGCTTCTAGTTGGATATCCTCAAAGTCCTCCGTGTACCTACTCCTCCTTTTCCAATAGGTTACAAAAGTGTCCTCTTCTGTATTCATCTACTTCTCATGTTCAAGCCCACAGCTGGCAAGGAACATGCTCTGATACCACTGTAATATCCAAACACTGATATTCTTCTGATTCTATACAAAATTACTGAATAGCCGGGCATGCAAAACTGCCATGCAAAATTGCCCTAAATTATAGCTGAATTTAGGCTTAGGGTTTGTAGGAGAGATTGTAACACTTACCATTGAAAAGCCAGCTGAAAATGCTCCTGAGAGAATACGCATGCGAGATAAGCCGAGCTGATGAAGTAATAACCTCTTTTTCCTTCGTAGTACTCCCAGCAGTCTGAATTAGCTAAGGTTGACGTTTTTGGTGGAGGGATGGTCTGTTTCAGCTGAAAGTTGGCCGGAGTGTAGGTGTGCCTGTGCCGGAGAGAATGGCTAGAGCATGTAGGAGTTTTGACCTCTCTAGGTACCCTAACGAATTGATTCACCTGACTGATGCTCACACCCCCACTCTTCTCTATTCTGTTGCTAGCTGCTCCAGGTGAGCAATCCGGTGGCTAATAATCACTCAAAGCAGTAGAGTGATCTTGTTGGTGAGGATGCAGGCCACATGCGGAAGAAATATGGTGATTCAGACTCCCAGTGAATTCCTTGGGGTTTCCCAACTAAATCCCCCCAGCTGTACGGATGAACCTGCAAATAATCTTCTGGCATACACTAAAGCACTGAATAAAGATGAATACGATAGATGCGGTGACAAACCTGAATGAGACTAGGGCAGATATTGCATTGTCAAAACCTCGTTAGTTGAAGACACCGTCTTCAACCCCAACTGTCGTGGCCGCACACTATGCTGCTACTCAAGAGCTCCAAATCAATAATAATCATAAGTCCCCTTCTTTGGTCTCATTACCCTCTTAAATAGAATCTCATGAACTTTTTGGGTTTGCATGTCACTTTTAGGGTTTCCGCTTTACTTTTGCATGCATGCAATTCTATTTTAATGTTGACTTTTAATTCTAAAGAACAAGGCTTCTTCCATCCGTCTCATGACTTGACGCTGAAGGAATGTCCTGTAGTGCTCTAAGTATCAAATCCACTCAGTCAATTCCCTCTTATGCAGTACCTGCTTGAACCTATGGGAATTAAGTAGGTTAGCGGGTGTTTGGTATGCTTAATTAGAGGGGGGACATTACACAGATTGATGACAATCAACGATTGGCATCAAGCTTGGAAGTAGTGACTTGCACTTGAGGATTGGACTCCTCAAACCATTTTTAGTTGGAGCTAAGTAAACCAGGTTGGGTCCTGTTATAGAGTTGGTGCTCTTCTTATCAGTTGGTTTTGATTGTAATCGAGAAGATTGTTGTCTTCCATGTACAGTAAATAAAGATCAAATTACAAACATTCTTGTGTCTCTTTGATGTAATGCTTATGCTTATTGCTTACGGTTGACTTAGCAGATGCATATGATTATATGATTAATGTTTGATATACTTTGATTGAATAAAAGAAGGTAAAAAGTTTATAAATTGCTCTCACATTGATTCACCCCCTCTCTCAGTGTGGCCATTGTGTTCAACAATTGGTATTAGAGCAGGCCTTCGTCACAAGCCTAGAAAGCTTGAAGGAGATCTGGTGACACAATGGAAGCAAAAGAAGAGTCATCAAGTAATGACGTACCAATACTTGATATGACAGATTATTTCAGTTGGAGGAGCAAGATGAAGGCATATTTGAAGAAGTTTTGACATTTGGGAGATTGTGATTAATCCACCCGCTCCATCAAACAAGAAGGGTAAATCGGCTGCACAGAAGGAAGCAAAGAAGGACAATACTACAACCTTGAAGTTCCTCATGGATGGATTTCCCATCTCAGTGAAGGAAAGTGTAGGAGAGTACACTTCAGCGAAAGATCTATGGTCAAGTTTGAGAGCGAGTATCAGAAGGGAAGACCACAACCCCAAAAGACAGATCAGTAATCAGACGACAAGCCCACGGAAGAGGTCAATCAAGAAGAAGACAAGCAGAAAGAGGACTCCAGTAAAGGTATGGACTCTTGTGATTATAATGATAGCTTGTGTGATAAAATTGAGAAGATTATTGCAGATGATGATGAAGGGCTATCAAAGGCTGCACATGAGATACATCTCACGTTGCTGAACATTGATCTTAGAGCCAATTGGTTCTTGAATATAGTAAATTTGAACTAGAGTGATTTCACGAAGTTCAAAAAGAAAATCTTGGACTCCTTGAATGAATATTAGTAGAAGACCATGACAATGAAAGTGTTCCTTGTGAAGCTCAAAAATAAGGACAAAGAGTTGCGAGATCAAATGAAAGACAAGGATGCTGAAGTTGAACGACTAAAGACTGAAGAAACAGAAGAATTAGAAGAATCAATCAAAAGGAAGAACTAGAAGAGCCTATTGAAGAGCTTGAAGAAGCTAGAGAGGTCAATAATGATCTCAAGACTTAGCTGGAGGAAGCAAGAGGATAGAAGAAATCTTGAAGATTCATCTGGAGGAAGCCAAGAGGATAGAAGAAATCCTGAAGATTCATCTGGGGGAAGCCAAGAGGATAGAAGAAATCTTGAAGATTCAGTTGGAAGAAAAGGAGGAGACAATCCAGAAGTTGGAAATGGAGGTAGTTGGTCTCAAAAAGAAAGGTGAGAAGAATGAAGCCTTTGTCAAGTTTCAGGACAGTTCAGTTGTCCTAGACGAGATCTTGGATTGCTAAAGATCTCCACTTGACAAAATTGGTCTTGGTTACAAGAAAGACAAAGAAAAATTTGAAGATGACACTTGGTCTCCAAATACTCCAGAAGCAGGTCCATTAACGTCCAAATCGGCTCCCCATGCACCTACACATGACAAGAAGGAATTTGGAAGTTCAAAGATGAAACAAGGAGTTAGGCCTATTCCTCAAGGAAAGTTCAAAAAGGAAACAACTCCAAGATGGAACCAAATGGTTATTGTTATTTTTTTTCTTCTAACTTTGGTCATAAAGCTGTGGATTGTAGACTCTTCGGAAGAAGAAGTGGTGGAAGGCCCAATGACTTAGTCATATGCTGGACATGTAATCAAGTTGGACATATTGCTTCTACAGGTCACACATTGAGATGCTACACATACAATGGGTTTGGTCATAAAGCCCAAGAATGTGCAAGTCAAAGAAGTCAACCAAGGAGGAGTCCTTCATACACATCAGCAAGAATATTTGAAGATTAGAAGAAAAAGACCTACAGTCAGGGACACTCTGAGGCGTGGAGACATGAAGTTGATCAAAGAAGTGTTGGAAGTTCCAACAGCTCAGTCAAATGCTGGACATGCCTAAAGGAGACCAATACTAGATCTATGGGTAAATGGAGTTGGATTTTGCTCAAACTTGGTTCTTAGAGGTTTTCAATGATTTCAAACTTGGATTTTGATTTTCAAGCTCAATTAATCACCGAATCTATCATATAAAATGAGGGTTTTAACTTTTTATGTCAATGACAAATGCGTAAAAAGATTGGAAATTAATAATAACCTTGTAGATCATATCTGGAATTACTTGCAACCGCCAAGCATATCGATGATCCTTCCACTTAGTTACAATTTCGAGCAAGATCCAGTAGATTCTAAGCTAGATGTGTCGCTCCAAGGAGGAAAGTGCGCCCTTTGCAACCTGTAAATACAAACTATCAAAGTGACATCTGATCCACAAATGAAAGAGAAACTATGCAACACATCTAAAAGAGAAAAACTCAATGGAAAAAATCACAATTGGTCACTCCTTGAAAGAAGAAACAATTTTCCCAAGAGGAGATGCAGAAACCCTCACAATCCCTCTCCAAGCAAGTCACACCCTACAAAAGATCAATTCGGCCTCCACAAGAAAGATGTTGAAATACTAAAGATCCACTGAAATGTCTAAGCAAGAGGTGTAACAATCATATGCAAGAACATTCACAGCGTTCGAGAGATCTTCAAAACTTTTCTTTATTCCAGTATTCTTAGAGCCAAAAGTCCTTTACAAATGAGAGAGTTTCCAAATATATAGAACTCTCTAATCAAAATCCCTAGCGCCAAAATGATGGAGGGCTAGGATCAAAAGATAAGACATCGAGATCAATGTGTAACAAAGTGCCAGATACATAGTACATGGATCACTCAAAAGAAGGGGGTGCACTACCTCAATGATGCCCTAGGGGGGACGTCCTGTAAGACATAATATGGGACTAGGAGTAACCACATAACACCATGGTGGGGACAAGGAGGTAGAACATGACCTTCACCGATGTTATCAGAACCGGATCGATCATCAAACCGACAAAGCCCAAAATGTGAACCAAAATGGAACCGAAAAAAATCAGGAAAAAACCGGTAGACTAAAAAATACATAAAATATCCATATTTTGTGAAAAAACATATATATTCATGTGCATACATATGAATCCAAACCATTAGTACACAGATACGCAAAGTTTCTCATATATATAGCAAGTACAAGTGCAAATCTCAACACTCTGACCATCTCGAATGAAGGACAAAGGGGATCCACACTAACATATGCTGGAATAGTTGAACACTAGGGGATGGTGGTGTCTCACAATTGAGTGGAATGATGAAAATGTTTCCACCAGACTCTAGACAAGCAACCTTTATTACATTTATTTATCGTCAGCTTTGCACACTTTAGAAATTTAACATTTAAACTTTAACTTATTGATTAGCTAGCCATCCTCTAAGAGCAGGTGCCTTGAATAGCCTTGCTGGCCTCAGATAATGACTCGGTATGACCTCCATTGCTCTCCACTGTCCATAGGTGCGATGGAGTGACCACCCTGTTGCCCTGTGGGGGAAAACAACCTCACATCATACAAAGGATGAGTGCTCATCTCTTGGCAACTGACTAGCTTTTAACTTTATTTTTAGTAGTGTTTAAAAACACTGTTTTTGCGAGTTAGGCATCCATTTAGATATAACATTTAAGTTCTGATGCCTTAGTGTCTAAAGACACTTTTGTTACGACTACTTGTTTTCAAGGACTAGAGGAAGAGAATCCCTGTATTGAGAATCACACAAACCAACACCGAGACACAAGATAAACATGGACTCTATCCAACAGAGGGGTACAGGAGGGGGAAATCCTCACTGTCGCTAGTCAAGATATAAGTTAAGATTAGAATCAGATGCGAAAGATAACGAATGGGTGAAGAAAGTGATAGGATGATGACATGACTAGCAAGCAAAATCCCTATGGGAAATGACCGAGTTCATACGATGAAAGGGCATGACCAATGAGTATACACAAGAACCTCCTGAATAAAGCTGCTAAATCACTTCTAGTCTAGACGAACAATAAGAGCAAGCTAGAATATCGCCAATGTATAACCGCCGTAAACCAAGTCAAGCTACTAACATAAGTAAAGAAGCACCATAATAATCCAAGTGCACAAACCATATATAAGCTAGGTCATATACTTGCATCTGATCTGTAACATTTGAATGGCACTGGAACATTGCTGCTATATAGCATGGGCACTGTCATCATATATGCTCTGAAGAGTAAAGAATGGCTAATTTAGTCATCAAATCGGGGGTCATGAGGCTCAATAATGGCATGAAACTAAAAATGTGTATGCTCTGGGTCCACTGAATGTATGAGTGATCCTCATCAGAATGCTCATCAACTGTTGATCTCATGTATACAATAGCAAAGGACTAGCTTTGGAATGTGATCAAAATAGCTCTACAATCATGGAAGCCCTGTAAATTTCCTTAAAACCCAATCTTGAGTTACATATTATATAATTTTTTTATTATTATTGACAACCACAAATGAGTTTCTTCACAAATATTGCAGCGGAAAATTAATATTGGGAAAATAGAACGACAATCACATCAATAGAGACACCAATATTTTTGGGTATAGAAACCGCCAGAAAAATCCAAGATGGGAAAATCGGTGAATAGTTTGAGATATTTGTATTAGCAAGATACACATCAATACAATCCAGAAATTAATTTTACCCAACTTCGCAAAATTGTACAACCGAAACTCACTGTGAAACCCCAACAAGATCGTACGGACCCTATGTCAGCATGTACAACCCCTCCGTCAGCATATGACTCTCTAGCGTCTGCCTACGACTGCCTATGTCACTAGTACGGTTGCTTGCGTCACTCGCACGACCGCCCACGTTAGCGTACGATTGCTCTACATCTGATCGTACAACCTCATGTGTCAGCTAGTACGGCCTCTGCATAAGCTTGTCCGACCCGCCTTTGCGTGTACCTGTACAACCTCTACAATTTGCCTATGTTGCCCTGTCGATCTCTGGAAAATGTTCTTTAGTCTCACTCTCTGCAAAATTCTCTGGCAAAGTTTCTCTCACTCTCCGGCTGAAAGCTATGAGCAAGAAATCTCTCTCTGACAATGTGTGTGTCAAAGCAACTATGTGTCCTCTCCACCAAATCAATCTCCTTTTAACTCAATGGCCAAGCGAAAACCCCAACTCTCACTATGGATCAATGGATGAGATCCTTTGGTGAGATCAATGGCCAAGATTAGATTAGCCATCACTTAAATTATTTTTCACTTAGATTTTATAAAAGTGCCTCCATTAAGTCAAATTAAAATTAGATCACATAATGCACTTTTCCTAAGTATAAACTTTAGATTAAGGCAATGATCAATTTGGCTTTCTGTTTTATGTCTTCTATCAAGCAAGGACACATGCAAATGTTAGAAGACCTTCCTTGTTGCTACTTTTTAACACTCCCTCTCAACGAGGAAGGTTATTGATTGCAACCCCAACTTGTCTCTGAACTTCACAAAACTGTGCCTGCAAAGTGCCTTGGTGAATATGTCCGCCACCTGCTCATTTGTCTGAATGTACTCCAATCGAATGGTTCCTCTCTGTACACAGTCTCTCAGGAAGTGATACCGACTGTTTATGTGCTTGCTCCGGTCATGGAGCAATGGATTCTCAGATAGCGTGATGCCACTCTGATTGTCACATCGAACCACCGTAGCCTCCAACTTACACTCGAATAACCCTGAAAGCAACTTTCTCAGCCACATCCCTTCATATGCAGCCAAACTGGCTTCCATGTACTTAGCCTTTGGCGAGCTCAATGCAACTGACTTCTGCTTCCTGTTGAACCAAGAGACAACCCCCGATCCAATGCTAAAGCAACAACCTGAAGTGCTCTTTCGATCTTCTACACATCCTTCCCAGTCAACATCTGTGAAGCCTGCTAACTGTATACTCCCACTGCGCTCATAAACCAATCTGTACTCCACTTTACCTTTGATGTAGCAAAGCTCATGCTTCACGGCTGTCCAATGCACTTTCCGAGGTCCACCATGAACTGGTTCAAGGAGTTAACTCCAAAGCTAATGTCTAGCCGTGTGTTGACCAGATACATAAGCAACCTGATAAGCTGGCGGTACAATGTAGGATCAACCTCCTCTAAACTCGATGCATCAATCTTCCTCCAGTTGGTAACTAGAGGTGTGGACATGGGTCTACAGTTGTCCATCTTGAATCTCCTCAAGGTCTCTACTGCATACTTCCCTTGACCAATGAGGAAGCACCCATCTCTCTGCCAAACCTCCACACCTAGGAAGTAATGCATCAACCCAAGGTCTTTCATCTCAAACTCTATTGCAAGGTTGGACTTGCAGTCCTTGATCAACCTCTCATCTCCTATAAGAAAGAGATCATCTACATACAAAACCAATATGAGAGGCACCTCACTTGACAAGAAGTATAGGTTATGGTCAGCCTCACTTTGCTGGAATCCCATGTCTCGTAGATAGCTGTCTATCCTTGAGTACCATGCCTGAGGTGCCTACTTTAACCCATAAAGAGCTCTCTGCAACCTGGATACATGCGACTCCCTGTTCTCTACCTCGAACCCCTCAGGTTGCTCAATAAATACCGCCTCCTCTATAACTCCGTTGAGGAAGGCAATCTTTACGTCCATTTGATGAATGCGCCAACCCATCTTTGTTGCTAATGAGAGAATAGTCTAAATAGAAGAGGATCTGGTGATAGGGACGAAGGTCTTGTCATAGTCAATACCTTCCTTCTGTGAATACCCTTGAAGCGCGCCTTGTACTTTTCCACGCTTCTGTCTGCTGCATACTTTACCTTATAGATCCACCAGGATCCAACCACCCTTTTTTCTTTTAGGTTTCCCACAACCTCCCACACTTGGTTTTTCATGATGGAGTCATACTCCTCAACCATAGCCTCACATCATGTTGTCCAACCTCCTCGAAATTGGAAGGCCCAGAGTTAATCAACTCTGTGATCAGTGCCATAGAGGTAAGTCTATCTGGTGGTTTGCTCCGCTTCATGGAGCTCTGTGGAAGAGTCACTTGCTTGGAATCCTTAACTGTGGACCTGAACCACTTAGGCTGTGGCCTAGTGTCTACCTGTTGGTTCAACTGGATATCCTCCTGTTGCGACTCATGCTCTAAGTCAATGACTAAAGGATCCTGTCTAGCTGACTCCCTCTGATTACCAAATCCTGAGTCCTGTGTCTGTACCTGTGGCTCCTCCAATTTTACTCCCGAGTCCTGTGCTGGTAAGTCCATAGATCTTCGTAAGGCTCTGTCCTCATCAGACTGGACATCCCTGTTTGCAATGATCCTCTTGCAAACCGAGATATATACCCTGTATGCCTTAGAAATCTCGCTGTAACCAACTTGTAGCCCCTTCTCACCAGAAGGGTCCAATTTCTTCCTCGTGTCAGCATGGATGTGACAATAGCAGACATTGCCAAATATGCGTAGATGACTCATATCTAGCCTAGTGCCTGTGAAGACCTCCTCGGGTGTCTTCCTCCCCAAAGCTGCGTGGGGACACTTGTTCTGCATGTAGACTGCGGTCCTGTATACCTCGACCCATAAGAATAGTGGCAATCCCTGATCAAATAGCATGGCCTTGGTTGCTCCTACCAATATCCTGTTCTTCCTCTCTGCTACTCCATTCTGCTGCGGGGTATGAGGAATTGTATGCTCCTTTTTTATCCCCTTCGATGAACAAAACTCCAAGAACTCCTTGGAGGTGTACTCACCCCCATTGTCCGTCCTCAATACCTGAATCTTCCTCCCTATTTGGTTTTCCACGAGAGTCTTGAATTCGCGAAACCAATCGAAGACCTCTGACTTGGCCTTCAGGAAATAGATCCAGGTCTTCCTGGAATAGTCATCAATGAATGTGACACAATAACTGTAGCCATTGAAAGATTGGATACTCATGGGTCCACAAACATCCGAATGCACCAAGTCCGAGGTCCCCTTTGACTTGTGCTCACTTTGTGGGAAAGGCCTCCTGATGTTCTTCCCTACACACAACCCTTGCAGTGGTTATTCTTCTCCTCTTGTACCTGAGGAACTCCAGTAACTGTCTGTCTCAAGTGCCTCAGTGTCCATGGTGTAAGTGTGCCACCCTCCTATGCTGCAATTCATCCTGACTGCTGTTGCTCCTGACCAGAGCCTTTGTAGATTTGAAGTGTAGTCTGTACACCTTCTCGCTCCGGACTCCAATCACCCGATCTAAGCTCCTATCTGACCACTTTAGCCTGATATACACTTTCCTATCACAAAACTTCACTTGAAAACCCTTGTCCTCCAGGGTGGAAATGGATATGAGGTTCTTTGTCAACCTCGGGATGTATAATACGTCAGCAAAACTGAGGGGTTTTCTAGATTCCCTCTTAAACGAAACAATACCAACTCCTTGCGCCTAATACCGTGCATCATCTCCCAAGTCAATGTGGAAATTTACTCCACCCTCCTGCAAGCTTCTGAAGAACCTTTTTTGTCCTGTCACATGACAATATGCTCCACTGTCAATGTACCAGATGTTGCTGCCTGTGGTGCCCGCCATGCAAGCGATCAAACAAAAATCCTCATTGAAGTTCTTGCTGAACTCTTCCACCTCTACAGAACCTGCCATCAATGTATTGTTCTTCTTCTTTTCGTTTGGGCACTGGGAGGTAAACTGTCCTGGCTTGTGGCAAATTAAACATTTGACCTTTGACATGTCAATGTTCTTCTTACCACCTTTCTTTTCTTTGCCTTGCCCTTGCCCTTGCCTGCTAGGGTTAGAGACTCTTCATCCACGATTTGTGGGGCACTGCTGGATGAACATGAACCTTGACCCATACGAATCTCTTCTTGCACATAGTCATCCCACAATCTCTACCAATGAGGGAGCTTCTCCCTAGCCACCATGCCTTTGACAAAGACTTACCTGCCACTTTACTTTGCTAAGTCACAGAAACCAATTTCAACAAGTTTCTTTTGTTTTTTGAGGTGCCGAATTTTTCACTTTATCCAAATTTTTCATCTTGTTTTGGTTTTTCAAGTAATAATTAATTTTCGAGATAAATATTTACTCAAAAACTTAGGAAAGTGGGGTTAGGGGTTAAGTGGGTGCTATGGGTTAAAAAATGAGCACCCCCATGGCAAAAACAACCTCCTAGCCCCAATTTTATGAATTTGAGGACTTTTACATTTAACTTAATAAAAATCAGCCTGTAAGAACGGAAAACATAATTTTTTTTTGAAATTAAAAAAAACCTATGGGCGATGTTGCCGCTTAAAACAAACTTGACCATGGAAAAATCTTCCAACTACTAGGTGTGTTCCTGAGGGCAACTATTATTGATTTTTCCTAAGCAGCATCGAGAGCCATTCTCTTGGTGAATGGAGGCACCTGGTCAATTACCGGGAACTTGAATAAGTCTAGGACTAAGGGACTCAGCCTAGAGCTGAGGGGCCATTCTTTGCATGGAGGCACCTGGTCAGTTATCAGGAACTTGAACCAATCTAGGATTGGGGGACTCAGCCTAGAGTTGAGGAGCCATTCTTTGAATGGAGGCACCCGGTTAGTTACTGGGAACTTGAACCAGTCTAGGATTGGGGAACTCATCCTAGAGTTGAGGGACCATTCCTTGAATGGAGGCACTTGGTCAGTTACCAGGAATTTGAACCAGTCTAGGACTGGGGGACTCAACCTAGGGTTGAGGGCCATTCTCCGGGAGAATGGAGGTGCTTGGTTAGTTACTAAGTATTTGACATTGAGTCACTTGATGTAGCCTAGGGTTGAGGTACCTGGTTAGTTACCAGGTTATCACCATAAGCCCTAGACTGGGTCTCGGCACGTGATGCATTCCTATCCTTGATCTATGGGCTATGTGATCTTCTCCTGGGATTAACTACCCTTGTTTGAGGCACCTAGCACCTGATCTTGGTGGCATAAGGAGTTCAAGTTAAAAGCATTAGTAATTCTCCCTATTTACGAAGATGTACTTTGAGTGGGCATGAAGGACCCTAGAGACCACTTGCTTTGGCCACTAAACACTTGGAGGACCTTCTTACCCTCAGCCTTGGTCCATAAGGAAGACCAAGAGGTTAAAGTCAAAATACAAAGACCTATTGTACAAACAAATGTTAAAGTTAAAGGGTTGATAAAAAAGAATAAAACCCTAATTTTAACTCCTAATTATGAGGGACCACTTCAAGTGCTTGAAAGACTATAAATAAAGGTCAATTGCAAAACATTTTTATACACTTCATTTCATCATCTTGACTGCTCCTCCGTTCGTGGTTGAGATAGACTATTCACTGCTATTGAAGGAGTGTGGCTGGGTTTTATGTTTTATGCTCTAGCATGGCATCATAGCTTGCTAGGGCATCCTCCTCTTTATTACAGTACACCAAGAAGATGGGAGTGTTGCTAGGGCTTCTCCATACCCTTCACAAGTAGCAGCAGCAACAACAAAACCTAGGGTAGCCACTACAGGATGCTCTTCTACACGGGCAACTCCTTTTCACTCACAAGAAGCTGTAAAAGAAATTTGGGCAGCAGAACAGAAGCTCGTGCAGTCCTAAACAGACCTCGGGCAACCCATTACTGTTCATAGGCAATAACAGATCCGGTTCAGGAAGTTGCCAGCAGATTCGAGTAGCCCACAGAGATTTCGAGCAACCCACAGAGATTCTGGGTAGTAGCAGAGAGGGTTGGAGTAGCTGGACAAAGAATCCGTGCAACCCACAAAGATTTCGGGCAACCCACTTAGATTCCGGGCATCAGTAGACAGGGTTCAGGCAACAGACACAGTCTGCAATTTTTTGGGCAACAAAAGAATTTTTCGGGCAGCTGGTCTTCACCTTCCACGTGGCAGTTTTTGGTTTGGAAATTTTGTTCAAGCCTGCTAGGGTTTGGAAATGTTGTTCAAGCCTGCTAGGATTTGACAAATTTGTTAGAACATTCATCTTAGAATTATGAGATAAAGTTCCGTTTTCATCTACAAACTTAGTTATCTCATTTAAAGGATGATTTATTAATGCTTTTGGGGTTTTTGTCCTTTAAAGGTTTACCTGTGAAAACATCTAGTGTTCATTTGTGTGATGCTTGATTATCTACTGCACTTGTCTTATTGTTATCTATATTACAGTCTGCAAAATTTAAAGAATATATGCACATGCTAAAATTCAACATGGTATCAGAGCTTTGCATGTGAAGAGTGCAGTAAGAGAGCAGATACTGTAATCCTCCTAGACCTTGGGACATTTTATAGACTTAGATAACGGACTTGTGAATTAGAGATGGCCACCAACACTTTCAAATCAGAAGAGAGGCTTGAGGGATCAACCAACTACAACTCTTGGAAAGCTAGGTTCATGGCCACCCTGGAAGAAAATGCCATAGAAGAACCTACAACTAATGCTAGAAGAATTGCCTTCAAGAAGAAGCAAGCAAAGGCAAAGGGGATCATCTCTGAGTCAGTCATGGAGACCTCGATGCCCACCATCACACCATTGAATTCTGCCAAAGAATGCTTTGGCACCTTGACGAATTTATATGAAAAGAAGGCACCTAGCCAAAAGAGAGTATTGAAGAAGAAAAGCTTCGTACATTAAAGATGAATAAGGATGAAGGAGTTGCTTCCTTCTTCACAAAGATTGCTCAGGTAAGAGACCAACTTTCTGCTATTGGTATAACTGTGGATGATGATGATCTTGTACAGAGTGTATTTGATGGTCTTCCCAGTTCTTGGGAAACCTTTTTGGCAGCAGTAAGTGGACGTGAATCCCAACCAGACTTTGATAGACTTTGGCATGACTGCTTGGAAGAAGAGGGAAGAATTCAGAGTAGATCAAATGGCACCAAGGAAGGGAACCTTGCTCTTACAGCTAAGACAAGGAAGTTCAAGAAGCCCTTCGCTCAGAAAAAGAAGGAAAAGAAACCACAAGGTAAACGTTCAGATGCTCCAAGCTTAGAATGTTTTAATTGTCATAAGATTGGACATTTTTCCAAGGATTGCAAGTATCCAAAGAGAAGGTTCAAAAGAAGGTTCCAAGCTTCTACAGCAGCAGAAGAAGAACCCAAGAAGAAGAAAATGCTAAGTCTTCCAAAGAAGATGAACCAAGAAGGGAATACTACCTAATCTCTGCTCTTTCTGGATCCATCACTAACAGTGCTAACTCTTGGTTAGTAGATAGTGGTGCTTCTGGGCATATGATAGGTTTCGTGAAGCACTTACCAGCTACAAGAAGAAGAAGTTCACTACTCAAGTAGAACTTGGGGATGACACCACTTACAAGATTGGAGTTGGTTGAACCTCACTTTAACTTGAATCAAGCACATTTTTGCACATTAAAGACATATTATATGTCCCTGGGTTGAAGAAGAGCCTCCTCTTTGTTGTTGGCTTAGAAGACAAGGGCTACAAGGTTCTCTTCATGGACAAGAAGGTCCTACTATGGGAAAAGAATGAGAAGCTAAGCTCAGTTGTACCGATTGGAGTTCGACAGGGAGGTCTTTACAAAGCTTCCGGGAATTCCACACAAGCTTTGGTTCACAACAGAGTTGACCCATGTGAACTGTGGCATTGGAGGTTTGGATACCTTCACTATACAGGTCTTCCATGCCTTCAAAAGATGGTTACCGGTATGTCAGAGTTTTCTCTTAAACATGATGGTGTTTGCAAAGGTTGTGCTCGAGGTAAGAACACTAAGAAATCCTTCTCCAGAAGCAAGAATAGATCTAAATGAATCTTGGACTTAATTCATTCTGACATATGTGGGCTTCTGACATATGTGGGCCTATGACCTCACCCTCCTTGAGTGGGTGCTTGTACTATGTTTTGTTCATAGATGATCACTCTTGAAAGTCCTAGTCTACCTTCTCAAAGTCAAGAGTGAAACTTTTGACAAGTTCAAAGAGATCAAGGATCTGATTGAAAACTAGACAGGAAGACACATCTGTATCCTAAGGTCAGATAACAGAGGTGAATATGAATCTACTAAGTTTGATGATTTTTGCTGAGAAGCAGGAATCAAGAGGGAGGTAACAGTGCCTTACAACCCTCAACAGAATGGGGTTGCAGAAAGGAAGAATATAACGATTTGTGAAGCTGCTAAAGCCATGTTGACTGACCTTGATCTTCATTTATCTTCGTGGGCTGAAGCTGCATGTACTGTTGTGTACATTCAAAACAGAAGCCCTCATGCCATCTTGGGGGAAAAGACTCCAGAAGAAGTATTTACCAGCAAGAAACCTGTGGTTGACCACATGAGGATTTTTGGCACCCTTGTGTATATTCATGTACCAAAAGAAAAGAGGGCTAAGCTAGAGCCTTCTAGAAAGAAAGACATATTTGTTGGTTACAGTGAAAGCTCAAAAGCTTACCGCATCTATGTCCCTGGACAAAGGTACATTGAAGTCAGTAGAGAGTCAAAGACGTAATATTCCATGAGGAAGCTGTGTTTTGTCAAACAAAAGAGCTTCCAAAGGATGTAGAAGAATCCCCTTCTGAGATTACAGATTCAGAAGTTCAGAAGGAGGAAGAAGAATTTGAGCCTCAAATTCTAGATGTGCTTGAAGAATTTGAAAGACCAGCTGAAAAACTACTTGAGGATACTCCTTCCAAAAGGAGACTTGCCTGGTATCGAGAAACAGTGCAAGAAACTGAGAAGCATAAAGCTCCTCCTGAAACTTTCAGAGAAAGCCCAAGACCTCAAAAGTACTCGGACCTTATGAGCAAGCTCATCAAGCAGAACCCTCCACATATAAAGAAGCAGTAAGGCAACAGGTATGGAATGATGCTATGATTGAAGAATATAGTTCAATTATGAAAAATGATGTGTGGGAAGTTGTTCCCAGACCGACAGGGAAGTCAGTGGTAACATCGAGATGTCTCTACAAAATCAAGCATGCTATTGATGGCAGCATTGAGAAGTACAAGGCCAAATTTGTAGCTCGTGGCTTCACTAAAAAAAAAGGCATAGACTATGATGAGACTTTTGCTCCTGTCGCCAGATATACCACTATCACAACTATCATTTCTCTTGCTGCTGTGTTCGGATGGAAACTCCATCAGATGGATGTAAAAACAACCTTCCTCAATTTCAAAATTGATGAGGATGTCTACATTGAACAACCAAAAGGCTTTGTGACTCGTGGGGATAAGTCCCATGTGTGTAAGCTGAAGAAAGCCTTGTATGGGCTTAAACAGGCTCCGAGAGTTCGGTATGCAAGGATTGATGGCTACCTTCACAGCCTGGGGTTCTCCAAAAGTACTGCCGACTCCAATTTGTACTTTAAGGTTGTTCATAACCATCACTTGATCCTAGTCTTGTATGTGGATGACTTGTTCCTTACTGGAGAGGAACAACTAATAGCTCAGTGTAAGAGGGAGCTTACCTTTGAATTTGAAATGAAGGATCTTGGTTTGATGCACTATTTTCTTAGCTTGGAGGTCTGGCAAAAGCTAGGGGAGATCTTCCTAACACAAGGGAAGTATGCAGTTGATATCTTGCAGAGATTTGGGATGCAGGACTGCAAGTTCATGAGCTTACCCATGACAACGAACTTGAAGAAGTTGCGAGATTCAGCCACTAGTTCACAGGATGTGGACTCTACTTTGTATCGACAACTCATTGGATCTCTAATGTATCACGTGCAAACGAAACCATATATCTGTTACACAGTAAATGCGTTGAGTCAATTCATGTCCGATCTGAAGCATATACACTGGGTAGCTGCTAAACATGTACTCAGGTATGTGCATGGTACTATCACTTATAGGCTCAGGTATACTTCCAACAATGGAATAATGTTAGTTAGGTACGCTGACTCGGATTGGGCTAGCAGTACAGTAGATTGGAAAAGCACTTCAGGTTACTGTTTTAGTATGGGATCGACAATGATCTCTTGGTCCAACAGGAAACAGGGTTCTATAGCTCAGAGTACAGCTGAAGCCGAGTATATTGCTGCTAGTGATGCCTGCAAGGAAGCAATTTGGCATAGGAAACTTTTCTCTGATTTGTTCGGTGGAAAGCTTGAGTCAACGATTACCCATTGTGATAATCAGAGTTGCATTCAGCTTTCAGAAAATTTGGTGTTTCACGATAGATCGAAACACATTGAAATGAAGTACAAAGAGACCTAGTACAAAGAGGCACTCTGAAGCTGCAATACAACCTGTACAGATGAACAGATTGCAAATTTTTTGACCAAGCCTCTGACATCAACAAAGTTTGTGTACTTTCGTGACAAGCTTGGCATGGCAGAGAATACCTCTTTCGCTGAGAGGGAGTGTTGATTTTTCCTAAGCAGCATCGAGAGCCATTCTCTTGGAGAATGGAGGCACCTGGTCAGTTACCAGGAACTTGAACCAATCTAGGACTGGGGACTCATCCTAGAGTTGAGGGGCCATTCTTTGAATGGAGGCACCTGGTCAGTTACTAGGAACTTGAACCAGTCTAGGATTGGGGGACTCAACCTAGAGCTGAGGGGCCATTCTTTGAATGGAGGCACCTGGTCAGTTACCAAGACTTGAACCAGTCTAGGAATGGGGGACATAGCCTAGAGCTGAGAGGCCATTCTATGAATGGAGGCACCTGGTCAGTTACCAGGAATTTGAACCAGTCTAGGACTGGGGGACTCAGCCTAGGGCTGAGGGCGATTCTCTCGGAGAATGGAGGTGCTTAGTCAGTTACCAAGTATTTGTCATTGAGTCAATTGATGGAGCCTAGGGTTGAGGCACCTGGTTAGTTACCAGGTTATCACCATAAGCCCTAGATCGGGTCTGGGCTTGTGATGCACTCTTATCCTTGATTTATGGGCTATGTGACCTTTTCTTGGGATTAGCTACACTTGGTTGAGGCACCTAGCACTCGATCTTGGTGGCAAAAGGAGTTCAAGTTAAAAGCAGTAGTAATTCTCCCTATTTATGAAGATGTACTTTGAGTGGGCATGAAGGACCCTAGGGACCACTTGCTTTGACCATTAAACACCTGGAGGACCTTCTTACCCCAAGCCTTGGTCCATAAGGAAGACCAAGAGGTTAAAGTTAAAATAAAAGAAGACCTATTGTACCACCAAAGGTTAAAGTCAAAGGGTCAAAGATGAAAAAGAAGAAAACCCTAATTTGAACTCCTAATTATGAGGGACCACTTCAAGTGCTTGAAAGACCATAAATAAAGGTCAATTGCAAAACATTTTTATACACTTCACTTCATCATCTTGACTGCTACTCCATTCGTGACCAAAATAGACTATTTGCTGCAATTGAAGGAGTGGTTGGGTTTTATGTTTGATGCTCTAGCATGGTAGCATAGCTTGCTAGGGCATCCTCCTCCTCTTTATTACATTACACCAAGAAGCTGAGAGCGTTGCTAGGGCTTCTCCATACCCTTCACAAGTAGTAGCAGCAACAAACCCTAGAGTAGCCGCTATAGGCTGGTCCTCTTCACGGGAAACTCCTTTTCACTCACGGTGTAATGTCCTCTTCCTTTTAGGCCTTGAGGCCCAAAACCGCTAACCTATGTGATTCCTGTGGGTTCGAGCGGTTACTGATAGCGAGGGAATCAGATCAGGACTGATGCCATCTATAGAAGATCTAGGGCATCCTCACTTGGTCAAGAAGGGCCACCTGGGCCAAAGGCCACCTTCATGCATGCCATCCGAAG
>LPNX010475635.1:0-12405 GCA_001517045.1 Pseudotsuga menziesii
ACATATTTGACTAACCATCTGCATTTGGGCTATAATGCCCTAAATGTGAACCCTAATTGCTCTGATCTTTGAAAGATTCGACTAGAACTCGGTTATATACATCAGGGACGAAATAAAAGAACAGAACCCCAGCCAACTGCACAAAGCAATCCTTCGCATTAAACCCTAAGCTATATAATACCATTATTTCATTTCTTCGTGGACTCATTTTAACACTCCTCCAAAGAAGAATTATCAGCTCCATCCTCCCACACATCTCTTTATATATTATAATGGTCAGTAATCTGCCCGTGAGCCATAAATGTTAGTTTATTTATTCTTTTTGTCGCTAGAAAAACCTCATAAGTCTATCAATAGATCAAAACGAATTTAACCCTTTATGGGATGGTAATTGCCCACTTCAATTTGAAACAAATCACTAATCTTTCTCTAAATTTCTCGGACCTTTTTAACCTGGCTTGATATACTAATACACTACTAAATTTTGGGTGAAAGAATGGGCCTTTAGAGATACCCATTTTAACAACCTTGCTGGAAAGATTCAAAACATCTATTTGACAATAAGCAAACACTAAGAAATAAATACCTTGAACTTTGAAGAATAGAAAGATGTCAACTTATTTGTTGTGGCTTGCATCGAAAATACTAAGGGCTACTTCAGCATCCGAGAGAACAAAAAGCTTTATTGCCTTTGTTTAGCAACCCATTCTTGCTTTTCAAGAAAGTATCATAGCAGTGACTACAGTTTTGAATGAGTTTGAGCTGCTCTTCCTTCCCCATTTAGAGTACTGTTCGCATGAGAAGAGGTAATAAAATTTTATTCATGTACTGGCTTAGAGTCCATAGCTAGGAGGTCGCCACTCGCCATGGATGGGAGAGGAGGTAGTTGCCATAGACTGTTTTCATTGCAGATCATTTACAATGATAGTCCTCACTGCCAATAACCATTCAGGGGTAGTCTTTGTAGTGGCCAGGTTTCGTCCATGTAGGTAGGAGATCCAGGCAGTGTTAGAATTTCACTAGAATTTTTCTCCTCATACTATTTCAGATCCGGGCAGTGTTGGAATTTCACTAGAATCTTATCCGTCGTACTATTTTTTTTTTTAAGTTTTGGGTTTAGTATTCCTCTTCATTAAAAGTTTTTCCTAAATATGTACCTGTAAGTAGGGATCAAATTTGAAGAGTAGTGTCCCATTTCACTTTGAAGGGTTGTGAGAAATTGAACTCTTCAATGTTGACATGTAAAAATAAATCATTCTTTTCATTTGAAACTCTAAGTGTACAACAAAATTTTATTATTTATTAAAAACAATGTATAGGAAAAAAATGACAATAAGAAGAAATCTTGAGTGATTCAACATTTACATGGAATTAGTGAGGTAAACCATGTACTCTACGGGTCGTGGAGCTTATAGTTTATTGAACTTAGATAAGGGACAATTCTGTGGGTCTGATGAAATACTCCGTTGTTAGATAGTTGATAAAATAAGGCATTGGAATTTGGAAGGACCTTTAAATGGAGGATTGATTTAGCTTGATGGTGGCTCTATTGGTTAAGTGTGATTGGGCCTACCTAAAAGAAAAACCCCAGAATGTAATACCTAATGCTTTCAGTGAGAAACTTTTTTATTAACCCTAAATTTAGTAGTTATTTCTAGAATTGAATCATGTCCTCCCCACATGCTCAGATCAAAGTGATCAAACAAAAGCCCCAATTTTAGGTGGATTAGGGATAGTCCCTCCAATGTATATCGATTTTATACCCCAATTCAAAGTGATCAAACACAATCCCCAATTTTAGGTAGATTATGGATAGTCCCTCCAATCTATATCGAGTTTATCAGCCCTATCGAAAATGTTAAGTATTTATTAGTCCACTATAAGGAAGAGATTTAAATTGTCCAACAAATATCACTACAAGTGGGGTGTCTAGTTTCTACCAAAGTCAACAAGGAAGACGAATCATAAAAACACGTTTGGGAGGTTTGTGACAATGAGGATGTTGAAATCATGTTCTTTGCTAGATCATTGCTCTCCGAGTCCCTCATTCATGAATGTCCATTGAGGGATTCCCTTTTTTAGATATATTGGTAGACAATTTGTACTTCTTATTTCCATTATTAGAAGGCTGATAGAAAAATGAAGGGGTTAGAGTCTACAACATTTATAGTGTCGGTTGTTAAATATTTTATCCTTTCAACTATTGGATTTCATTAAGGAAATTGGAACAATTCAAACACTTATATTCAAATATTGTTCTTTCTTTCAACCTAATGTTTACAATCCACGAGAGATAAATAACATTGACAGATTTGGAACTAAAATACAAGGCTCTTTCTTCTTGCTCCTCCACCCAAACGAAGTTGTGGTCCTAGACTATGAAAAGTATACATTATTTTGGTTTTGATTTCATTTAAATACTGGGTTTTTTAAGGTTACATCTATTGAGTATTCGAGATTTAGTCCGGCGGAAACGCAATCGCATAATACATTACAAATTTCAAACAACATTTTGGATGGAGAAATTTTAAACCCTTATATTTATAGAACTAGAAGGAACTCCAACAAGAAACACATTTAACTTTTATCCACATATAATGTTACACAAGTGTAAAATGCTATACATACCTGTAAATTCAAGACAACCAAGTCGACAACTTAGCTCTGCATAATCTTATGGAGGAAATATAAATTAGGGAGACATTGAAGCATAGAATTGGAGAGTTGAGAGTTTGAGTCCCGACCTCCCACTGTCCAATACTCGTAAATCCAAAATAATGTTTTTTTCCACAGACTTCACCAATCTCTTTAAGTTCGAGGAAGCTCAATCTAGCTTACCCAACATTCTACCTTTGCTTCTCTTGCTCCTCCCTGTGAAAATTGTGGAACCTTCGAGTTTCCCACCGCAGAAGACAACGAGGAATTAGAGTGTGCAACCGTTTCCTTCTACATAAAGACGATTGGAAGCAATGCCATCTCAATTCCACAATATCCTGATGCTATTGTTTTACCTTGCCCGAGGTAGGCGAATGCATGTTTGTGTATTTCACATGATTACAAAAAAAAAAAAATTATAATTGCTTCTACCTAACATAGATATATCTGTGCAAGTGAGGGAAAACTCGGTATTGTTTTCCCGAGGTTTCCAGAGACTTTCAGAGATCATTCTTTGTTATGAGGGAGCTCAAGGCATAGAGAGAGAGCCCACGGGAGGAAGAAGAAGAAGAAGAAGAAGAAAATGACTCAAGTCAAAAGGTGAGGTGAGTGAGGAGGGGAGACGTAATAGCGATATTTGCAGGAGAAACCCACTGGTACTATAATGATGGGAACTAGCCTCTCTAAATCATAGCCATTGTAGACATAGGTAACCCTCATAAATGGCTCGGGCGCAAGAGTTACCATGTACAAGCATCCCCACAAATGTAGTAATAATAATATTTAGTTAGGTATATGACAAATTCTTTCGTTTCTTTTAGAGATGGCTATATGCATATTATACAACCATTCTCTCTTGGTGGCCCTCCATTCCAGTTTCCTTTGTCTCTATTGCCTAACTCCCTTCCTCCGATGAGACAGGTAGACTAAGAGGCCTAGGTGGACCGCGGGAGACTCGGAGTGCTCATTCAAATGATTATGACCCTAGTAAATGAATGGAAAATGGAATAAATCCTAAATCTTGGACTAACTAGTATAGGATATGATTCATGAGCACAAACAAAGGGCGACGTGCTGCTAGCCTACTACCAAAGATCCGCCATCCCAATCTTGTGGTGGTCATAATAGAAATGTCTAGCATTGGGTGAAACCTAGGTTTGGAAACTTACATACCCTACATTGGACCAAGTTAGGTTCAAATCTAGTAAAGATTGCTCAATGCATTGTAAATTGCAACTTGTAAGTTGTAACCCAAAAACAACACCATTAGTTTTTCCTTGTGGAGCCTTGACAATGGAGGGTTATCAAATCAATTCACCATCCATAGATATGACTCATATGAGTATTTAATTTCACATCATATACTCAAATACTCAAGTGACTCGGTGAACAATAAGATCACAGATGAAAAATTGAGTTGGTAGGTGGCATCATCTCATACCAAGATTTAATGAAGTTGGTGAATCAGTAATGCATGCTAATCCCATTAAATGCTTTGAAAGTGAACATCGAATCGTGAGTCACAATACTGACTCACCGAACTTGAACTTGGCACTAGGAAGCCTAGTGGCCCACTGTGGTCCATGTCGATTGGGACTAAGATTTTCATCTGAATCCTTGGATAGGCAAATTTTGTAGCTTCCCTTGTGTTGCAAATTTACGGAGGCTTACTTAATTTCATTATTGAAGTGCTGGAAATGAAACTAAATTTTTTTTGCATGGTAAAATTCCTTGTGACCTTCTATGATGTTTAAAATGGCCTTTGAAGGCTTCAAATTTGAAGCCTACCTGTAAGTTAGTATTAACGTTTTTCCTAAATATGTACTTGTTAATAATAATGTACCTGCTAGCAATAATATTCAATGCCATTTATCTAAAACATTTATGATACATCTAACTTCCAAGCAGGTGGATGATGGATAGAATGGACTATCAGTTCAACACCTAAATTTTATGTCAGCAGTATGGTAGAGTCTTAGCTCAGTCTGGCCCCAATCCCACCTCTAGTCCTATATATTATTATATTATAAATATAATAACGTTTTCATAAAATTATATATATTATTATGAATATATGAGGTTGTCATACAATTATAGACCATCAAAACAACAATTTATGAAAATATTCAACTGTATAACAAAACAGGTTTGCCCAAATTTTTGACGGATAAGATATCCAAAAACAAACAAATATCCTTCAAATTCCATCTCTGGATCCAAGTATTGATCCAACAGTCGAGTCCCAGGAAGTACCCCCAGTTACCGATGATACCCAGTCAGACTTGCCCAGGAAAGAGTTTTACGTTACCACCTGATAGATTCACAATCTTGATGATTCAAGGCACTTTTTGGCAGGTTCGTTGAATGTAATCAAACAACGCACCTGCATTGCAAGAGCCAAGTCGTACACGAAGTATCAATCGTACGACATTCCTGGTAGAGCCAGGTGGTACTCCCCGCTTCTATACAAATCCTTCCTTGTCATTAATATCAGTAGTAAGTTATCCTGGCCGCCAGTTATCCTTATCCCTGACGTACTGACCCTTTGGTCCATGCAAATTGCAATCACCTTATCGTGAATCAGTGATGAGCAGTTGATATGACACCTCTGTCTACCTTCAACACTGATGGAACTTCAACCGTGATGATTGTGGAAGCTCATCGATAGAAAAAAATTGGGACGAGGCAAAATAAATGAATTTCTTTATCATAAACCACAACCATGCAGGACTTTCAAATGTCATGCAAAGTTCTTATATACAATGCACATTCCAACTCTCAAAATTACCAGGTACCAAGGCCACGCTCGTAATGGTTCACCAGCTACAGTGCCATATTCATGGAGATCAATTGACTAACCTGCAGAGGCCATTTTTACATATTGAAATTACCAATTACTCAATAATAAATTTACAAACCAGATTCATACAGATCAATCAATTGACTAACATGCAAATGCCATTTTAATAGAATTACAAAGTAGCACAACTACTTAAATTTGTGAGAATTACAAAGTAGCACAATTACTTAAATTTGTGATTGGTTAATGAAAATAAAAATAAATTTAAAACATTATAAAAATAAGTTTAAAACATTATATATTAATAAGTTACTATTTCAATATTATATGCTTCATCATTGTGATCGTTTAGTAAGACACCTCATTCCAAAATATTAAAGTTGTTAATTGGATTAATATTTTATCAAGTAGTAATGTTGTAATAGTTTAGTATTAAATAATGTTGTGTTTCTGTTTATAAATAAATAGGCTATCTGTTTTTATCCACATAAAATATGTAAATTAATAATGATATATGAAAGTTTAAGAAATAGAGTAACAATAGCGATAATCTAGCCTTGGGTTACTCATCTTACCATGCCTTATCTAATCTCGAATGGTGTAGCGTCTCCCTTCCTTGTCAGCCCATATCAACAAATGATGTTTTACGTCGAATGTTATTTCTGGAAGACCGTAACAAGTTCTTTTAAAAGTAAATGATAACACATCAATTGAATTATTATATAGATTATAAATATATAATCTGAAGAAATGATGTTTTACATTGAATGTTATTTTTCAAACACCGTGTCAAATTGTTTTTAAATGTAAATAATTGACATCAAGGAAAGATTATAAATATGAAGAAATGATGTTTTACATTGAATGTTATTTTTAAAACACCGTGCCAAAATGTTTTTAGATGTAAACAATGACACTTCAGCGCAAATATTATAAATATTTAAAAGTTGGAGTCCTAATGTGACCTGAGACATTTACATTGAGAGGTGCTATGTGAACTTTCCAATGTTTTGAGGCCATATTTGGTGTTAAAAACAAACAAAAGACATAGGAAGAAATATTGGTGTTCATGAAAACAAACAAACAAACGACATAAGAAGAAATATTACCTCTGGTAGGAGAATGCTTGAAAGAAACTAGAGTCACCAGTGGCATTGTTCGTGACATCATGCCATTTGCATTAGCTTGGACCATATATGCATTAATCCTTGAGCATAGATCCATAAATTATCCACAAACATATAGCGAGAGGCGTTTGTCTTCAGCGACAAGAGAAATGCAATAGCCATTTCAACAAGCGACAAGAGAAATGCAATAGCCATTCATTAATGTTTAAGCATACAACGTATTTCTCCAGAAGCAAGCATTCATTCACACCAAAAAAAAATGATTTTTTCAAATGCACAAGACAAAAAAATAAGCATAAGCACTGAGAAGCAATAGCTATATATGTATAAGAGTAAAATTGCATAATTGAGAGCATGTCCATAATTATTCAGAACCATCCATCCATCTAGAAGACACAAGCATTCATGTTCATAAGTAATTACGTTCATAAGCACAGGCATGCGTAAGCATAAACATCCAACCATATATCCATAGGCAGCTTTTAGCATAGATCCATGCATCTATAGCGGTACTATCTATAAACGTGGATCTAGAACAACAAACGGGGAGTGCATCCTAATAGGGGCCCATAATGATACATCTATGCGCATACATTCATATTCATGCTAATCACATGCTAACCATTCATATTCATAAGTATCCATGAGCATGTATCCATAGGCATAGTACATAGGCATAGTATTTATCAGCACAATTCTATAACTATTCATAAGCATAGAAACATGTCAAGCGCAAGATTCTGCTAAAGTTCAAGAAGATGTTGAAAAGTGTTATTGCATAGGCATAGAACCATACATTCAACTCATGCATGTGTATAACAACATTATCTATAATTATGGAACTACTACAACAAACCAGGAGTGCATTTACCTTCAAGTATCCATACTCATAAGTATCTATGAGCATGAACATCCAATTCATGCATGTATAACAACATTATCTATAATTATGGAACTACAACAACAAACCATGAGTGCATTTACCTTCAAGTATCCATAATAAGTATCCATGAGCATGTATCCTCACTATCTATGAGCATAATTTTAAAACTATATATAGGCATAGATGTAAGAACATGTGAAGTGCAAGATGCTTCTAAAGTGCAAGAAGGCACTCAACAGTGCCATTTGTTCATGGACATTTCTAGATTTTGTGAAGAGCATTTTGAAAAGATGTAGAAGACATAAAAGTTGTTGTTTGGCATTTACCTTCAAGTATCCATATTCATAAGTATCCATGAGCATGTATCCTCATCATCTATGAGCATAATTCTAAAACTATATATAGGCATAGATGTAGGAACATGTGAAGTGCAAGAAGGCACTCAAGAGTGCCATTTGTTCATAGACATTTCTAGATTTTGTGAAGAGCATTTTGAAAAAATGTAGAAGACATAAAAGTTGTTTTTTTTTAAGCTTTATGATTGTAAAAATTTGAACAACCTTGCATGAAAAGTGGAACAAAATTACCTGCAAAATTCAAAGCTATAATACACTAAAAATTAGTAATTTGGGTCAGTGCAAGAAGATCAGGGACCTTTAAGATGCAATCCTAGTTTTAAAAAACAACATCATGTTACCAAAAAATACATCAACCCGAGCCTGACATAGCACTTGGTATGGTTCAACCCGAGCCTGACATGTCATGGAACATGTAGGATAGGAAGACAAATCGCATACGTGTTATATAACTACAAAACGCGCTCGCGATATGTAGTTCTAAAACATGTGCACGATTTGTAACTCATAAAAAAAAAATTATATACACAGTCCCGAACCCGCGGCCCATTATCACAATTAGGAACGCGATTTCAACGGGCAATTGGAGCGTTTGGAGCGAGACCATTGCCTAGGATTGTTGCAGGAGCTGATTCAGGTTGAGGGGAGGAGATTTCACTCATGCATTGTCATCCAACAAGGTAATTCAATCACCCAATGCATTTTTTTTTTGTCAATTATTACCCTATAATTGTATGTGTGATATTCAAATGCACTTACCTCCTATCTTTTTTAATTCTCAAGAGCATTACCTTATACACCTAGTAGAAGAGATTGAAGAATGTGGTTAAAAGATGGAAATTTCTATTATTTGAACAAATCTCAGGTTCAAATCCAAGAACTAAACATAGCACAAAATGAGGACAAAGAGCTAACCTTAGTGTCAAAAGAAAACTTACACCATTTCTTATAGAGGGAAAAGAAAGTAGAAAGTCTCAAGCACTACCAAATACCAATGTAGGATGAACAAACTATATACTTCCTGTCACCAAATAACATTTCTCACCAATGCATTTAACCCTAAAATCTGTAAGCAATGGTCCCTTAAGAATGCCTAAAACTCCTAGTAAACCATCACTCCTAAGAATATATGATTCAACATCTAAGAGCATTTCCAATCAAGGTATACTCTATTAAAATAACCCATTATTTGTTAATATAGATGTAGAGAGGACCCACTAGTAGATAACATGACAAGCAAAAACTTGAAGTTTATAATACAACCTAATGTGAACAGAATGGACCAAACACTATGAATTCTACACACCCATATCTCACTCAAAATCGGGTTAATGAATTTCATTGATGCATCATTGAGTAAAGTAAATGAGAACCATACTGCTACAATGACTTACCAAAAATCCAACCCTAATACCTCCAAAACAATCATGGCATCCCAATGTTCATTTTACATAGATTATGCTAAGGAAGGAGCCTTGCAAACTCCATCATCAAACATTGATAAGGGAAGAGGAGACATGTATGCTTTTGAATTAGTTCCTCTCACCAAATAACATTTCTCACCAATGCATTTAACCCTAAAATCTCTAAGCAATGGTCCCTTAAGAATGCCTAAAACTCCTAGTAAACCATCACTCCTAAGATTATATGATTCAACATCTAAGAGCATTTCCAATCAAGGTATAGTCTATCAAAATAACCCATTATTTGTTAATATAGATGTAGAGAGGACCCACTAGTAGATAACATGACAAGCAAAAACCTGAAGTTTATAATACAACCTAATGTGAACAAAATGGACCAAACACTATGAAGTCTACACACCCATCTCTCACTCAAAATCGGGTTAATGAATTTCATTGATGCATCAATGAGTAAAGTAAATGAGAACCATACTGCTACAATGACTTACCAAAAATCCAACCCTAATACCTTCAAAACAATCATGGCATCCCAATGTTCATTTTACATAGATTATGCTAAGGAAGGAGCCTTGCAAACTCCATCATCAAACATTGATAAGGGAAGAGGAGACATGTATGCTTTTGAATTAGTTATGTGGTGACATTTTATTTACTATTATATAGGTCTATGTGACGGTTGGATGTTCTGAAGATAATTCGATTTAGATGCATTTACATTTTCAATTTTGAAGAGATGTCATTATATACCATGTATACGTTTCTAATTATTTTCTTATTGATTTTTTTATTGCAGTTGCGGCTATGGACCCGAATGTGGAAATATTGATTGAGCTTGCCCACTTGAGAGGTTTGAGTTTTGCTTTTAGTGGTGGTGACAGAATTTGACGTTCACTTGCATCCACTTTAGATTCAATTGTTGAGAATGATCACATTGTCAAACAACGTACTATATGATATTACTTCATATAGAGAAAGAAAAAGACGTGAGTACGTTGATGGGCTTAGCTACAATGTAGTAAAAAAGTTGAAAATCACCAAGGAGCATATATTTTCATTGTTTAGGGACCCTCGCATGGGGGAAATCCCAAATGCAAACAGGCCATATATCTCTATCAAGTGGTGCACATATCAACCACTTGTTGATAACTAGATGGATAGATGGTATATGGTTTTTGATATGCCACCACACAGCAATAGGGAAATCCCATTGTACTTCCTTCAGAAGATGTATGCAGAGTTCGTGTTGGGAAAACACGTAAACTATTTTGATTATTTGCAATTTCAGGGGATCGGTAAGGGGATGCCCCAAAACCGACCCAATGCTAGGCTTTGAGACGTTGATCGCCCTATCCCTGCACCTCACATGCAGTTGCCTGGGCCAGATGTCCCACCTCTACATCATGTGATTCCACAGACACATGAGGCATTTTTTATTTTGGCACGGGCTGTTGTTCGCCATAGCACTATGGTTCAGCATATGGGTGAGGATGGGACATCTGTCCCTGGTGTGGTACATACACCAGGTCCTCATGGTGTAGGACCATCTTCTAGTGCAGTACCACCCACTGGTGCAGGACCATCTACTGCAGCACCATCAGCACATTCCCAGCCCACTTTTCAGCCTCACGAGTGCACATCGTGTGGTCGTCCATGCTATGGTCTTTCGTCAGATGTTGTCTTCAGTGGGTTTTTGAGTGATGTATGTATATGGTTAATTGTAATAAATTCTTCATTTATTTTCCTCTTTGTACACATATGTATAGTTTGAGCTAATATATTAATTTTGTGAACTTGCACCTGATGCTTTATGGCGGAAGCGATGCCCCAGAGTATCATGTCCCACACTCTACACAGGGGCAGGACATTCCATCCACTAATCCTATATCTCACACCGAGGTAAACATTTTAAAATTTCAGTTTTTTAATACTTGTTAAATTGTTAATTTCCACATACTGTACATGTTAGTTCACTAATGTTATCTATGGTCTAATATTTACAATTATTAAACTTGCAGATGCCGGATACTTCACGAGGGAAAGCATTGATGGAGGTAGGATCCATATCTGGGCAGATGCCAGATCCTACACGAGGGGAAGCAGTGATGGAGGTAAACATTTTAAACATTTAAAAAATGTCATTTTTTAAATACATGTATGTCCGTTGAATCATACATGTCTAGCTACATGAACTATTGTTGACTATAGGCTGGTACCGAAACACCTGGACCACTTCCTGGACTTGTATCTCCTTGCCAACCATATGTGAACAAGGGCCTAGTCTATATGAGATGGCCTACCCCTAGAAAGAGTGAAGTTGTCCGTGACCATGGAGATACTGATACCATGGTAATTTGTATATCCTTCGATGATATTTCTTGGTTAACTTGAAATCCAGTGCATAAAATATTTTGTTAATGTTTGATTTGCATTTTTATTGCATCAGGAGCCAGAGTTCACTATTGAAAACCTTGCAGGGATGGTTGATGCAGCAGTCAGTGCTGCATCAACATTGGCAACAAGGCACACAGAGGTACAACTATTTGAACATGATATAGACATAGTGTGTTATTGGTTTCTATTGTTTATTCATGCACATTTCTAACTATTTCAAGATTTGGTGATTGTAGCCACTACCACCACCAAGTCCTGCTCCCTCTGGTTCGACCATGGATGCGACCATCATTCATGTTCAACCAACAGCTCCATCTGCTACACAAGAAACCCAATCCCCTTTGTCACAGTCTCTCATTGAGGTGAGATGTCCATTAATGAACACTTGTTTCATGCAATGTCCATTAACATTTTCATAATTTTTGAGTTAATTTAGATATGGTATTGTATTGAGCTAATGTATTAGTACATAGTTAATTGAATTTAACAATTGATATTTAATTTGCAGGATCCAGAGACGCACACTGGTCCTATATTTGTGCCTACAAGATCACCCTCAAGAAAGAACAAGAGGAAGCTTGAGTTTTGATGTGTCTTATGGGATATGTACATATTGATACATGTGTACATGTGGCTTGGACAGTTTTGGATACATGTACTTTTGGAGACGTGTACATTGACATTTCACTTACATGTACATGTGGCTTGTATAGTTTTGGATACATGTACATGTGGCTTGGATAGTCTTGGATAGTTGTGGAGAGACATG
>LPNX010475643.1:0-14262 GCA_001517045.1 Pseudotsuga menziesii
AGGTTTACTCATTCGTCTGAGACTAGATCCATTGTTCCTTTTTCATACAGCAACCTCTTAAGGGACAAGTTTAGAGATCTTAGGTACTTACCGCGATATCCGTTGAAGAAGTATCGTTCGGCGGCACTGAAGCTCTTTCTTTGGTCAACTGCAAACTCTGTAACGTAGCCTTCTAGCACACTGGTGAGCCAGAAGTCCACTGCTCTCGTAATCGGGTTGTCCAGGTTCTGTATGGTCTGAATCAACTCCGGTGTCCAGACGATGTTTCTCTTCTTCTTGAAGGTGTTTCTATCTGTCAACTTGGATAACCAATCGAAAAGCTCGTTTCCGTAGGTGACAAAAAATATAGCGTGTATGTCTGAAGCGATGTGCTTCTCTAGCCAGGCCTCTGTGCTTAGTTTCGGACTTCTGTTCTCTTTCTTGGTGAACTCCGTTAAGTCTGAATCCAGCCACTGGTGAAATTATTCTCGTGTAGGATGCCAACAGAACATGGACTCCCAGTCGTTTAAACCGGCAACGGAACCATTTGTTGATTGCATGGGCAGACCCGGGTTTACTATAATTAATCAACAATACCCCAAACTCACTGGCCCTTTCGGCAACAAACCGCAAAGCGATATGAAGTCTCACCCGAAGTGAATCTAATGGGTTGGCCAAGACTCAAGTGTCTTGGACCAGGTTCTGGACATCCTACTTCTTTCCCCTTTTCTCCTGTGCGCCACTAAGTCAACTAGCTCTGCGCAGCGCACGTCCCCTTCTACTCGCAGCACTTTCACCCGAGCGATGCTCAACCCCGCACCGGTTGCTCGGATTCCTCTCGCGTCGCACAACTTCCACTTACTCGCAGCTTCCCAATCCTTACCACATCCCTGCGCACCGCGGAACACCTATCCTCTCCTCAACGCTAAGCCCTCAGCTCGCAGTATCTCGCATCGCAGCTCCTCTGCCGATGCGATATCGCTTCTCTGCGATACCTTACCACTGCGACTTTACGCTCTTAACGTTGCTTGCGCCGATGTGCGACACTCTACTTTTCAGAAGTCTATTATGAATAACTGGTAATTAGTGACAGACGTGAAATAATCCTTAAACAACCTACTGCAATACTTCGACTTATCCTTAGTCTTTTGCAATATTATGAACGAAACAATACATACATTCGTCTACTGCTACTATCATTACATGCATAATAACTAGTAACAATAAGCAAATACAATCACATCCATTCAACACATAACACGCAGATTTAACGTGGTTCACCCCCGGGCTGGGAGCTACGTCCACCAAACTGTGCTTCTATTATATATCTTGAGGGAAGTTAGCACAGTTCGTTGCACTACCCTTGCAACGCAAAGTTTCTCCTAGATCTCTGACCTTCTCTCTATATCTCTTCCCTCTCTGTTCTCTCTGCAAATGATTACATACAGACTCAAATGACTCACAGACAACTATGGGTCTGGATCGTTACAACGCAGTCTGTCTGACTGATTTCTGAATCTACAAGACTATCAACTGATCGACTACCTACTGATTGATTAGCTACCCAACCAACCCTTTACAATACAAAAATGCAAGCTTTTATAGGCAGCCCGAAGGTCGTGCCATTACAACACTGTGGGCCTGTCCCAACAGTAAACCCATACCCTAAACAGTGACAGTTGGTCCTCTCTGTCCTTGAGGTAGCCGCTTCCCGTCACACCGCAGCTCTCTGCAGTCTTCCATGCTTCCCGGTACTGACCATGGGTACTATGCACCGCTTCTCTTTCTGTCCTTCGCCTTCAATGCTTGAGCCTCGTTGCTCCTTCTTCTTTATGAGGGTCGTTGAGCCCTCCTGTCTTCCGCCGCTGCCTTCAATGCAGTGGTTGAGCTTTCTTCTCTCAGCCGCTCTGGTACCGTTGTCTCCTTGACTTTTCTATCCCAAAAGTCGTGGTTTCCGGCTCTGCTCTCCAACTGGAAATGTGCTACACCGTCGTAGCTCTGCCCTGTCCTTTTTCCGCTAAACTTCTGTCTTTCCGCCAAAATCAGCAGCTTCTTCTGTATCTGCGGGGTCCTGCTCCAACAACTAGTGACTCTATAGTGTGAGAATTAATTGAACCAACCACATCGTCAGCATGGGGTCTAGGACTAGGTTTCTTGACACTATGGGTAGATCGCGGTGCCTCAGGTATGATTTCATATAATCTCCTAGATTGAGCATATATCAAATCCATCTATTAGGCCCTGAGGGTGGCCTCTTCTTCAGTGGTTACCCCCGAGGTGGATGCAGTAATGATTTTAGGAACCATTCCAACAAAAACTTGGGAGGTATAGTGGCTTTGATAAGCCTCTTTCATCTTCTCCACTCTTGGATATGATTCGAGATGTGCGTGGCTTTGTCTTGCCAAAAGGTAGACAATATATTGTTGGAATAATACCGGATAGGGAGCTGGAAGTGGTTAAGAAACAAGTTTTTTAAGTCCCAAAAAAAGTCAAATGCAATAGAGGGAAGTTCAATATACCACTTTGCTACGACACTAGTCAAATTTCTTTGGAACAACCTTAACCGAACGGTGTCATCGTTTAGCGAGTTAGAAGAGCATTACAAGTGAAAAGTGGTGATATGGGTTCCTGGATCTTCATAGGTTTTTTGTTAGATTTTTAACATTAATCTAACATTATATTAGGATCTTTAATTGAGAGAACAACAAGCACAACAATTAAACACAAGAGACAATGAACATAGTGTTTTTCCTTAGGGAAACCATAAATGGAGAAAACCCTGCAACTTCCTCATAGATAGAATCAACACTAAAAGGAAAACCCAAAATAGTAAGATGATCTCCCGACAATAGTAACCTTCTTTCTTCTTTGCCCCATTGTCTTCCTCTTCCTCAGCTATGTGGTACAACTGAGTGTGACTGAGTGTGTGATAAATAGAGAGGCTAGCTCTCTATTTATGCTAATTCCCAACTTGATTAAACCCAACTCGGGTCAACTTCACTAGGTGAGTCTAATAACTCTAGTGCCTTGGAACTGCAGGGACTTTAACCCTTAGACAATAGGAGGGTTACCCATCTTGACTTGACATGACTTGTTTACATTATAGAAACTCTTGATCGGAACATCGGGGCATGACATGACTCAAGTACATTACAAATACATCTCGGAATAAACATCAGGTTACAATACATAAGAAATACAAGTGAATACATCCTGAAGTTACAATTACATCAACACTCCCTCTTAACTAGGAAGGTATTCTATCGACACAATTTATCATCACAAGTCTTCTTCTCTATATCATCTGGATCATCATCGAGTCCTCATCATCTTCACCTTCAAGTCATCTTTATCATTAAGTCATCTTCATCTTCAAGTCGTCTTCATCTGGTTCTGGATCATCACTCGATCTGGATCATCATCACTAGATCTAGATCATCCGTTGATCTAGATCATCATCACTGGATCTAGATCATCTCTAGATCATCATCACTGGATCTGGATCATCACTGCTGGATCATCATCACTGGATCATCACGGGTGATATCTCATGATTCTTCTCGTCACAGGAAGTTCTATAGAGCCAGCCCTTTTTCATGCTAGTTGTAGGCCTAACCTCCATGTAGGTCTTATTCCAGCACTTATATCTAACCCTAAGTCAAAATGGACTACCCAGCACTTATATCTCATCATGTAGGAACCAATCCTATAATCATATCAGAAAGGAACGCCCAACACTCACATCTAACCATGTGGGAACACCTCCCACAACCCTGTTAGAAAGGCCCAACACTCACATATGTCAACCAATGTCGAAGAGGCTCAGCACTTACACTCAGCCATGCGAGGAACCAATCCTCCATGCTGAAAGGATATATAGTTACATCTGACAACCAATGTTAGAAAGGCTCAGCAGTTATATTTGACCATGCAAGGAACCAATCCTTCATGCTGAAAGGGCTCTGCACTTACATCTAACAACCAATGTCAGAAGGGCTCTGTACTCACATTTGATCTTGTAGGAACCAAACCTACAGTCACATCAAAATCGCCCTCAGTCCTAGACTAAGCTTTCCTGGTAACTGACCAAGTGCCTCCATTCCGAGAATGGCATTCAACGCTTACTTCTGATCATGTAGGAACCAATCCTACAGTCACATTAGAATGGCTCGGCACTCACATCTTACATGGAAGGAACCAATCCTCTCACCATGATAGAATGGCTCAGCCCTTACATCTGACCATGGAAGGAACCAATCCTCTCACCATGTCAGAATAGCTATAGGTCTCATCATTTCCCCTTGGAGGGAACCTCGATCTGGAGAACACCAAGCTTCTCCCTGAAGTACTCGAACTTCACCCTAGCCAATGGATTTGTCAACACATCAAATATATGTTCATCCGTCACAACATACGGGAGCTTCACTGCTCCCCTCTACACCATATCCCTAATATAGTGATACTTGATCTTGATATGCTTCAACTTGTCATGGAACAACGGATTCTCTGACAACTTCATGCAACTCTGGTTGTCACAATGTATACAAGTAGAATCCATCTAGAGATCAAATAAATCAGACAGTAGCTTCCTTAGCCATACTACCTCACAACTAGCAGAACAAGCTACAACATACTCTGCTTCAGCTATACTCAGTGCCACACAGGATTCCTTCCTGCTAAACCAAGAGATCACACTTGATCCCATACTGAAGCAGCACCCTGAAGTGCTCTTCCTATCGATGGCATTGCTTACCCAATCTAAATCAATATAACCCTCTAGGTTAATATTCTGATTCTCCTCATACTTGATCCCATAGTTAATTGTACCCCTTAGGTACCTCAAAATAAGGTTTGCAACAATCAAGTGAACATGTCTTGGATCTGTTAAGAACTGGCTCAAGGCGTTCACAGCAAAGAAAATTTCTAGTCTCGTGTTCGTTAGGTACATCAAGGACCCAATCATCTGATGATACATCATAGCATCAACAGTCTCTGATGAAGCATCACTCAATAGCTTCAGGTTCGATGCCATAGGTGTGGTCATGGCCTTGCAGTCCATCATCCCAAACCTCTTCATGATCCCTATTGCATACTTCCTTTGTCGGAGGGAGATTCCATCCACATTCTGCCACACCTTTATGCCTAAAAAATAGTGCATTATACCTAAGTCCTTCATTTCAAACTCAGCAGCAAGCTTTCTCTTTGTATCCGTAATCAACCCATCCATAGCTGTTACAAATAGATCATCTACATACAGTAGGAGCATCACTGGGTTGCCATCTTCAACCTTGTAGTAAAGGTTGGAATCTGTATTACTCTTGGTAAAGCCCAAACTAGATAGAAATCTGTCAATTATTTCGTACCATGTCCTGGGTTCCTGTTTCAAACCATACAGGGCTTTCTTCAATATACACACATGAGACTCCTTGTCATGTGTCTCAAAACCGAGTGGCTACTCTACATACACTTCCTTTTCCACTACACCATTCAAAAAAGCAGTCTTGACATCCATTTGGTGTATCTTCCATTTCATCACTGCAGCCAAAGCAAGTACTGATCTGATGGAAGTGTATCTGGCTACAGGTGCAAAGGTTTCTTCATAATCTATTCCTTCTTTCTGTGAGAAGCCACGAGCCATGAATCTTGCCTTATATTTTTCTATGCTTTCATCTGCACCATGCTTGATCTTGTAGATCTATTTGGAAGTTACAATCGACTTCCCTTCTGGTCTTGGGACAACATCCCAAACATCGTTCTTCATGATCGATTGATACTCTTCGATCATAGCATCCTTCCATTCTTTCCGTTCTGCCACTTCTTCATAGTTGGAAGGTTATTTATTGATAAAGTCACAAAGTAAGGCTACATATCCGAAGTAGGATCTAGTTCTCTTTCTTTCTCTGTGATTCTGTTTTGGAGCCCCATATCTTTTTGCACCTTGGATAGCTTCTCGTACCCAAGCAGGTTTCCTCTTGTGAGGATTCTTCTCCTGGGGTGGATCTACAGGTTCTTGTGGTTCTTCAAATTCTCGATCTTCTTCTTGAGTTTCTTCGTTCATGGTTATATCATGAATTATGGGTGCTTCTGCTTCTTCAGGTTCTTAAGCAGGCCTCTTTCTAGATTTTTTGTAAGATGAGTCTTCATCAAATGTTACATCCCTGCTGATGTTGATCTTCTTGAATCCTGGTAAATATATTCCGTAAGCCTTCGAGCTTTCAGAGTATCCCACAAATATACCCTTCTTTCTTGAAGGATCTAATTTTGTTCTCTTCTCTTTTGGAATGTGTATGTACACTGGACAGCCGAATATTCTAAGATGGATGAATTCTGGTTTCTTAATGAAGAAGACTTCTTCAGGAGTCTTTTTCTTGAGTACTTTGTGTGGAGTACGGTTCTGTACATACACCGCTTTTTTGGCAGCTTCTTCCCATAAATGCATGGGAAGATCCTGATCATGAAGCATTGCTCTTGCATATTCCATGATAGTTCTATTCTTCCTTTTTGCAACCCCATTCTGTTGTGGATTATATGGAATGGATAATTCCCTCTTAATCCCTAATTCTTTGCATAAGTCTTTGAATTCATTTGATGTGAATTATCCACCATTATCTAATCAAAATGTCTTGATCTTCTTTTCTGTGTGGTTCTCGATCAAGGCTTTGAATTCCTTGAACTTGCTGAAAACTTCATCTTTGTTCTTCATGAAGTAAATCCATTTCTTCCTAGAAAATTCATCAATAAAAGAAACATAGCATACATACCCGCTTAGTGAACTTGATGACATTGGTCCACATACATTGGAGTGGATGATTTCCAAGATTCCTTTTGCCTTGCTCTTGCTGCTTGGAAATGTCTTCTTTGTATTCTTTCCTTTCGCACATCCTTTGCAGACCCCTTCATGTTTTGCTTGAATTTATGGAATACCTTCAACAACTTTGCTTGCAAGTGGTAGTTCTCTATAGTGCACATGTGCAAGCCTTATGTGCCAAAGTTCATTTGGCTCTACTATGTCATGGACGAAAGCTTGTTCTAAATGGCCCTTCAATTTGTATAAACCTCCTTCTTGTTCTCCAATTACTATTGCATCATCAATAGTCTTTCCTCTTGACCACATGAGGACTTGGCCATCTACAAATGCAACCATCATGCCTTTTGCGTCTAGTGCCGATATGGATAGAATATTCTTCTTTAGTCCTGGTACAAACAAGGCATCCTTCATTTTCATAGACTTTCGAGAGTCTAGTTTGTAGGAGGATTCACCACTACCTTTTATGGGATATTGGTAGTCATCCCCAAGTTTCACCTTATGGGGTGAATTATGTTCGGATAGTTTCTCAAAGGATTCGTTGAAACATGTCATGTGTTTGGAAGCCCCGATGTCAATAAGCCAATCTTTGCTTCCATGATTGATAGTTTTTGTGAGAGTAGAGATCAGAACATATTCTTCTTCACTTGAAGAGTCTTCACTTTCTTGTTTTACTCTCTTTCTGGGAGGATCATCATCTCAGCAGTGTGAACATGATGTATTCTTTTGGAGTTATTCTTCTTATTGGATCAATTATTATTCATGGGACAATTTCTAGCAAAGTGTCCTATTTCATCGCATGTATAACATTTGAGTTTGGATGGATCCCTTCTTACAAGATTAATTTTCTGATGAGAATGCTTACCTTGGTGATGATGATTTTCCCTTCTTCCTTTCTTGGAGTGTACTGTGAGAGCTTGATATTCACTTCCCATATTTTCTTCTTGAGCTGCTATCTGAGCTTCTTCTTGTGAACATTCTTCCCATAGTCTACTGAACTTGACTAACTTCTTCCTAGCATAGATTCCTTGGATGAAAGAATCCCATGACCTAGGGAGACCATTCAAGGTTGTCATCATAATTTCTACATTCTCCACTTCTTCATGTACTGCTTCTAGTTGTTCTTTGATCTGGGATACCCTTGTGAAGTATGACTGGATGGTCTCCTCATTTTGGATCTTTACATTCTTCAACTGGTTCCTTAGCCTTCATATTTCAGTTGATGTTCTTCCCTTCAAACAGTTTGGTTAGGGCATCAAACGTAGCTTTAGGTGTCTTGAGGGAAGACACCTGTGGTATGAGGTGATCCTTGATAGAATCAGCAATGATCCTCTTTTCCATAACCAACTTCTTCTTATGTAAGGTCTTGGCCTCATCTCCCTCTAGAATTGGAACCTCCTCACTGATATAGGAGTCCAACTCATTTTCTTCTAGGACCAGGGAGATCCTATACTTCCAAGCTTAGAAGTTATCATCTCCCTCAAGCTTTTCATAAATATTGGTATGATGATACATCTTAACTGAGAACCTCAAATGGAAATACAAGAGATTTAGATCTTACCAGTTCAAGATGTCGGATCTGGATTTGGAGCTAAAATTCTGTAGTGCTGGTTCAGGAGTAGATTAGGGTTTTTCTTTTCTAGAGTTTTTTCCAACCAAATGATTTGATCTTGATCCCTAACTTCAATTTTGAGGAGGATATTAATCCAGGTCTGGGCTCACTGAAAAATTCCACTTCTGTGGAAATTCCTAATTTTCGACAGCACTGTTGGGTCCAAAACCGAAAAACCTCAAAATTGGATTTTTCTTCGATAGAAAGATGCGCCCTAGGGAGGAGAGTTATTCCACCCTAATTTTGCTGAAAATATGTGGATAGAGATCCACAAAGTAGTAAGCCTTAGTTCCCGCAGCTGCACAGTGTCTTCTTCTCAGGTTCGCTCTGATACCATGTTATATTTTTAACATCAAGCTAGCATTATATTAGGATCTTCAACAGAGAGAACAACAAGCACATCAATCAAACACAAGAGACAATGAATGCAGTGTTTTTCCTCAGGGAAACCATAAATGGAGAAAACCCTATAACTTCCGTAGAGATAGAACCAACACCAAAAGTAAAACCCAAAACAGTAAGATGATCTCCCGATAGCAGTAACCTTCTTTTTTCCTTGCCCCAGTGTCTTCCTCTTCCTCAACTATGTGCTACAACTGAGTGTGAGTGAGTGTGTGATAAATAGAGAGGCTAGCTCCCTATTTATACTAATTCCCGACTTGACTAAACCCAACTAGGGCCGACTTCACTAGGTGAGTCTAATAACCCTAGTGCCCCGGAATTGCAGGGAATTTAACCCTTAGACAATAGGAGGGTTACCCATCTTGACTTGACATGACTTGTTTACATTATAGAAACTCCCAATTGGAACATCAAGGCATGACATGACTCAAGTACATTACAAATACATCTTGGAATAAACATCGGGTTACAATACATAAGAAATACAAGTGAATACATTCTGAAGTTACAATTACATCAACATTTTTCCCTCAAACTTGGGAATGTCCAAGGGTAACTTTCTTGGAACAAGTGGCCATGCGACATTATTCCTCACTGGGTCATTTATTAACTTGGACAAATATGGAAAGTTTAATGTTGCCAGGAAAGGAATTTTGGGCCTTATTAGAGCATGAAAAGTATGAGTCTGGGAAGTAGAGGGGCCTTCCCCCTGGTTCTCAAATGTAAAATCGAGGTTTCCCCTAGCCACTGGTCATGAATCAGTTGGACTACTTTGAAAATGATTCCACCTGTAAGTTAGTGGATTACTTGTGTGTGGTGCAGTATAGGTGGTTTGAGCCACTCAAAATGAGTATGGAGTATGAAATATAGGAGCAGGTATCCCTCCTCTAAAAAGTGAAAAGGGAGAGATCGTGAATGGAGATGAAATTGGGGTTTGGAATCCTTGGAAAAAATCATTTTTTTTCCAAGTTGTATGCCAACATATGCGGGTGTAGGGCACACAAACAGAGTGGATGGGGGAATGTGCCCCCCATTCCAAGGGAATCCCTGAACAAATGAAGAGGATCTAGTAGGACCACTCTGAGTGGTATGCATGAAAGAGGGTGAAGAAAAAGGTACACTGGGGATCCCAGTGACCACCCCACCAGAAGGACCTACTACATGGGAGGAAGATGGTTTGACCACTCAACTACTTAGTGATAAAGGTGCATTAGATGCACTAAGTCAAGGAGTACAAATCGAGGGAGGTGGAACTCCTCCAACAAAAATGGTAGAAGTGGGGTTAGACATACCCTCTCCAGAACTAGCCATAGTTCTACTTAGAGGAATACCAACAACAGGTGAAGTAAATGGAAGAACCTAGATAATCACATGATCATTTAAGTTAGTGAGAGTTAGGTTAAAGTTTCTTGCAAACTCGTCAGCCTACAAGTCTTCAATCTCTACTGCAGTTATATCAACCTGACTAGTCCCAAGTTTCAGTTCACCTGAAACTTTGCTTAATCCAACTAGTTCAAATCAATCGTCGGTATCTCATCTGCGCCTTTGAGGGGGCGGTGGAGGCTCCAATGTATTTGGTGGAGGAAGGTTTTGTAACCTTCTTGACCTATAGAGAGGTTGGTCCTACATAGCTAAAAATTTGACTCGCAAACACCTAAAGCCAGACTAAATACAAACAAGCCACATAGCACTCACTAAAAATTTTCCTAAATCCCAACAGACAAATGGGTATAATATATGCCTTCCAGAAGGAAGCTGATAGATGGTTACTTGGAGTCCCTATAAATGTTCTTAGTCACAAGTAGAGGAATCACCCAACCTGCCTCCTAGACCTTCTATCAGGGTTACCTTCCAAGCCCATCTAGGGTAGACCAAAAATATCCTTCCAGTACACCTATGTATGAATGCTAATGTCAAAGAGACTAAAGGCTACCACAACTACACTAAGAGTATGGGGGGAGAGTCGCAATCCTGATTCGTACGCATGGGCAGGGAAGAAAATCTTGAAACCCTATCAACACTGGCACCGCACGGGGCCAAAGAGATGGTATTGATAGAAGTCCCCATATGCGTAAAAATCCTTATCTACGCTCGAACAAGGAATTAGAGGGTTATCTCCTCAGTCTAGGTCCTCACACAGCCTCGTGCTTAACTCCTGTGTGAGAGGATCTTCCCTGATACACTCAACATAGAGGATTATTTACCTAGTGATTGGCCCACTGCATCTAAAATCAAACACTTATGGACAGTTAAAACTCCCTATTCCACAAGTCTAGCCTAACTAGTTGGTGTATGAACCTAGAAAAAAAAACTTACTAGTATTTTTTAACTATGTCGTTCTTTCTAATAGGTTGTTTTTAGTCAAAGGTAATGGTGTGAAACTTGTATGGTATTATAGACTCGATAAAAGAAAGCAAAAATGGTGTATACAAGTAAATTTTCAAAGTAAATTACAACTACTAAGCCAACTTTTTCTTTTCTTGTAAATAAAAGCTAATGAACCTAAAAACTAAGCACGAGAAGCTACAATACTTTTTCAGAATTTTTGAATTGTTCTTTGAAAAATAGCGAAAAGAAATACTAAATGGAACCTAATGAAAAATATTTTTGTCTTTTCTTTTCAAACAACTTCAAAAATTACAATGCATATGAATGCAAACTTGAGCAAATTTGACTAATCTAAGCATACAACAGTGAAATGAGGCAAAAAATCCCAAAGTAACCCATTTCAACCAAAAGGAAGAAACTGGAACAAAACCTGAATTGGAGGAAATATCAAAATTAAAAGCTTGTTATATCCACAAAAGGAAAAGGGATAAACTCAAACTACAAGCAACAATATAGAGCATAAAGTATTCAAAGGACTTTATCGCTAGCCTAGAACACAAGCACCCAACCCTACAAACCAAGCAGGAGGACCACTAACACTCACCAATGAAAGAAAACCAAATATAAAAAGCTCAAGGACTTGAAGAAAAAAAGTGAACGATGTGACGTATAGACCTCAGACTCACAAAGTCATGTCAAACACAGAACACTCACAAACAATCTAAAGGCCAAAAAAAGGGACAAGAAAACCCTAACAGACCAAACAACTGCTACAGGAAACACATGATTGTCTATGTAGACAACTCGTGTACAACACACGACTGTCTAGAAGGAAACCAATGTGTATGTAGTGAAACAACAACTTTCTATGCAGACGATCTACATGTGCTGCTAATTTTTTTTCAAAGAAAAAAATATTAGAAACAAGGTTCTGAACAAGCCAAACAACAAATCAAAGGCCAAAATCAAGTAAATTACACCCAAAATTAAAAATAAGCAAAGGATGGTAAGGGAACCTAAAGAATGAACCCACAATAGGATAGACTCCCCAGTGGAGTCACTAGTTTTGTTTTTCAGGACAAAGCACCCTTGTAACCTAGGGTCTCTGTAGTTACCAACTTACTAAGACACTTGTAGACATTCAGCTTATTTAGAAACTAAAATAGGAATAAGGGAGGAACTTGGAAAACCTGGTTTATGACGGTTGATCCAAGCTTGGTCTTATCCTCTTTCAGTCTCTTCCAAAGCTTCCACGGCTTCTCCATTTCACCTGCAAAGAAAAAATTCTTCTAGCAATATATTGTATATATATCAATGGTTAACAAAATGCATAGTCATAATAAAATAATTAACAATTCATGATCCATCATATACAAGAATGAAACAATACAAAGATTGTAAGAAGAACTTTCTTTATTAATAAACAGAGAATGGTGAAATTACAACCCAGCTTCTGAAACAATGACTCCTTTGCAATCCGAGGACACTGAGTTCTGCTACTCCAATATGTCTGAAGGAATACCACTAGCATAACATTGCTCTCTTCAGAATGATTGATTAGCCCCATCTCATGGCCTCTATTTATACATGAGGAAATAAAGTCGTTTCGAAGGTTAGGATCATTGAGACTGTTGAGATAGTTATTGATTAGGGCTCAACTGATCTCGACTAATCGTGATTTATATTTTTTAACATTAAATTAGTGTACTCATGAGTATATATGTAGGAAAGGCACATGTGACACACTCCTTTATTTAAGAAAATTCATGTGTTCAAGGTACATGTGGGTTGCAATGCAAATACTCATGTGTGACACGCGAGTTGCATTGAAAATACTCACGTGTGCATGCCTAATCTACAAATGAAAATATATTGAGCTAGTCAGGAGTTTATGTATCAATGGTCATGCGCATCTATAATGTTTTGGATACTTCAATCCCATTTGTCCTTTTGTGTTCAAATATATTGGATGTTAGTATAGCTCGGATGGAGAAGTTCCATTTTGACTGATAACAAGACTCCAAAAATACATTTCATTATATTAAACTAGGGAATGACTTACAACGAAGGTTGTACCTCAAGGGCCATATAAACTAATGAAATCCCGAAAGGAGGGAAATACATCTCCGATGGGTGTACAATAACATACAATGATAATATACATCAGAATATCTTTCAAAGTTGCAAACAAATAAAACAACTCTCCCTCTTAACTAGGAAGGTATTCTCTCCCCACGGTCATCAACACATATGGTCATGTCATCATCGTAGCTGCTGCCATAGTCCTCATATTGTTGATCATTGAATAGTGCCATCTATTAGATCTATGTGTCATCGAAATTTTCTACATATCCAACCATGTTTCATGCTAGATATAGGCCTAGTCTTCATCTAGGTCTTCATCATGTTAGCACTGATTTATTTCTTCCACAGTTGGTCTTATTGCCTTGGAAATTTTGAGTTTATGTTGGTGATCGGGAGGTTTTCAAGTTTTTTCTTAGTTGGATAAATCATTAAAATTTCCCAATTTTGGCTAAAAGAGAATTCTAATGGTTATTTGGATAAAAACAAAAGAATTCTTATGGATTTAAAGGATTTTACTATTTTATAAACATTGGTTTTTTTACATGAAAATTTTGATTTTATAAACCAAGTGTGACATCCCGAAAGGAGGGAAATACATCTCCGATGGGTGTGCAATAACATACAATGATAATATACATCAGAATATCTTTCAAGTTTACAAACAAATAAAACAACTCTCCCTCTTAACTAGGAAGGTATTCTCTCCCCACGGTCATCAACACATATGGTCATGTCATCATTGTAGCTGCTGCCATAGTCCTCATATTGTCAATCATTGAATAGCGGCCATCTATTAGATCTATGGGTCATCGAAATTTTCTACATATCCAACCCTGTTTCATGCTAGATATAGGCCTAGTCTTCATCTAGGTCTTCATCATATATGTTAGCACTGATTTATTTCTTCCACAATTGGTCTTATTGCCTTGAAAATTTTGAGTTTACGTTGGTGATCGGGAGGTTTTCAAGTTTTTTCTTAGTTGGATAAATCATTAAAATTTCCCAATTTTGGCTAAAAGAGAATTCTAATGGTTATTTGGATAAAAACAAA